>JAVYIG010000690.1:0-480717 GCA_035222895.1 Strongylocentrotus droebachiensis
CATTGGGTCAGGAAAGAAAATCATTAAGGTAGTATTACCGGTATCCTTTAATGACATGTTGTATACGAACACTTTCGATTTCGATTTTATTCTAGACGAATGCAATACCAAGACTATAGTGACATTGATCACAGCACTCATATAGGCTTCGGGGAGTGTTATTCTTGGAAACCATATCGCCGTTTTCATCTGGTTTCTCAACTAGACCAGGATAGAAGTCAACTACATGACTGATGTCAGAGTGAGCGCGCAACCATACAGAGTGAGAGTCAGTTTGTGAGCAAAACTGTGCCTGAGCGATGAGGAGTTAGCAAGCACCGGAGCAAGCACTGGTGTAAGATAATTGCTGGGGTCGATCCTTTCCTATTGGAGAGGCGAAAATATTTGCAAAGATGGCACGAGTTATTCCAATTTATCTTCCACTTTGGGTGGTTATAATTACGGTCTTTGTTTCTTGGTGTATATCTGGAGGATCGGATGGCTTGCCATTGACTTGCACGAGTCCCTGTCAACAAACGGTGAGTTTAGAAAGTCTGTCTTTTGGTATTGTTTGTCTTCACTAACCAGGGACTATGATATGGAAAGCTATGGTAATGCAATTTCGTATGATTGAATTTCATTTCTGTCATATGTCAAGGGAATAGCCTCTGAAGCTATCCTGCAGACATTAATGGTTCATATCCGGCTGAATGATGTTAACAGGTGTAAGAGTACATGTATATCAAGGATTATGTGTGAACAATACAATATGGGAATCGGTAAAGGTACCCTAGGAATGTTTTTTTTATTAGGTTAATTTTTTATAAAAGTTCATGGTAATAATTGCATGCTTTCATTATCATTGTGTATGAATATTGTTTATTATTATGATTATCAATACTATAGTATTGTTATAACTCTCATTATCATTATCATTATTATTGTTATTTTCATAATCAGTATCATTGTTATTTTTTTTATCATTGTTTTCATTTTTATTATCATCATCATCATCATCACCATCGTCATCATTATAATCATTAATTGTGTGGTGTTCTTTTGGTTGGTTATTGTTATCATTGAAGGAAAAATAAACGAAACTGGAGTAGATAAATTGAAAAATCATACGGAAGAGTGATATTTATCAATGGCTGAGAAACATTGATATATATGAACTTTCACTTTTTAAAAGTATGTTCGAAGGCATTTGTTAGTTCAGTCATTCACTTTTTAACTTTGCCAAAGTCAACCTACTTAAAGAATCTTCTTTGTAGAAGGGAAATATGACATGACAGTTCACAAAAGTTCTTATGTCTAACTATTTGTAACTATACAGAAACAGTGAATAAACCTTTGTTGTTTTTTTTGTTTTTTTATAGATGTATAATTTATCAGGTTGAAATATGGTGTTTATTACTTCAGCTCTGTTCCTAACCGTCATACAAAAAAGTCACAATTTACATTTTGTGGCCAAAAGAATATAAATCACTTTTCCAGGTCTTCTTATTTGTATGTATGTATGTAGATTTGTTCTTCTTCATGGTATCAAGAATTGATAAATTTAATTAGAAAGCAAAAACTGTTGGAACCTACGTTCAAATTAATGAATATAAAGATACTATAATCAAGCCAAGATATATGATATAATTAATTCTCATGTAATAGATCCAGCTATGTACAAGTACAAAAAGCCTTCATTACAGTCATTATTTTGAATTCAATGTCTATAAAATGCTCCAAATATGCCCATATATTATTCGCATGGGAAAATTAAACTTTAATCATTAACATTTTTATTTTAACATTTGTTAGTTGTGCACATTCCCCCGTTGATTGTTTATATATAAAAACTTGAACCAAAATGAAAGGACTATAGATTCAATTTTACCTGTATGATGTTATATTTAGATCAAGTGGAAATACTTATGTACGCAAACATGTACTTCCTGAAACACGAGACTATACAGTGTGTGTATCAGTCCTTCAAACATAGTATGGGGAGCTTTTTAATGAACTTGAAGTGCAAAAATGGTTGACACACTTCTTAGCTAGTTTCGTATTAATATTATTTTAATGACAATATGTTAGCTTTTAATTCTGACTTTCACTTACGCTGCAAACGGTGTAATATTGCTCTTTTGTCACAAAGAAAAATGTGTACTAGTTCCTACCTAGAAGACAAAATAACAAAGGGGGAGAAATATGTCTTAAATTTTTGGGATTAATTTACCAACAGACTTTTGCCACGCTTCCCTTTAAATTCTCGAAGTTAGACGGGAAACATCCCCCGTCAAATTTTAGGATTTATTATGGGTTTAAAAAATCCAAACCAGGAAGTGAATTTTTTTAAAGGTATGTCAAATGTATGACAATTAAAGCTCCATGCATGTACACGTAGAGCTCGTGGGAAACCACGTTAGAGTGAAGTGTCCATATTGATCTCAACGATGGCTTTCCTGTTTGGCAAATATGTTTGTACAGCTGCAGAGCCAAATCCATCCTATTTTGTCTCAAACTTTACAGATTTTAGGATATTTTGGTGATTGTATATAACTTGCAAGCTCTACCAGAGATTGGATCGACCAAATAAAATAAAATGATACTTTGTTTTCGAAGAATAGCATGGACCTACTTGTAGGACAGTAGGACACCTCATGACCAAATATCTTAGACTTACACTCTCAACAGTATTTATTAAACAATGAATAGAACATGCATCTCAGATGCCTTTAATTGATTCGAGGCATTCGAGGACCTCTGAATCTCATCAGGGCTTTTTTCATTTTCTCGATACATTTATGTCTACACCCACAATCACTATTTGTATCATTTCAAAACCTTATTCATCCTCGGGAGAGATGTCAAGTTTTCCTAAATGTTTTTTTTTCCTGATTTTAAATTCCGTCTTTCTCTTACAGGATGAATCTCGTGTTTCAAGTTCATCTTTCCCACCATGTGTTATTACTCCAAGTACAAGTAAGTCACGTAAAATACTTCTTTTCAGAAATACACTACATCGTAAATAATATAAATTATCAGAGTTTAAAAAAAAGGAAAGAAAAGGTTATCGCATGAAGTACCAGGTCATGGATATCTGGGCTTCGCGGGTTAATACCAATAGATATGTCTGATCAGGCGCGTACGCAGGGTGGGGGGGGGGGGGGGGGGGTTTGGGGGGGTTAAACCCCCCCTTTGGTATTTTTATGTGTACTAACCCCCCCCCAAAAAACCCCCCTAAAACCCCACCCCCCCCCCCCCCCCCCCCCCCCCCCTTTGGATTTTTTTTTTTTTTTTTTTTTTTTTAAATTTAATTTAATTTAAAAAAAAAAAAAAAAAAAAAAAAAAAAAAATTATCCCCATGACTGACCTAAACCAGGCGACCTTACCCCCCACAACGGAGCAAAATGTCAAATTTTCAAATTTCGAGGTCAAAAAAAAAAAGAAAAAAGTGTCCTCTTACCCACCCCCCCCCCCCCCCCCCCCCCCCCACCTGTACATCCAAGATGGCGTCCAAAATGGCCGCCATTCTCAGTATCATAAGGTAGCAAATTTAAATCTAGTTAACTACTAGTAAACGTTTTATCCTTAGAATGGATTTATCCAGCTTGATTGTGCCCACTACATGTATATCAGATGATGTGACTTTGGGTATCCTATCCACATTGGCTTATAAAATCATTATTGAAGGTATGTGTTTACCAGCAGATATTCATATGAGGCACGCTCGTCGGAAGAAAAAATGCTTTTTGAAAAATCAAATTACAATTTCCATGGTAAGTTGAAACAAGCGGAAATTCAGTGGCGTAATGAGCAAACAATAATTATTCGGGGGGGGGGGGGAAATCCGCATGGACCACTACTTTTACAGGCCTCGTGGAACGTTTTTCAAACTGGGGCGGGGGGGGGGGTTAAGTATTTACGATCTAGTAAAGCGTATCGAGCGAAGTGAGTGGAGCGTTAATTGGCGTGGGGTCCAGGGGCGGAGCCCCCGGAAGTTCAGGGGTTTTAAGCATTTAATTACGGTCAGATGAGCATATTTGTATACCTTATTTGTGACACTGGCAGGTCACTAATTGGCTTTGGGTCCAGGGGCGGAGCCCCAATAAGCTTGGGGTTTTAGGCATTAAATCAACGTCAGATGAGCATTTAGGGGCCCTGCCTTTGGGCCCCTGATGGGGGACAGGGGCGGAGCCACCGCAAGCTCAGGGGTTTTGCATTTAATTATGGTCAGATGAGCATATTTTTATACCTTATTTGTGACACTTGCAGGTCACTATTCTTATTTTCTTTCTTTCTATTTCTCTTTAAAATAGGCCTACTTTTGTTTGAGTGAGGGGAGGGGGGGGGGGGGGATTCTAGCCCCCCTTCCTGACTGTAAATTTGGGGATTTTTAATTTTCCAACAAACGCATTAAACTTTTATCCTCAAGTGAGGTTTTTTATTTTCATAAATGGACACCTATTTCGTTATTAAATAATGATTATAAAATTGCGGCAAGAGTACTGTCTAAAAGACTTCAACGTGTGTTATCAAGTATCATTTCAACTGATCAAAGAGGTTTTATAAAGAAAAGATCCGCAGCAGAAAACATACGATTAGTACAAGATGTGATCGTCTAATTAAAGACATCCATTAGGTATCCCTCCTAGAAACATAATGTTAGTGTCTTTACATCGGTTTTCGGATTGGTGTCCTGAAAAATGAAATCGAGTTAGTGCACAAAGCGGTCGCCAAATTTAGATGAGTGAAAGTGAGTAAAATGTTTATTTTACAATGAGGATATATTTGTTAGGTGTAAGTGTATTTTAGTGTTAAAGGTATACATTTGTAGGTGTTATTAAAACATTTGGTAACAATGCAGCGCTGTTGCTATATTTGATATCCTGTAGCATACAGTATTAATCCAGGTCAATCATAATCGCTTGTTCTGTAATTGACTTGGATTGAATTTTATTTTAATATTATTTTAAATTTTGCATATACACATTAAAGAGCAAAAAATTGAAATGAACTGATACAAATTTTCAAATTTCGAGGTAAAAAAAAAAAAAAAAGTGTCCTCTTACCCCCCCCCCCCCCCGCTTATTCAGCGGTCGGCTGAGTCGTTGCGATTTTTTGGGGACCAAAAAAAAAACCAAAAAAAAAGTGTCCTCTTACCCCCCCCCCCCCCCCCCCCCCCCCCCCGCTTATTCAGCGGTCGGCTGAGTCGTTGCGAAATTTTCGGCCCGATTTATAAATGTTAAAACCCCCCCCCCTTCAAAAAATCCTGCGTACGCGCCTGTGTCTGATGACTCTGGTCTCTCAATGTTTATAAAATCCTGTTTGTAAGAATCATTATATAGGCATACTTGTCTCATCACCATTTCCATCCCTTCCCCATCTCTTTTGTTCTGCCATCTTATCTTTTCTTCTCTTTTCCAGCTTTCTTTTTCTTTCCATGTTTTTTCTTCCTCGTTCACATCCCTTTTCCCTCTCTTTCAATCTCTCTCTATTATATTTCCCTCGCTCTCACCCTCTCTTCATTTAAATGTAATCTTCACATGCACATGGTCATACTAAAATGATACGTCAATACATTTATAATGCCGGACAGCCGGAGTTAAGATATACCTTTTTTTATTAAGAAGATTTAGAAATAATGGCCACGTTTGAAGAAAAAAAAGAATTTTGCGCAAACGTTCTGATGAGCCCGATTTATTACATCTTATTTTGACGTAACTATATATGGTCAGTTTTACCCCCAGGGTTTGAGACCCAGATTTATTGTTTAAATACAATCAAATTCTACACAACAAGCAGGCAGGCGCGCCGGAAGCAGTTTGGGATTGGGGGGGGGGGGGGGGGCAAACATTCCAGGGGGCTCACCTTCCAGGGGCAGTGACGTAACGAGCAAAAACGTTTGGAAGGGGGGGGCAGATGAAAAATCTGCATCACCATCACTCTTACACGTTACATGCAGGGCAGGCCCCGCGGAACGTTTTTCAAAGTGGATTATTAACAATCAGGTAGAGCGTAAAATGGCGTGGGGTCCAGGGCCTGGGCCCGGCCCCGGTAGGGGGTCAAGGGGCTGAGCCCCCAGAAGATTAGGGGTTTTAGGCATTAAAATTATGGTCAGATAAGCATATTTAGATACCTTATTTGTGACACTGGCAGGCCACTAATTGGCGGAGAGTCCAGGGAGCAGAGCCCCCGGAAGCTCGAGGGTTTTAGGTATTTAATAACGGTCAGATAAGCATACAGGGCCCCGCCTTAGGGCCCTTGGTGGGGTCCAGGGGGCAGAGCCCCGGAAGCTCAGGGGTTTTAGGTCTTTAATAACGGTCAGATGAGCATACAGGGGACCGCCTTAGGGCCCTTGGTGGGGTCTGGGGGCGGAGCCCCCGTAAGCTCTGGGGTTTTAGACATTTAATTACGGTCAGATGAGCATCCAGGGCCCCGCCTTAGGGCCCTTGGTGGGGTCCAGGGGGGCAGAGCCCCCGGAAGCCCAGGGGTTTTAGGTATTTAATAACGGTCAGAGGAGCATACAGAGGAGCATCTAAATATGCTTATCTGACCATAATTTTAATGCCTAAAACCGCCTTAGGGCCCTTGGTGGGTGCGGGGGCAGAGCCCCCGTAAGCTCTGGGGTTTTAGACATTTAATTACGGTCAGATGAGCATCCAGGGCCCCGCCTTAGGGCCCTTGGTGGGGTCCAGGGGGGCAGAGCCCCCGGAAGCTCAGGGGTTTTAGGTATTTAATAACGGTCAGAGGAGCATACAGAGGAGCATCTAAATATGCTTATCTGACCATAATTTTAATGCCTAAAACCGCCTTAGGGCTCTTGGTGGGTGCGGGGGCAGAGCCCCCGTAAGCTCTGGGGTTTTAGGCATTTAATTACGGTCAGATGAGTATCCAGGGCCCCGCCTTAGGGCCCTTGGTGGGATTCCAGGGGGCAGAGCCCCCGGAAGCTCGGGGGTTTCAGGTATTTAATTACGGTCAGATGAGCATACAGGGGACCGCCTTAGGGCCCTTGGTGGGGTCCGGGGCGGAGCCCCCGTAAGCTCTGGGGTTTTAGGCATTTAATTACGGTCAGATGAGCATATTTTGGCGTGGGGTCCAGGGCCTGGGCCCCGGTAGGGGGTCAAGGGGCTGAGCCCCCAGAAGTTTAGGGGTTTTAGGCATTAAAATTATGGTCAGATAAGCATTTTAGATACCTCATTTGTGACATTGGCAGGTCACTTATTTTTTCTCTCTCTCTTTCTTTCTTTTTCTCTGTAATAAAAATTTTCAACAATTGAGGTTGGCACGAGTCCCCGAGCCCGGCCGTTTTGCAGACCCTAACATAAATGCTTCGAAATAAGCATATTTTTCGCCCGACTGTAAATTTGGGAATTTCTAATTTTCCAACAAACGCATAAAAAGGTATGACTTACAAAAAAAATGAGAAAATATACCGGAAAATCATGTCATTTCAGCAACATTTGTACATGACTGGTATCGAATAAAAAATACCCCCCCCCCCATCAGTACGCCATCGTTCAGGGGCTCATAAGCTTCTCACCCCTATAACAAAAAACAGACACGCTTTCCCATTCTCTCGCAATATGTCCACGATATCCGCGTATCGCTATTATAAAAACCTACATTGATGAATATAGGTAGCATGCGCAATGTTTAGGAAATTTAATTCCTGTTAACTTTCCTTTTCTTTGAATGGAATTTCATACGTCATTTAATTCAGGTTTTTATTATTGTTATGTTCTTTTGGGTTAAAAATACAAACCATCTTTACTCCTTTACTGCTTTTTTTTTTTTTTTGAGGGGGGGGGGCGTTTTGGGGAGGCAAAAATGCGTTTTGCCCCCCCCCCCCCACTTTTTTATTGGGGGGGGGGGCAGCTGCCCCCCTGCCCCCCCCCCCCCCCACTTCCGGCGCCTATGCAAGCAGGTATTTGTTAAACCAGATTGTTGTTCATGACTGTTCAAATGACACCTTTATTTCCTGAATAAAATGTTGGATTTCTGCCAAAAGCAAACATGATACTAAGTACTTTGTAGTGGTAGGAAGAGGTGGGTAGATCCTTATTCAAGTTCTTTTTCATCATTCAAGTTATGTTTTATTATATATTTAATACTGGTTTCAGGATATAATACTTATTATGTTTGCTTACATAGGCTGTCATCCAACTGGTAATGCCTTTAATTGTTTGAAATTTAGTATGTTTCCTACAAACATATTTTAAACATAAGAAAATATTCCAAGCAATGCTTACAACAACCGACACCAGTTGTCTTAACCGAGTGCCCCCATCATCATTGAGTCGCTGTACACGTTTCCGTATTTTGTTCAATCATTGAAACTCCTTTTGAGGTTGTTCGATAGAGAAGATGAGCTCTCTTTAAAGGTCCGTAATACTCTATCCTTTATTCTATTTTTCTACTCAACTTTTTGAGCTTTCCAACTTTCAACTGCTCGTCGCTCCTGCATATTTACTGTGAAAATGACTTAAAGTTATTGTATAACATCGTTACAAAGAAAGGGTCAAAGATGATTATTGTATTCCTCTTAGATGTCTACGATAAATCAATACACATTACTTGCAGAAGTAGATGAGTCATATATAGTATGTAGTCATGAGCTAGTTTCCATTTAATGTATCCAATATAATCATGCTCTTCAATAGAGAGATTTCTTGAAAGGGGAAAACCACCCTGTTTGCTTTACTTAGAGAAATAAGAGAAGACGGTTCGTAAAGTTTTTCTTTCAGAACTGGCTCAGGTGCACATGTCAGTATAATTAGTATACCATCTAATAGGGATACTGGGAAAGCGCATTATTTTGTCAGATTTTCTGTATTTTAAAAATTCATTTTTGTTTGATTTTGATCGGTAGGTTGCTCGAATCGGGACACCGTACCTGTAAACCAGGCACCGGGTGGTCCCCTCCAGGTTGGTATGGGTTCTTCAAACGTCATAGGACCAGATGGGAAGGTCTACCTGAAGATCATTCCTCAGTGGCGTGCATCACAAGGTGATAATGAGAATAATTTGGTGATGATGTCAATGAACAATAATAATAATGATAATAATAATGATAATAATAATAGTAATATGATGATGAAGAAGAAGAAGAAGAAGAAGAAGAAGAAGAAGAATAAGAAGAAGAAGAAGAAGCAGAAGGAGAAGAAGAAGAATAAGAAGAAGAAGAAGAAGAAGAAGGAGAAGAATAGGCATTTATATGGCACCATCTATCTAGAACTTCTATTCCGAAGCACACAAGAATAAATACATTTAGAAGTGAAACTAAAGCCAAACGAGTGTCATATCCTCGTGTAAAAAGGACTTTGTAACATTGTTCAGATGATGAAATCAAACTCCATACATGATCTGAAATATACAGCTAAATCTAGTATTGGTAGTGACTAGTATAGTATTAATGACTGCTTTGAGAGAAATAGTTGTTTTTATACGCTCAAATATACCTCACTTAAGTAATCCAGCCATCTGATTGGTCGAAATTGCATTCATAAACTTCAACTGTTCCTGTAAAATTCCAGGTAACCATGCATAAAACATTTAATATTTTTAATAACCATGGTTATTAAAAAAATAGGTCAGCCTCCATGGTTACCCCATAGGTTTACATGTTAAAAAATGGTTTGAGCGATCGAGGATACCGTATGTGTGCGAAGGATTGGTCGGTAATTTCAATACAATTGAATCTCGATCGATCTTACCGACAATTTTATCTTGCATTGTTGACATGAAGACGAAAATAAACTTCCAAAAACAGAAAAAACAACATCTGCCGATAGATCTTGATCTAAGTTCGTGCCAATATGCATTGCAAAAGTAAAAGAAGGGTGCTTTTGCGAAGCATTCATCACGCCGAAGCCGGTTTCAATCCATTTTAATGTATATATTGTACAAAACTGCCAAGCATGTGAACAGCGCGCGATGGACGAGTGGTGTAAGGCGTTGGTGAAAGATGCTTCACCCATTGTACGCAAGAGTTCGACTCTCATCGTCGACAAAAAAAAAGTATTTTTTTATTTTTTATTTTTTAGTCTATTTTTTTTCGGCATATAAAAGTATTAATGACTGCTTTAATATTCGAGAAATAGTTGTTTTTATACGCTCTCGGGAAGGTTACAATTGGGCTATTCCCCTCGGCAAGCCTCGGGTAATAGCACAATTCTAACCTTCCCTTGAGCGTATAAAAACAACTATTTCTCTCAAAGCAGTCATTAATACTATATTACAAACCGAGAATAGTATCTGATATATGCTACACAAAAAACCTTCCTTCAACAACTTGACATATATTTCCAATTTCTTTTTCCCCAGATCGCATCAGCCTTTTGACTGGATATGAAGTTAAAGTCATGTGCAACAGGAATATTTGTGCTTCACGATATTTCTGTGTCACTGTCTCATTCAACAGAACATTGACCATCGAGGATACTCGTGTAAGACATTGCATTTATATAATTTGTTCTAAAACCTTTTTTTTGTTCTATCGCCAGAATTTTGAATTTGCAGGAATGGCAATTCTGCCCGTATAGTCAATTCAATTTCGTTTTTATTCAATTCCATTTTCAATAAAAACAATACAGAGATATATACAATAATAATCATTTGCAATATAAAAGAAAATGAAAATAGGGGAGGCTAAAAAAAGGGCCATATTGCCTTGTGGGTGCATAGTTCCCCGAACAGTATTTAAGAGATTAATATACATGTACAAACAAAACTAAAAAAGAAACATACATGACGGAACATGACAGGAACATCGTTCATGGCAGGTAATACAATGGAAACATATATTAAAACATACATATTTGATCTATTAAAAGTTAGCACAGTTGGAAGTAAACGATTTTGGTCTTGTTAAATAATCAAGCTAAATGTGTTGTTTGATTATGCCATTTGCAGCACATGGGCTAATTTAAGATTTAGATATCACTGTTCATTGAAATTATGAAACAAGATGCGAGCGAATGTTTCAATATACACGTAAACTATGTGTACCTTTTCTCCTTTTTCCTTCTTGCAGTCTAATTTTACGGTGAGCTGTCAGTATGGAAATTTTTCAATATACACGTAAACTATTTTTATTTTTTTCTCCCTTTCTTTTCTTGCAGTCTAATTTTATGGTGAGCTGTCAGTATGGGTATTTTTCAATATACACGTAAATTATTTTCATTTTTTTTCTCCTTTTTTTAATTATCTTGCAGTCTAATTTTACGGTGAGCTGTCAGTATGGGAATTTTTCCCAGCCTAGCATGGACTACGTCATCATTATCCGGAGCCTTCCAAAGAGTAACGATGATACGAACAGAGGAAGTCATATTGCAGCACTTCCAAGTATGTACCTCACTCGCATGGTGTACATTTTTGAATGCACCGGCCCTGACATAGCACATTGATCCGTTTCATTGCAAGGAGTAATAAATGTCTTTTTTTTAATATCTGAAACAAAACAGGGTAATTCATTTATTTAAAAAAACATTTTAGCCCTCCACAGGCTATTTTATTGAGTCAAACAAAACGTTTTACAAATCAATAAAATGAAGTCTTTCTTTAACTCAAACAAAACAATTAGTTTTGTGTGCAATTAGTTTTGTTTGTAATGCGTATTATAAAGATGGAAAGCACACTCATTTTTTGTTCCATTTACTCAAAGTTAGGATAATTATTTTGCGTGCTATTTAATTTACGTTTTCATATATTTGTGTACTTCGTGCATAATAATTTTAAGATACATAGGCTGCAATTGTTCAATTTTGTCCGTTTTTTAAGTTGTTCTACATTTTACGATACGTAAATCTTTTCAATGTTTTGATTGAACATCAAGAAAATTGAATACTCAAATTCAGAGTTTTATTTTTGTTCTCAGGTTGTAAACAAGAACCACAGGTTGCTCTTTGCAATATTGGTAAGTTTGTTTGCATTTATTCGAGGAATTCCTCTGTCGTTACTAACTGGGTGGCAGCGGTAGAATAGTTACGCGTTGATTTGCTGAAAGTTTTTGGTTTCATCTGGTGGCAGGGTTGATGATTTATTATTTATTACACATACACATGAATCTTTTTCACACTGAAGTTGTGTGTAGCTTGGCAGCGGTGGGCTGAGAGACACATGCATGTATTTAAAAAAAAATGAAATTGTTAATAGCGGTCGAATGAATACATGTATATGTTTGTTTCTTAAATTTGTAATGGTTTTTAACTTTGCAGCAGCGGGATAAGTTCACAAAGCATAGGGTTTCTAAGAAAAACATTTAAATTGGTGACAGCGGTTGGATCCATATGCACAAAATATTTTTAATTTAGTAACACCGGTTGAATAGGTACAAATGTATGCAGTTTTGTGTGTTTGTTTGTTTATTTGGAAGTTGTAACTGGTAATAGCGGTGGGATAAATCCGTAAAGATTTTAATTTGGCAGCAATTGGGTGAATACATAAATATTTCATTAATTTTTTTATTTGTGGGGATTAATAAAAGAATAATATTTTTTAAATAAATTATATTGTTTGCAGCAATGAGATAAATGATCACTTGGTCTTTGAAATGTATCAATTTTGTTAACCCCGATTATTTTGAAGAATCTGAGAGTTGTCATGGAAGGATCTTTAAAAATTGTATTTACTTGTTATTTTACAAGCGGTTTATCGATGAATACATTATTTTTCATTCTTTTTCCCGTTCATATGAAATGATTGTTTTGTTTTTAAAGAAGCTCATAGCGTACACTTTAAGGGCTGTATATATTGGAAGTGACCTTGTTGCGTCATTATTTTACAGACTCTCCAGAGGACTGGGTGCCAGAATTCAAACCATTCATTAATCAGATTAGCAATGGGTCTGTAATGGTCTCTTTTTGGCCCAGTACCAGTACGACATACCCCCGGTACCATGTTTTTCTTGATGAAGTTAATGTTAAAAAAGGTAGAATTCCACACCAGTTTGCAGCATACTTTGATTTAGTAAGTATATCAAATTTAATTCAGTTTAATTCAATTTATTTTCTTCTGCAACATACAAATCAAATTTTCTTCTGCAACATGCAAATCAAATTTTCTTCTGCAACATACAAATCAAATTTTGTATGCAATATGATGATAATAAATGATGACATCGAAACAAAATTTAACTGATGACACAATACCAAGAATTATTCATTAAGAAAGTTGCAGAAGAAGAAGGGATAAGCGATTGCGTACTTGAGGAAGTAGATATGAAAGAGAAAGGTAGAATTCGAAAATGGAAAATGATGCCATTTCCCTCACTTCCTAATTTCTTTACAAAAAGCTATATGAAAGACATAAATTTTCCTTAAAAAAAATGAAATTATTTGGAATGTTTGAAATTTCTTATGTGTTAATCTTATGATTTCATTTTCTACAAGGAAATGGTTTATTTCATTAAGGATTTTTTTAAAATCATGGCTCATATAATTTCTTACATATTAATATATAGTTCAAACTTAACCAACTTCTGTCAACGGTAAATTGAATTAAAATAGTGGCAAAATGCACTTAGTACGCCGATGGCAAAAGATGTAATGAAGAAGACAAATGAAACCTAGTTCATTTAGAAACAAGTATAGCTGTCTTGGAATATTTCTCAATGGCGCTCTTTTACCTTTACGTTCCTTCAGTTTACGTTATTACTTGCGGGAAGTTGGTTTATTCATCATGACCTTTTTATGATTACCTTTACAGCAAAGAGATGGTAATCCTAAAGTGTATTTTAACAACGTTCCCAAGGGAGATTATATGGCATTGGTAAGTCAATGAAAAGATATATATATATATATATATATACCCATATATATATATATATTTATTTTCTAATATCTGTAAAATTTCTGCTTTGAGTTGAAAGGTTTTTTTAAATTGTGGTTTGAGTTTCTTTTAGTTTTTTTTTACAGAACTGTAACTTCGTCATATCAAATGAATTTGAGCATATTGATTCCATGTTAAAACTTTAGTGTAAATAACTTTCCATTTGATAAGGCCAAAAAATAAATCATTTGGTTTTCCTCGATTGCTTTTCTGGATTGCTCCCTTCCCCCCCCCCCCCCCCTCCCAAAAAAATAAAAAAATAAAATACGAGCGGCCCGAAAATGACGAACGGGCGGTCGAGGACAACCAAACGATTTTGTTGGGGGGCCTTAGTGTTAACCACAATGTTTTATATATGTTATATTGGGGCTCCAATCTCTGTTATAATAATTTTGTCTTTTGTTTCCTTGCTTCCAAACATATTGGTTAAACGAAAGTGAGTTTTTTTTAAATAGAGATAAAGACAATATTATGCATTATCTTTTTCTTTGAAAGGGACATTTCGTATTTCAAATGAGATCTTTTAAATTGTTGTAATTTCCTAGGTAGGTATTGATGAAAGCGTTTGTCCAGATTGTATGTATTTCAAATCGAGCAACAACATCACTGTTCGTGGTAAGTATTCTCTTTGAATTACCATTATTTTCACTTTATTTTGTTTGTTTATTGTATTAAGAGTTTGAATACCCCCAGCATTTATTTGCAACTTTAAAAGTTGTGTCATGGTCTAATGGATACTTCACTAAACCGTGGATCACTTTTAGACATTAATCTAAACGTGCCACTCTCCAACAAGGTGCAGTAAATGGATAACCTACTAGCAAGTCATTCCCTGAATGCTCTGAGCGTCTTAGGGCAGAGGGACTAAGTCCAGGGTAATAATAGTACTGTGTAGGCACCTTGATCATCCCATGTGATGGGTACGTGGCCATATAATTCAATTCAATTCAAATTAATTCCATTCAAATTCAAATTAACATCTATTTTCTTCCATTTAATTTGACAGCATATTTGATATATGTTCAAACAATACAATTAAACGTAGGAGCATAAATATAATGTAAGAACTTGTATTACAAGAAAGAAGGCGCGAATCCCTGTAAGCATAGCTTTTATTGGGTACGCCCGAATACACAAATACATAATAGTCATTATAAAAAGAAGAAAGGAAGAAAGGGATAGACAAGGAGGAGAAGAGGATAGAGAGCTTGGAGGAAGAGAAAGGAAGAGGCCTACAACATAGTAGCAATGGAGAGTATGGCATGCATAAACAACATAATAGCAAGATATAGGTGAAGGGTTTAATGTGGAGATATTTTGATTGTACCTATTATCATTATTGTCATTATAATCATTATCATAACTTTTGTTTGTTTAATTATTCTCGCGTATGCAGCTATGCCCACTCCCGCCCCCTCAAAACCACCTACTACCCGTCCTAGAGACCCTGTGGAGACCTCAAATACATCAGGATCCCCACTCCCTTTGGCAGCGCTGACAGGAGCTCTGGGAGGGATCCTTGGGGTTATTCTCATCGCGGTCCTCATAGTCCACACGCGTAAGAGGAACTCTTTACCTGCTTCCGAACAAAGTGGTGATGAGAAAGAGACTGGAGGAGATCATTTGGAAAGATCACCCATGCTTCATCGGGATAACATGCCATACGGTTAGACCATTTACCATATCACATTTATCCTACCCATGTTAAGAACTTAGTATGTCTGCATGCACTGATCCCGCTTTTCTATAAAGACTAGTAAAAACAATTCTCATTTGTAGCCTCCATACAGTAAGTGACATAACAAACACGTAATCTTTGCAATAACTCTTGATACTTTTTCATTGCAAAGTTTAGACGTGAAAATGTTTACGAAACTCAACCTTGTCTAGGTAGCATACTCCTTCAATTGATTTACCATGGCTTCTTTAAAGCTAAGCGGTATCTATAAGGTACTTCATCGAGACATTTTTAAAAGCACATCGATGTTTACTCCAATATTTGTTAACGTTATTCATATCTTTCTAAATATGATTTTGTCATTTTAGGTTGAAATATGAGCTACTCTTTGCTCACTTCTGGTTTGATTCCTTACGTTTATTCTGTTCAATATCTTCTTCAAACTAGGCAACTCGTTTGCCAAAAGGACAACGTAATTGTCCTGTTGATAATATGAGCTTACTAAATTCCTATTTTTGCAGATGACTGCGATTCAATAACCGGGACAGGCTACATCAACCAGTGGCCGCCACCGTTGTCTAGCAACAGCGGCTACGACAACAATCTCTTTGGCATCTCGAACCCCTCCATGATCCCTCCTATCATCCATAATGACTGGGAAAAGAGCGATGGGAGACTCGCACAGGAGAGTGAGCTCTACGCCAATAAAATTAGATACCAGAGAGGGGATAGCATCAGCAAGGTAGCAGTCGATGTACATTCTGCAATGGACCCTCAAACATCATTTAAAAGTGGCCTTCCTTCGATTGAGTCACCGGACTCTGGAGTAGACTCCATCTATTTTGAAGGCACCATGGAAGATGGACAAACGTTATTCTCGTTAGCGCTGACTAATCTTGGTGAGGAGGTATAGGTACGGTTGTAATTTCAACAGTGATTGGAGATTATAGACACACGGGAGACTCGCGCAGGAAAGTGAGTTCTACACCAACACCATTGATTACCAGAGAGGGATAGCAACTGGGAGGTAGCAGTTGAAGTGCATTCTTCCATGGACCACCAAGGGTCCCAAACATCATTTAAAAGTGGCCTTCCTTCGATTGAGTCACCGGACTCTGGAATAGACTCCATCTATTTTGAAGGCACCATGGAAGATGGACAAACGTTATTCTCGTTAGCGCTGACTAATCTTGGTGAGGAGGTATAGGTACGGTTTTAATTTCAACAGTGATTGGAGATTATAGACACACGGGAGACTCGCGCAGGAAAGTGAGTTCTACACGAACACCATTGGATATCAGAGAGGGATAGCAGCTGGGAGGTAGCAGTTGAAGTGCATTCTTCCATGGACCACCAAGGGTCCCAAACATCATTTAAAAGTGGCCTTCCGGCTTCGATGGAGTCACCAGACTCTAGAGTAGACTCCATCTATTTTGAAGGCACCATGGAAGATGGGCAAACGTTGTTCTCGTTAGCTTTGACTAATCTTGGAGAGGAGGTATAGGTGCGGTTGTAATATTCCACAGTGATTGGAAATTATAGACACACGGGAGACTCGCGCAGGAAAGTGAGTTCTATGCCACCACCATTGCTGTGCATTCTTCCATGGACCACCAGACATCCTTCAAGAGTGGCCTTCCTTCGATTGAGTCACCGGACTCTGGAGAAGACTCCATCTATTCTGAAGGCACCATCATAGAAGATGGACCAACATTGTTTGCATTAGCTTTGCCTCGACTAACTTGGATGAGCAAGTATAAAACAGTTGTTATACTACTATCGAGGGGATTGGGGAATGATCTGTTTCGCGAGGTGCCTTCCCATATTGTGCTTGTTTCAACCCTGTTAATCCGTCGACTTATAAATGCTTTCATTTCCATAAGCTTATTGCAGGAACCTGTCAGTTGCCATAGACACTGGATTTTCTTCATTCAATGAAGGATGGCCTGAGAAAAAAATTAACATTCAAGACAGCTTGACTGTACTTATTTGTTAATATTATTGAATTGGAATATCATACTGAATATAAATTTGCTCGATTGTCTCATATTGTGCAGATTGTGTTGTGGAATACGTGCCTTCAGGGAGGGATATGTAAATATTTCAACCATAGATGACCTTTTAAAGGACAACATCAGACTCTCATTATTGTGGATCAGTACAATTTATGTAATATTGGACGAGTTTTCCCAAAGGACATAATCTTCTTCTTTTTTTGTAAAGAAAAAAGTTCGTGAACATAGCTGAAGCTTGTTGGAAATTATTTACTAGTTAAAGTGACGACTACTAACAAATTCAACAGAAGAGAAATTGGCATATTTCTTCTTTCATCTTTGTAGATATAGGCTTACCCATTGAATATATTGCAAGCTGTACTTCTAAACTTCTCGCGCTATCTTCAAAACGTTTGATTGGTTTATACATAATTACAGTAATGGGATATAGCAAACATATACTTTCCCTTTTTAATATGATACATATTGATCATGAGTCATAAAATGCACTATTGACGGTGAAACGAAACAGAGAGTATTTTTTATTGATAGATAAGCTTATGACTTAATGTGTAATAAAAAATGAAGGAAGTTATAATGATATTACTCAGGAATAAGTGTAGGAGAGTGATGAATGTGTAATATATAATCAACTTGTGTATTTCAAATGGAAATGTTTGTATATAATTATGTCTGAATGTTTTGTATTTTCTGGTAAGATCGTATTTAGTATGTATTTGTATATATTATAGAACAAAATAACCATTCCCCTGTCTCTGGTTCGTTGTGTGGCTCATGCATGGTAGTAGTAACCAATCGTGGCGATATAGTGTCTCTAAAAGTAATTCATGTTGAATTCATAAACACAAACTTAAATTAACTCTGTGATTCATATAGCTTAAGCAATATCATTTATGTAGGTAACAGGTAAAATCACACGTTTTAAGGGACAGCATTTAAACAAAATCTTACTAAATAAATCTGAAGTTGACACAAAAATTTAAATATAGAATGTCATATAATTACATGACTACTTGTGAATCTTATTAAAATTATTTAGAAAATACATTCTCAATACATTAATTAAGGATCCATCATATTTTCATAATTCTTAATCTCCTCTTCATAGTTGAGAACTAGATGCTGTATATAAAGTAAAACCTAAAGTTATTACATTTTGAAATATGTACCATTTAATTTCTTTAGTCATTCCATTTGGTTTCATTTTTTGCTTTAAAAAAAATGAAAGTTTTATGCAACATGCCTGCAGTTTGTGTGATAAAAGGATTTTCATCTTTTCTTACTTTGACAAAGGGGAGAGACTTTGAGGCAATTACAAGATCAATTATTTTGTAATGATATGCTGATATCCAAGCAAGCATAATGAATAATTGAATAAATCCTTTTTGCTCTTACTCCGTGTTCTGTACCATTTGGTACTTGTTGAATGAAGTTTCAATTCTGTTTTTTTATGTTTTTGGTTTTCTTGCCAATTATCCTGATCACATATTGGATCAAGACATCGCATTTAATCAATATTCATTTACTAGAAATCGAAATGGAGATCTAAAAATTAAATGTTTTACGTAAATTTACAATGTACAAAATAATGTGGTAGTCGATCATGGTTGTGCATTTCCCCCACTCTGTTTTCATGTGAATGATTTTATGTAAACTGAAACAATACCCTTGTAAAATGACTAAAAGAACTATTTCAAACTTTTTGCCTCGCATGTCTAGCGGTCGGTGTTACAGCTATGTATTTTTATCATGTCTCATGTCAAGTTTTGAAAATGTTCATACAGTGCATGTGAACTATGATCTGAAATAAACTGTAATAAACTTTTGTTATTAAAAAATGATGTTGCCAATGTTTATAATGTTACAGTCTTTCAATATTCTTTATTAAAGATATATTCATAAAAGTATATAAAGTATAAACAACACTTACCACTTATCATGCAATAAACAATTACCAAGAACTGAAGATGGGTATCTTCCCTCTATGCGTTTGGCATAGTTTCACTTCCTTGTACATAATTGCATGTTTCCGCCTATCATAATTATGCTATCAAGTCCGAAAAGAAATATAATAGTTATCAATAATGTGGCTCATATTTAATTTACATCAATATTATTATGTTGAACCAATTCATTTATTGCTTCCTTCTTCCCTTTCATTAAATCGTGTCAATGGTTTCTGTTTGTTTTGCTCTCACTTTTGTTGATAATATTTTACCGTTGAATATTAAAAAAAATACCTATAATCTATTTATAAAAACGGCGTTGTTATTGAAATGCACATAACATAGGCCTTGTTTTAATGTCTGCCTCTTCAACTAACAAAACATCATAGTCAACTGTTTATACAACCTCGTGATTTATTTATTAATCTGAAAAGATCATATTATTTATTTTTAAAAATTTGTGTCGGAATAACTTAAAAATTGTATCGATTGAACAAGTATATGGGGAGGAAATATGATTATGTTTATAAATGAACAGAGTTGATTAAATACCATCCCTAATAAAAAAATTACCATGGTAACCATGTTTTCTTTGTCCAAATTACCATCCAAACAAAGATAAACATAGGGTCATCAAACAATGATAAACATAGGGTCATCAATCAAAGATAAACATAGGGTCATCAAACAATGATAAACATAGGGTCATCAAACAATGATAAACATAGGGTCATCAAACAATGATAAACATAGGGTCATCAAACAATGTATTTCATTTTTTGGTACCATAATTACCATGGTGGATGGTAATTTGGACAAAAAAAACATGGTTACCATATGGTACTTTTTTGTAAGGGATAAAAAGTGAACAATGTTAAGAGAGTTACGTTAGGGAAAGGAATATGGTTACGTTAAAAGGATGATGTTCATTTCCGAATCACAGGACGATAGACTACCAGGTTATATTCTGGCATGAATATTGTTCGAGTAAACTGTCCTTTTTGGAAGGACCACAGCATCAATGGACAGTATTGATAAAGTCTTTCATGTATATCCATGTAGGCCTCTAACGTATAGGCTTATTCTTTCAAACAGAAAGAACACAGTACTCAAATTAGTCTTTGCAAGCAGATAAATGCATCATCATTGTGAATACACATTACACAACAGTGAACATCAGAGGCAGCGGATCCTGGGGGGGGGGGGGTGCACAGTGCCCCCTCCCCACTTTTTCAGGTATCCAAGTGCCCCTTTTTACATAGGACAGGTATCCCATCCACCTCTGATAAGTGCCCCCCTATTCAAATCTGAGATACATGTGCCCTGTTTACTTTAACAAGTGACTTTTTATTTTGTAATAAGTGCCCCTTCCCCTAATTCTGATAAGTTCCTATTTTTAACTTTGATGAGTGCCATGCACTTCTCACCTCTGATAAGCACCCTTTTAGTTTTATTTGACACGTGCTCTTTTCTTTTAAAATGCCTTTTCCCGCTTCTGCCCCCATATGAGCCACATTCCCTTCTCATAAATGCCCCTTCTGACACCTCTGACAGCTAGTAGATGCCTCTATCAAATCTCATAAGTGCCCATTTCCATTCTCACAAGTGCCCCTATATTAATTTCAAATGAGTGCCCCTTTTCAGGTAACAGAAGTGCGCCCCTTACCATCTCAGATAAGTTCTCCTTCACCTCTTATAATTTCCTCTTTAAAATGTGCTCCTAATATAAAGCGACTAAGAGCAACTCTTTCTTTAATTTCACCCAAAGCTTTCGCTCGATTTTGAAGTTGATTATAATTGCTTGTTTCACTCTTTCATGATTAGACGTGCTTATTAAAACCCCATCAGGATTGTTTTTCTTCTTTGTAATTTTTCGCACTGCGACTTAATAAATCTTAAACATTCGTAAATAAGTAATCAGACCATCTAATAAATTGTATTGTATATTTTCGCTCTGAGATATTTTTCTTGCATTTACGGTTTTGCAAAGCTGAACGAGAGGGTACTCTTCCCTGGCCTGCTGAACAGCCGTCCTCTCAGTACGGTACCGCGAGCTCGGTTCCAAGTCCGCAGTCTGTTTGCCTACGTACCGTACCCAACATAGTCCTTCCTTGTCTGCGGCAAGACTACGTTTTGTTGTGGTGTCATAAAACTCCTGGGTGAACAATCTCGTTTCGATTGTTAAGGTCTCCATCCGAGATAAAATGGATATCTTTGCCGATCTCCCAACCCATGGTAAGCATATCAGAACATTTTATTATTTTTTATATCAATATTTTCTGTTAATGTGTGTAAATCCTCAGTAATATAATTATTTGAACCTGAACATTTTTGCATTTCAGTCCCACACGTTAGGTTTACTGTACTCATGGTTAGCTTACTCCAGGGAGCTCCGCCGTCAAAGGCGTCGGGGGCGGAGGAGCTCCCTGGAGTCAATGGTTAGCCTGCTGATGTTTTTTTTTCTTGTATACAAGAATCTTATTGCGAGTATTTGTTGGGTGATGTGTGGAGCTTATAGACCAGAATAACTTTAGTTTTAGACCATTGTTGACCATGGTCTATACATAATCACCCATGCATGGCATGGCCATTGCATGGCCATTTATCCCACAAACTGCGAACTTGTCCTTGGAAAAAACTTTCTTTAATGTTCTTTGTACCTTGTGTTCATCTTGTGTTCATCTTGTGTTCAACTATAACTGGAAGTATAACTTGGCGTGACGAGAGTATAAAATTTGACTTGAGAGTTGAGTTTGACAATGATGATGTGCCTTGATCAGTTGATCAACTTGATGGATTCGTTTTTCGAGTCGATCATGACTCGTGCAACGTACAGCCAATTAACACACACCATACATTCTGAAAATGAAATTAGAGTTCAAATTTACAATAAATTGGCATTTTCAAAAAATGGCACAGCTTTGCACATGTATCCTGTAATTCCTGTTGATGTTGATATTGAATTGGCATGCGATTTACATTGCAAAAGTGTTGACCTCTCTGATACTGTGATCATATGGTGATACTGATAGGGGTTCGCGATATTGCCATGTATGAAAACAGCAGATTTTGCATTGCCAGTTTGATGCTGACGGTATGAAAATAGTGATGAGTATCTATAAAAAGCTGCAGGGATCGTGGTAAGGAGTGTTTGGGCATCCAAAGCTTAGAAAATGTCTCTGCCAAATTAATGACTTTATAAATAATAAAGGTCTTTATAAATATTAAAGGTCATTAACTTTTCTTTTCGATTTCAGGTCATAAGGATGAAGCTAATTTAAATAAACCCAATGTGACAGATGTTAAGGTATCCACAAATGACCAAGTAGATAAGAAAATAGAAGATACTAATTCATTATACCAAGATGAAGTAACACAAGAAAGAGGGAAAGATGAAACTGGACATCTAAAGAGAAAATCTGTTGATGAGCAAGGAGATGAAGTACCTGCAAAACGATTGGCTACAGGTAAACCCCTTTCTTTCAATTGTTTTTGTTTTTGTCTAGTAAAACTGATTCCAGGGGGGTGGGGGGATGTGCATTCAGAAACTATCCTGAGCCGTGTGCTGGTCAAAAGTTTTGGTACACCTTGGATTCTGAGATCTGATCTCTTACTTTAATTTGTATTTCCCACAAAATAGCTTTCCATGGCTATCAAATTCATAGCAACACATTGGATACCATATAAAGATAATCTAGACAGCTAAATTACAATGTATTTCTTGTCATGCTGTATTTCAAATATGAGAGCATTTTCAGAGGCCATGTCTTCTATGAATGATATTCTTCCAAACGGACATATATCTATAAGAATAAGAGAGGTCACAAAATATTTATTTTTTATACTGGTACCTCAATTATAATAATGAGACTGAACCCAGCCTAGATTGTGAGATAAAAAAAATAATGCTATAATTATAGATATATGATGATGATACTACTACTACTACGACTACTACTACTACTACTACTAAATCTTCTTGTTAATGTAATGTGGTGTCATGTTATCGTTTGCAGGGATGTACAGTTTACATGGCTACTATGCAGAGAGAAAAGGAGAGAGGAATGAAATGCAGGATAAGCATGTCATCCTTGATGACTTCACACCACAGTTCTCAAACCTTCCTTCTACTGTGTAAGTTGACTAAAGTATTCTTGTACCTACTATCCCACTATTGCCACCATGATGGGTCTCCGGTAAAGGTAGATAACTCAGGTTCGTTAAAATGGTAGACATGTTATTTATTCAGCTACGACGGATACCGGATATTCGGATATCCATATCGTTACACATTTCAGTGTTGGATTGACTATGATTGTTTGGAAGAAGAATTTTGCACTGAATAGAAAGATGAGTATATATCATGGTTTGCAGAAAAGTTCATGGATGACCATGAAATCAGGATATTTTGCTTTCCTGAATACATCATCTAAAAAGTATCATTGTGCAAATATTAAGACGGTGCATATGTATTAAGTCTTTCAATGTTGCATTGATAAGGAAAAATCAATGTTAATTCGAGATGAAAGTAATAAAGAAATGATGGTTGAATGGCTTTTGTTTCCTGGGAAGTAGTGCTGAAAATGTCATATGCTCAACTAGGGTAATATACCCTAGTACTCCACTCAAAGCCATTCAATCTTATATAATCATTGACTGCCAAACATTTTGTTATCCATGTTAATATCTTTCAGATTTTAATGACTAAGTTTTTGTCCTCAAACAAAATTTCTCGACAGTTCTCGCTTGTCTTTTTACGCAGTCTACGATGGGCACAGTGGAGACAAGGCATCTAAACACGCAGCAAAGGCGCTCCACAAGCACATCCTTGACAGATTCCCAAAGACGGAGACAACGAACCGCGACAAAGAGATAAAGAAGTGCCTCATCGAGACGTTTAGGGTCACCGATGAAGAGTTTCTCAAACAGGCTTCAGCCAGGTGAGAGGAGAAGCAACAATATATATAAGAGAAGATTTGAGGTTATGCGTCAGAAATAATAATTATAATTTAAAACAGACGTAATAAAAAATGCCAAATATATATGTCCTTACTACATAGCCCGATTTTAGCCTTCTTTAGTTGTTGTTTATTGCTACCAGCCTTTAATAGCCTAATCATGCCCACAAGACAAAAATTTATGTTATCTCAAATTGCTTAGAGTACTGTCGAGCTTGAGCCAGTATTGAGTGGGTATGATGTATCAGGTGTGAAACTTGTAGCTTAGGAGAAATGTATTTTTATGAAAAAACTGCTTAGACAAGTTCTTGATACAGCTATACAAGGACATTTTCCAGACTGAATGGGACGAAAGAAAGTTAATTTGCTTTTGTTATGGATTCAAAGCCACACTGTACTAAAAGCATCCCCTGTAGTGCCATCTCCGGTCAGCTTTAACAATATGGTCTGAATTTGATGCACTGTTGGTTCTCACATTGAGTTTCTTGTCTATGAAGCAGGAATTAGGTATTGGGTTACGCACTGTTGGAGAGTAGACCATGAGATGGCGCTGTGCAATAAACAGTATACTAGAGCAGAAAGTTCATCGGTAATTCAGTATTGCTTCTTTTTTAAAGGGATCTTTTAACAATGTTAAATCTGAAATGCACAGCCCTAAGTGTTATCAGTGTCTGTGATATGGTGTTATATTGAAGCCCTACAAAAATTGCGCTTCAAAATGATCAAGAAGTGCCTCAAAGAAGTAAAAACCTAAATGTAAGTAAATGACCAGTTTTACCATACCGCACTTGTTTTCCCCAATAGACTGTAGTGTTATGAAAACCATTTGGCAAACGCAAAATTTGATTTCGGTTTTCAATCATAAATATCTTGATAATCAGACAGGCGTTTGGCTTGTAAAAGTCATGGGATTCGTGACTGACCTTAAGGTTTATAATTATCATTGCAGCATGAGCTAAATCAAGGATTTTTTTAAAGGATCTAAGACAAAGTTAACGGATCCCTTTAAAGAATAATGATTTCTTTTTTGTTTTCCTCAGCAAGCCTGTATGGAAGGATGGATCTACAGCAGTCTGTGTTCTGGTGGTGGATAACACTCTCTACATAGCCAACCTTGGGGATAGTAAGGTTCTCTGTCAGATTATATATGACTACCCCTAGTCAGATCTTGATAACATTCTAAACGATTACCCCTAGTCAGATCTTGATAACATTCTAAACATAGCCATTATTAGGGATAGTAAGGTTCTCTGTCAGATTATAAATGACTACCCCTAGTAAGATCTTGATATCAATCTAAACGACTACCCCTAGTCAGATCTTGATAACATTCTAAACATAGCCATTATTAGGGATAGTAAGATTTAACGCACGATATTATATGACCAGTCAGATATCAATAGCACCCACCACAGAGCTAATTTTAGGGATAGCAAGATTCTCTGCAAAATAATATATGACTAGACGAATATTGATAACATATGTACATAGCCAATCTTAGGGAATAGTAAGATTCACTGCAAGATAAAATATGACTACGGTAGTCAGATATTGATAACACACTCTGAGCATTTCAAATTTTATGGATAGTAGGATTCTCTGCAAAATAGTATATGAGCGTTAAGATATTTAATAACACTCGCTATGTAGCCAATCTTAGGGATAGTAAGATTCACTGCAAAATAATGGTGACTAGTCAAATATTGATAACATCTGTACATAGCCAATATAAGGGATAGTAAAATGCTCTGCAGCATATTGCAGCTATATGACTAGTGAGATATTGAGAAAACTCTGCACATATCCAAATTTAGGCAAAGAAAGATTCACCTCACCATAGTAAAGGACTAGTCAAATATTGATAATACTCTGTTCATAGCCAAACTTTAGGACAGGAAGATTCTCTGCAATATGACTAGTCAATATCAATAACACTCGCTGGATAGACAAACTTAGGGATAGTAAGATTCACAACATTCCTGTCCATCTTCTTATTCTTCTTTTTCGACTTCTTATTCTTCTCCTTCCGTGAAGGCGTTCCTGTGTCGCTACAACCCTGAGACTCAGAAGCATCAGTTCCTTCCACTCTCGAAGGACCACACCCCAACCCAATACGAAGAGAGAATAAGGATACAGAAGGCTGGTGGGAATGTTAGGTACAGTACTTTTATAAGGTGTGGTCGAGATACAAAGAGGTGGAGTAGATACTACTAGGCTGTGGTCATTTACTCAGATGTGGTCATCCTATTTTTGTTACTCCAAAAGTCTTGAACAAACAAATGAAAAAAGAAGAAGAAAGGTTTATCATATCTTTCATTTTCCTTTTATATCTGTCAGTTAGGAGTTAAATCCCAACCGCACTAGTTTGGCTAGGAGGGATTAGACCTCCCCGCATGGTCACTGACAGGTGGTTATCTCTTCAAATCAGCTCTCAATTAACATAATAAAAAGGGAACCATGGGGGACCAATGGTCACCAGTTAGACATTGTTTGCTATATAGAGGGCGCAAGTAGCTATAAGTAGTGCAGTGGGGCTTTAAAAGGATAGGCTCAAACCCATGACCTGTGCATCTCCAGTCACGGGTATTAAACCATTCAACTGTAACACTTCTGCATTTGTTTTCATTTACTTTTTCATGTACTGACAGGAATGGAAGGGTCATGGGCATTTTAGAGGTCTCGCGGTCAATCGGTGATGGACGCTTCAAGCGCTCGGGGGTCATCTGCACGCCGGACATCAAGAAATGTCAACTGGGAGACAACGACCGCTACATCCTCCTCTCCTGTGATGGATTATGGGAAGGCTTTGATGCCGACACTGTCATGCAGTTCACCAATGATATTCTAGATGTGAGTTAAAGAATTCAATGGGTATTCTGTAATATGATATCTTTGGATCAATATATATCACAATAGGTATCACTTTTGGACTGTATCTGTAAAATCTAGCATTTGCTTAGAAGTTTAAGCTACCTAGCAAAAGCTTATGCCCACCTTTATGCTGAAGCATGCAGTTCACTAACGATATTCTAGATGTGAGTTAGAGAGCTCAATAGTTATTCTCGAATATAATTTCTTGTGATAAATATATCCATAGGAAGCAGAGGTATTGGGCTGCCTCTGTAAAAACTAGCATTTGCTTAGAAGTTTAAGCTACCTAGCAAAAGCTTATGCCCACCTAAATGCTGAAGCCATTGCTAGGGCCTGACCATCTGCTTGGCATAGAGTTAACCTATAGCTCATACCTATTTAAACAAAGGGTTATCAAGTAAAGTAGGGCTGTTGCTATGTCAGTTACATGGGTTTGGAGCTGGTAATAATTGAAAGTTTACAATGTGGGAATGAATTGCAACATCACATGAAAGTTGTTGCACCAAGATGTATAAAGCATCATCTTTTTTTTCTTCCTCTTCTTCGTGCTCACTTTCCAAACTGGCTTCAGAGAGCAAATTGACATACTGCTGTTAAATGTGACAGCTTTATGGCTGGTTATTGATAGGGGAAAGTAGACTTACATATCTCACAGAGCTTCTCCACCCTTTTGTTCTTTTTGTTTTTTTTGTGCAGGGAGAAAAGGTCAAGCAATCAGAAGGAAAGTCTAAAGATGATGTGTTGTTCGAGACAGCATGTAACAGACTGGCTTCGGAGGCTATACGAAGAGGGAGTTCAGACAATATAACAGTCATCTTGGTGAACATTAAGAAAAGCTAGGGGCAAATACAGGGGTTTCATTGACAATAATTTCATTGCCTTATTGAAATATCTTACCGGCATCGGAGTCTATTCGAAGAGGGAGTTCAAACAACTTAACAGTTGCCTTGGTCAATGGGCCAATACAGGAGTTTCATTGACAAAAATCTCATTACCTTATTAAAACAACATTTAAGAGACTGGCTACGAAGGCTACAGGGAGAACAAGTTCAGACGACACAACAGTCACCATGGTTAACATTTTGAAAATCAAGGGTCCAGTACATGAGTTTTATCGACGATATTTTGTTCATTGCCTTATTAAGACAACTTTTAAGAGACTGGCTTCGCAGTCCATTAGGAGAGGAAGTTGAGACACAAATCAGTTATCCAGGGGCAGTATTCTGAGCACCATTTTATCTCTAAAATACTTGATCTTGATAAAATAATCATTTTGCTGTGACCACTTTTTATCTCAGATTCATCTTTTATTTCAACTCATTCTCTTACTTCTTACGTGCCTATTACCAGTACCCTTACATACATGATACACGCGGTTTATATCACATGAAAGATGAAAGAAAAGTTAAAATAGGGTAGGGGCTATTTTTTTCTCTCCGATGCACTTAAAGTACAATACCCGTTTTCAAGTATGCTGCTGTGTGATCAAAATAAAACAAAACACTGAGTACAGACTATATTTCTCGAGCAACATTCTGGTCAGGTTAATAAGTTTCATTTCAAGATTTTTGGATACTAGTATCATACTTGAAATGATGCTTGTAATGGTATTTGTATGCCTTTGAAACTAGCTCCGTCAGTTTTTCAAAGTAATTCTTTCCTCTGGCCAGAACCTTGCAATATGTCATATTTAAAAAATAAATTGCTACTCATATCTGAGTCATCTGATTATGCCTATTCCAAACTTAAATCATTAATATTTTATATTTGTAAATGTTCAAGTCACATGCTGTTGCCTATTTTTCTCTGATTCCAAATGGATTGTATAATGTGTCGTGGCCTTTAACTTCATCAGAAAACATGGTCTGAACATCAGACTACAGATATCTGGCACATGTGTCTTTTGATACATGTGGAACAACATGATGATGACATATTTAAGAATTTTCTTCTCAGTTTTACTACCAGCACTTAATAACATCTTTCAATTTTGCCTTTAAAAAGTTCAAGACTTTGCTGTCTTGTTTGATGCAAATTCTTTATGTCATTTCTTTCATGGAATTCTTGTGAAAACATAATTCGGATTTTGAAGCACCCTCTAAAGTCAGTGCCAGTCATTCAAGCCTGCCACCTGTGCTTTTTAATCAAAATAGATTATAAATATTAGAATATAGTATCTTGATTGACAGCCACAGACCCCCTGTTCTGTATGGAAGAATCAAAATTTGTTTCATTTGTAAAGAATTTAACCTTACATGACCTAAGATATATGTATATTTGTTTCCCAAGAAAATGTGAATAAACAACAGTTGTTTCTTAAGCTTCATATATGCCCTTTTTCTATTTGACCTACGTTGTTGTAGAGATGGGAGTAGACTGTGTTTGAAGTGAAGAGAAAATCAGCATTGGAAAAACAAAATCATTTGTAAGCTAAAAAGATATCGTTTGATTTTAGTTATTTTCTCTATACCTGAGATATACTCCCAAGTGCAAGACTAAAAGTTTTGGTATGCCTTTATTTAAGCTTATTTTCAAACCTGTTACATGAAAATACATGGGTTTACTTCAAATTGTGTGAGAGAATGTGAGGTCAATGGACTTTTTTTTTCTTCTCCCTATTAGGAATTTTGGAAAGATAATCGAGATGGAGTCATACATTTATTTAAGGACAAGTGCAAGGTATTTGGTTGTTCTGTGTTTTCTACGTTACAAGTTAACTCCACAATAAAAAGTTCCGCAATTTAAGTTTGAGCATTGATATATTCCTTGTAATACTATATTATCATATTTAACATCGGTAACATTGAAAAGCCTGTATATTCCCCTTTACAATGATGCCCCATTTGTAATTATTATGTATTTATTGACTGTTCAGTACACCTGTGGCAAAGTGATAAGTGTATTGTTGCCACATGCTTAGTTATTCCTTCAAATCTCATTCCATCCGCCAAACAGATGAAGAATTCACTATTGACAATAACAAAGCTAAAATCTGAAAGTGCAGAACTCTTTCTAAGGGGTTTATCTTGGAATAGTAAACAGAGAATACATTGACAGTCTCATATTTTGGTCTTATTTTTGTCTAATCCAAACTATGCTAGAGCTGTCGACTTAATTCATTCATCAGGTCTACTAAATTTGTATCAATTTGTAAAAATGCATCCACTCACAAGAGATATCAAAGCTAAAATCTGAAAGTGCAGAACTCTTTCTAAGGGGTTTATCTTGGAATAGTAAACAGAGAATACATTGACAGTCTCATATTTTGGTCTTATTTTTGTCTAATCCAAACTATGCTAGAGCTGTCGACTTAATTCATTCATCAGGTCTACTAAATGTGTTGGTTTCGTCAGTGATGGATGGGACAAAATACCTTCGACTTGCCCTTATAGTGTTTGGGTAACTAAGTTTTGTTTTGATAAGTGGGCATGTGGGTGTATGTGTGTGCGTGCTAGGGGGCGCGTGCGTGGGTGTTTAATACCAAGGACACTTTATTGACTACTCGCAAAACGAGGATCCTGTGAAATTGTGTGAAATTTGAGGCCCTTTCATATAGCCAGGGATACGTTTATTTAGGTGTTCTATTTACACAGAAAATGTAGGTCCTCGGTTATGCGGTAAATTTCCAGATCGTCCTAGGAATGTTATATTCAGACTACAACATTGTGTCCTCGAACATGTAATAACACACTGAAAGTGTATATACGAGTCTCTTGGTTTACATCAGGAATGCGTGTGTGTCTGTTTATGAACGTGTTTGATTGTTAGATTCATTAGAAATGTAATTCATACACATCTGGGCAGCGTTTCACAAAACTGTCATAAGTACAAAGTCACAGACATCCCGTTGACAAGTGTGTATTATAATTTACATGTGCCTCAATGGGAATGTCTTGAAATTTGTATGAAGGACGTTTTCGTGAAACGATGCCCTGTTAACAACTATGAATGCACACAAACTAACTGACACTGCATTCAATTTTTGTTTATCATTGTAAAATTTTATTATAACATTTGTACACAATATAAAATTACATCAAAAGGAACACAATTCATGTGAGCAAAATTTAGATGAAAACTTAACCTTGCCGACTGTCTTGAAAAATCGGCAAGTGTCTTCAAATAATTCAAGTGGTCGTTCACTGATTAATGGAGTGCTAAGCGTCGACATCTTCATCTTCAACAAATTAGATAATTCTGGAACTGACGATTAAACCTAAATCAGGCCTTAAAGAGAAGGTTGAGTTCTAGTAGAGGTGAAAAATAGTATGTGAGCTTTCTCACTTTTTTAATGTCACTTTTTGAAGAATATAATAGAAAAAATGTTTCCTGAAAATATTCAAAATATGACGAGAAAAAGTTGCAAATCTTTCGAGAATATGGACCAAGCTTTCAACAAGTTTTCATTATCTTGATACAAGATCTTGATCTAGTCATTCAAGCATTAGGCTTATTGTTATAAATAGCAAATGTAGAAATGAAAGAGAGAGATTCATTTTTTGTCTGCCTATAAATGAATTATCCTGAAGTTGTTGGAAGTTTTCATGATTATCATTATTGTGGGGTTAATAACACGATATAAATATGGTTAGTTTCAAATGAATTGCTAACATCTGGAATGATTTCTTTTGTCCAATACATATACAAAGGAAGACTAAAGACTCGATTGCTATTATTTTTGTATACACACTTGTACATCTAGTATACACATTAACCCTTCACCAGCTTTAGGCAACTGATGAAGCAAAAAATGGATTACCATAGTCGACTTTTGCCACACACACAGTGTATTGTGTTTCTAAACATGGCAATCTAGGGTTTTGATCCATAGCGATTGAAGACATGCTTTTAAGAAAGGAAGAGTGTTACTTCTTTCTTTCTTTCATACTGGCCAATTCATAGGGAAAAGGTTATCCTATTTTGAAAGCAACATGACATGTGAATCACTCTTATCCACCATGATTTCTACTCCTACACACAAAAATGACCTTGAAATAATATCTCTCTTGGCAATAAATAATATCGCTTTTTACTATCGCCACACTTGATAAGTCTATAATAAAGTCAATCAAAGAGACACTATTCTCTCGGATTTATGTATGCATATAAAAATGTAGACAAGGATTTAGATGACAATAATATCTAAGGCATTGTGGAGATATTTTCAGAGGTATATAATTATGACATGTCCAGTATAAATGCTCATCCTAAAATAGTAAATTACTTACAACTAAGTTCTAAAAATATCCATGAAAATATGTACATACAATATCACTTTAATAACTACATACATGTATACAACAATAGTACAGCCATATAAAGTCCAACAAGTACTTTGTTCACATAAAATAACTATATTATACCCTGCATTGTCTCTGCGTCAACTTTACAGAGATTTATGTCCGTTGCACACAAGACGTCGTTCCAATTGTGCTTCATGTATTACCTACATCGAGCTTGTGTATACCTGGGCCATATTTCACAAAACTTGTCATCAGTGGCAAATGACAGCTTTTGTTATAAGCTAGTGAAATCCTTGCTTCTGATGGTTATCAGCAGATAGTCAGTGATTTTTGTCATTTGTCATTGAAAAAAGGCTTTGAGAAACTGGTCCCAGTAGTGTAATTGAAAGCAGTTTGTGGACCGTTCATTTTTACAGAACACCCTTTAATTGAAAGTACTCTGGAGCGTCAAAGACAACGGCGGTCGCGCTGACGCAGTCCTATGATAGCACAAGGACGCCTCATGTGCAACAGGCTTTTAAAAACATGGAACCATTTGTAATTAAAGCTGTTAATATCGCTCTACGTTAATTAAAAAAAAAAAAAATTATAAACTGCCTCAGTGAAGACAGAGAGGAGATATTGAACAGGAATCATTTTTTTAAGGCCCTACCCCCCCCCCCCTTTTCCCCCACAAGACACCCATTTCTATTAAAAGCTGTTTGAGAAAGCATGAGCAGCATGTTTGGTAGTGATCTTGATTTAACCAAAAAGACTTGTGGCGAGCTCGCTTAGTAACTCTTTGATTTAATGTAAATCATCACATTCATGTCATTTAGGAGCTTTTAGAAATTTCGTTCACATTCTCTCTCTGTAGATAAGACGCGGCATATGAATTATCGCTAAATTCAACATCTCATTAATGTACCATCTTTGTTTAATCCTGGTTCCATGATACTTGTTAATAAAATGGTTTAATAACAAACTAAAAAAAATAGATTTAACAAAAACTATCAGCATTCTCCCAACATTAGCCAATCAGAACTCCGCCAAAGGTGTTTTCATATTAGCCAATCAAAGTCCTCATTAGATTAACCGATCAGGTTTTAATTAAAGATAATACCGTGAACCTGATAGGCTAAAACCGGGGACACGTGCTGTGTGCCTTAGAGTGAGAATAACTTCCGACATAGGGATCCATCTACTCTAAAAAATGTTGGTCCTATGAAAGCTACTTCTTCCGGACATAAACATCCTCCGTTACTTTGCTGTAACCCGTTTATTATGGAATGCGAAACATGAAGGACCGTTTTCTACTAAATCAGTAATGGCCGACCCTGGGTCTAGGATCACGCAAATAACAGAGGATATCTGATAGACTTCAGACAACTTCCTTTGTTCCAGGCCTTTGTTAAACCAGATTTTTAACCAAAGTTTAGCTAGGCCCAGAGTCGGGTTTAAATTTTAGTACAATACGGGCCAAAGAGAGTTTAAAACGGGACATTTAAAAAAATTAATAATATAAAAAACATCGCCCACATCATGCAGTCGTATGCTGCATCCACCTGATGCAACTGGCTAAAAACGCGCACGCAATAACTTGGAACATTCCACCGTGCGTCCGCCTGACAGCCGACGCGCCCACATGGGCCTCAACTTCAGCTTGTTCCTTTGTCTTACTGCTCATGCTCGCGCTCGCAGTACCTCCCTCGCACCAACGGGCCTGCCCATTGGTGCAGTGCTCGGTCTCGCCTGCGAGGCACGCTGCGTAGCGGATCACGTGAGGTATGTAGCTCTGCTCCTGAACGCCGTGGAATAAATGCGCCATCGGGCCCCGGGCGTACACCATGACGTCCTGACCGCCGTGCGTCTCCTCGTCGAAGGGGACAAGCGCCTGCTGTCGGTGACCAGTTTCCTCTGAAAATGTGAGGGGAAAAAAAAAGTGAACATACAAATTAAAGCATGGGCCTAAAATTGGTAATTATTTGGTTAAGCATTCCGTTGGGGAAGGGGCACCGGGTGTGCGCCCCCCCTACACTATTGAAAATGTGTTATAAGAAAAATTAAAGGAGATCGGGAGAGCAGTGAAAGAAATTGAGTGGGAATGAAAGATGATAGACACCTCCCTTTCCTTCCCTCACCTTATGGCCAAGATTGTTCTCTTGTATTTTATCCACAAACTTAAGACTCCGTCCCCCACCGCACCCACCCACACACACATACAACCCTTGTTCTTGTGCATTTTTACCTGTGTCCACTGATGTTAAATTTTCACGAGCGCCATGCTTCTGGAACGAAGATGCCATGTGTCTGGCCCCAGGGCCATTTGCGTAGCTGAGAGTGGCGTATGGTAGATCGTCATCGGCAAGGTAATGGTCCTCAAGGCCTAAAAAATGAAATATAAAAATACAAAACAGTTACCAGAATGTTTAAACATAATATATATTTTCACAGTTTGGTTGATTTTTAGTAAGACTTAATCGTTCGAAATTGGCTTTTTATAGTCATTGATGGGGATTGGAATAGAAAGGATGTACTGTATTCCTAAATTCTGGTCCATTTAATTTGTTGCCTTTCCCAGTGAAGAATAGCGATACTGGGGTTATTCATATTGTACTCATTTGAGTACAATTAAATTATGGATAATAATTATGTTGTGAATGGTCCCATATTCTAAAAATCCTGTAACATGATTGGTCAAAGCAACAAGGTCACGTGTCACTTGACAATTCATTGGCGCCTCAGATCACTGCCTGACTCGGGCTGTGGGAAATCCTATTGTCTCTTAGATGATCGCAGAGGCTATGATATATTATATTCCCTCGCCGCATTCGACTCTTATATAGAAAGGAGCTCCTATTTCACCTCGGCGAGTTTAGTTCGCCATCGCATTCGTCAACTTGTTTCTCTTTTGTTTCCAGTTGTCTAGTTTGTTTAATTCTTCGCACTGGATGAATTTAGTTCTTTTCACATAATCTTTTGTAAGGCGCACTGAGACACCCCTTGTATCATGTACAACAAAACCATGTCATTATATTATCGTCATCGACCTTTACGGTGGTCACCATCACCATCGTCATAATCGTCGTCGTCTTACCGAGAATGGGGTTTCCTCTGGATGCATAGCCAGCCATGGTCATGACGTGAGCGTGGTCGGCAGTCGACACGATGAGCGTATCTTCGGCGCTCGTGAGGCGGAGAGCGACGCCGATGGCCTCGTCTAGTGCAAGAGTCTCGGTGAGGGCGTCCAGTGCCATCCCGTCGTGATGTCCGTGGTCGATTCGACCAGCTGTAGAAAAAGAGAGGGAGAAAGAGGATAAGATATTGAGTAGAGGGAAGTAAGAAGATCCATAGAAATTAGAAAGTTTTATAGCAAGAACGTAGAGATGTAAGAGAGAGAGAGAGAGAGAGAGGAGGAAAAAAGAGGGGGTAGAAAGAATAAAGGGAAGAGAGATTCGCATAGGAACAAGGATGGAGGTGTGTGTGTGTGTGCGTGTTTGTGTGTGTGAGAGAGAGCGAGGGAAGGAGGGGATTGTTAAAAGAGAAGAGAGGAATGAAAGAGCGAGCATGGTCAGATGGGATAAAATTGAAGAGATAGGGAGACAGAGAGAGAGAAAAGACGAAGAACAAAGAGGGGGAGGGTGGCAAAAGAAAGAAGTGGAAGAGTGAAGGTTATGACAAATAGAGAGACATAGGAGAGAGAGATAAAGGTCAGAAGAAAAGAGGGAATGAAAGAAATAGAGAGGGTTGAAATTTAAATAGAATAAAGGGGAGAGAAAATTATACAGGAACAACAGAGCGAGAAAGACAAAGTGAGTGAGAGAGAGAGAAGAAGTAGTAATGTTAAACATTACTCAATACAATAGAGTTATGAATCGAAATTTGTCGATCATCATGAATGTTAAGAGCGCCACGTTTGCATTCCAACTCCCAAAAGGGCACCTATTTTAAAGACACCGCGTGTGCTGTCTCTGGCCTGCCCCCTCGCCCTCTCTCTCCATCCATTCCCCTTCGATCGGTCCCTTGTGATGGCGACCCTCGGCGGTCGAAATTCATCTGTCACAAGGCGTGTTGAGAGAGATTTTTCAGAATTAGGCTAAGCACTGTCGCCAATATGCCAAATGACCACAGACATGGATAACGGCGGATTTAGGGTAGAGGAAGAGCGGGTGGGGGGGGGGGGGTGCACAACTTATTGTGCAGCACCCCCTTCTTACAACTCAACTGGCACACCCTAATTACACATCACAAACAATTGGAGCTTTTCAAATTTTCGACCCACAGGCAACTGGAAATGGACATGCCTTTTCCTTCTGCCAACATGATAAATGGACGATAAAGACATAGTAAACTGGTTTGCTTTATTTAAAAACAGAACAGATCAAAGATAAAGGAGAAGTATGGTCAGGAATTATGGTACAACCATAGTGACGCTACAACAAACTTTTGTTCAACATTAGTTAATATTAAGGTTTCTTGATCTAACTGGTTGTTTTAAAATATTGCCGAAACTGCCAGGAAGATGAAGAATACAAAACAAGTAATACATGTGAGTTATGTGACTTTGTGTTTGTTTTAAAAGGAAAATTATGGTCACAAAATGTGGGTAAAACAACAGTTACGCTTGTTGTCCAGACTCAAAATTGTGCTCAAAATCTTTAAATATCTTTTTTCTAGCTGGTGGTCTTTACAATATTACTGAAACTGGTGACATGAAACATGAACAGGGAAATAAGGTCATGACATAATAAACAGAATGGCTTTATTTTTGTTTTAAATATATAAAAGGTGCACCGAAGGAGAATAAGTGGAAAATAAGGTACAACAACAATTAAGCTTGTTTTTCTGTCATAGAATTTTGTTCAGAATCTTTAACATTTCAAGAACATTTCTAGGTTTCTCCATCTAGCTGGTGGTCTGTACAATATTGCTGAAACTGCCGACACGATGATACGAAAATAAAGACATTGTGCTTGTTTTCATAATCCCTTTTTAGAGCATGGTTTAAGAGTGATGATGACAGAGAGAGGGGTAGAGATAGTCATTTATATTGGGACTGCGGTGGTCAGGCCGATGAAAACACAAGCTTATCTAAATGATGGGTAAGGAGGCAAAGGGGGAAATTTCCCCTTGCCAGACTGTCTTCTGGAAAATAGAGAACGAAATTAAAATATTCCCAGTTATTTGATCGCTCTATTTGCTTGTTAGGATAAAATGCAACGTTGATTTGCCGCGTTGTATTCTAAAGCTATCAGTTCATTCATTCCAGCAGTTCACTTGTTTCGTCTCCTTAAAATGAGTGTGTTTCCTTATTGGAAACGAGGGCCCCCAAAAAGTAATTTTCTTCACTGAACCGTACGGATCACAGTATGCTCTGGGCCTCGTCTTCCAAATAGTTGTGATTGATTCAAATCAATCGCAAGTTTCCAATCTCCTATCTCTTATGTATATAGTTGCGATTGATATCAACTCTTTGTAATACAGGGCCCAGATGTTGGACCCCGCTGAGACTAAGGTCTGGATACGCCATTGGAAGAAAGTTTATTTCCACCAATAACATTCAACTGCAGAATGAGATACCGCCATTTTGTTTTGGACTTAAAATATGAAGGCCTAGCTCTCATCACCGTCCCTTGGGGGTAGTCCATACACTATAACATGACCATGTGAGGGAGTGAAAGAGTGACATTATAACCCATCCTCTCCTAAAAGTTCTCTTTCTCTCGCAAGGGTGTCCCTAGCTAGATGTGTTTGAATTGTGTATAAGGATGGTGGTAGTGGGGAGGGTGGTAGGGATGTGCGCCAAATTGTCCGACTACTTTGATTCATCAATTCAAGGTCTGTATTTTGACATGGAATATTGAGGTGCGGTAAGCGTTATATTAGAACCCGCGTAATTTTGTTAATCTGGCATTGGTCTTGCAAACTATTTAACGGGGGTACCTTATTATTTCCTTCTTTAAAAAAAAAGGAGAACAAAATATTGTAGATATCTAAACCAATGGCAGAAAATATAATGCAACAACGTGCATAGTTAGGCCTATATTGAATAATGCCTTTGAATTATAAGAAATGATAAGGGGTGATTGAGAGCCAATCTTATTTGTCTATTCAGAAACAAAAGGGCGTTTAATCTGTGTTAAAAGACATGACTTATTAACGCCCTTATGACTCTTAGCAATACGTACATTCATTTAAATCTACATTGCCTGGTTGTTTCTCGACACACAAACATGGTAATGAAATTGAATTCTCGTCAGTTGCAAGGCCCCGAAGTCAACTATAGAAGCAAAGTTTGCTAACCTCCCGGCTATGAAACAAAGTTTGGTTCGAAATTCCACTGCCCCGGGCAAACCACCCCTGTGGCTACATCAACACACGATGGGCGGACACTTGTGATAGAATTTCAACTAGATTTTTTTGCCCTAACATTTTGACAATAACTATAAGCCTTGTATGTCGAAAGGATAGAAAATATACAATACATTTCATTGATGCATGTTGCAATATTCCTTTCCTCCTCTTCAATTAAATTTTACGACGTTAGATTCCACAGTTTATTTGATTATTATGTCTATGCAGATTTTGCTCATTCTCTTCCACTTATGTATGTTCCCGTTCTATGTGTGTGTGTGTGTGTGTGTGGAGGGCGGACTTGCCCTCACCCCCCTACTGGTCGAGCCCCCCCCCCCCACCCCCCAAAAAAGGAAATGTTAGCATCAGTCTGGTCAAAAGGCATTCCCAAAATGTGATTTACATGTATTTGTTTTCTTTCCTTCGTTCGTTTTGTTATAGTTATTTTTTTTAGTAAATCGTTAAATGCAACTTTTTGTAACTATCTACATCATCTCCGCAAAGCTCGTTCTGAAGTCGTTGCTGATACCACAAGGTCGCAATGCAAACGCACTCTGCCCTGCCCGGTGACCCTTTCAGCATAGCTTGCCTGTCATCAGTACTCGTCCCATGGGCGCGTTCAGGTACACATGTAAGGTAGTTCGATACGGGCCGATAGCAGACTGTGTGTTTACCGATCCGTCTCAAATAAATCTCTTTGACAAGTTGTTGACCGATAGCTATGCTTTTAGTGAGTTTGATATTTTATGGGAATCTCACTTTTTTTGCATATCACTGGGGGATTCCGGTGTTACTCTGCAGGATAATCTAACAAGATGTATCATATTTTTGCGTCACTTTTTTAGTATTTTTTTTAAAACACGCTCTGATTCACAGCCCGAATTATTAGAGACTTCAAAAACTATAAGCCTTGTATTTCTCCTCTATAGCCCTTCCACGTTTCTCCGTTTCCATCACTCTCTCCTCCATCTTCCTCACTATACCTTTAACAATTATTAACTTCGTTTTTGCCTCTTTAATTTAATATAGAGGTGCGATAGCCCGGCAAGTCCCTGGTTCGAAACCTAGGACGATGCGCTCGTGCCCTCTGGTAAGGCGTTGATCATTATACAAAACTATATTACCAAGTCCCTCGGAGAGGACTCAAAGCCGTCGGTCCACTGGTTGCTTACTGACAAGCATACATTTGCTTTCTTAGCAATTAGGTAAAAACAAATCATCCAACCCTCAAACTTTGAATTATCCCTCAATGCGATTTACGCGGGAAAAATATGCATAAATTATTGATACAACACGATCACAACTCTTTTTGAATAATTATCTCAAGGCAATTCCAATATCCTTTTTTATGCCCCATAGAAATCATGTTTGGATTACGTAATGCGTCGATGTCATGTTCGCACATTTCAATTAGTGACGCCCAAGGAAACTGAACATGTTGAAATTGCTTTAACTTGCTTTTCGAAAATAGTTGCCATCCTGTTCTAACAGACCTAGCTGCATTTCTTTTGATATGAAACTGGGCCACACGATTACATGTATATTTCCCCAACAATGTAAAATTGACTCGAGGAACAGAAAATGGGTCAAATTCTTGTACATACATCCTTCGGAAAGAGTGGCGAAACTCGAACTCTTAAGCATGGACAAGCATGGGCGTAACGTAAATCAAGCCAGTGAAGGGTCACTTGCATCATGGGGTAGGGGGTGGGGGCACCGGTCTTTTTGGAAAGATAAATGCGAATTTACAAGAACACTGATGAGGAGGGGGGGCGGGACGATGTCTCATCATCGTTTCTTATGCTTTCCTCCTTCTCCATTTCCCTCCCCCTGTTTCCCCCTTTCTTTTTCTTTCATTTAACCACTCTATTGGAGAGTATTTAAATGCCCCTGTGCCTCACTGTAGCTAACACAATGCTGACAAACAAGCAACAACAACAAAAACAACAACAACAACAACAATAGAAAAGGCTCTCAAATGTGACCAGCGGCACGAGCTGGGGTAGACAGTATGTCCGCATCCTCACTTTACTAAAAGTATGGGGCCATTGGCACATTTCATTTGGTGGAAGGGAGGGGGTTATGTTATGTGCTCCATGCCCCCTGGATCTACTGCTACAGCGTCATGTTCTCATTCGTCATACTATACTATACCCACCTTCGACGAAGAGGAAGAATCCGTTATCACTGGTCCTCTGCAGAATCTTGATGGCCTTCTCTGTCATCTGAGCTAAGGAAGGTTCCCCGGCCCTGTCCCATCGCCGATCCGTTTCGTATTTCATATGAGAGGGCTGGAACAGGCCTGGGTATTCATAAACACAGAATGAGAGATCAGGTGAAAAATTCAAAAAAGTGATACTGACCCCAATGTGTCACATATTTACGTTGTACTGGGCCCTGTTGCACTAAACTTATCATTGATGGTAACTATGCCATCAATGGTAGCTACCATGGAAACCTTGATTTTGATTGACAGTTGAGCCCTGTTACCATGGTAGATGCCATTGATGGCAAAGTTACCACCAATGGTAAGTTTCATGCAACAGGGCCCTAGTCTAAAATGAGGTACAGTAGTTACCATTCTTGGACAGCATAATTATAATCAAGTTTATACTATGCCTACACTTCATTCGTAATGCTCACCCTGGACTAACAAAAGCACTCTCCACTTGTACAGAAACGGGAATGACTAAAGAAATTAGGGGAATCTACTCTCAAAAGAGTAAATTCAACTACTTTTGAATAAATAACTATATATTTTGCACTATTGTATATTAAGGATCTTGACTATTATACTTTGGAGAGGTCCTGAGTTTGTTACTGTCTTCTTTAGCCTTAAATTATAACAATAGTCAAGAACTTTTACCCATATTTTTTATTTTTGTCTCTTTCGACCCAGGTGAAAATCAGTAACTGGCAATAGTAAAGGGGACAAAATAACTGCAGGACCCCCAGGAAAGCGGTTATCATTTTATGTGTCTACAGTACTGTGGGTAAATAAGACCCAATTATATTATGAATATTATTAATGTCATATTTACCGATAAGATGATCGGTGGTCTCTGCGTTGACTCGGTTAAAGTCCTGAAGATTCCACACGTAGTGCGATCGCATGGGATCCTTGTCCTCGAGCCAGTCTTCGATCAGATTACGACCATCGAGACGCTGCCCGTAGTCGCCGTCGTACTCCGGGTCTTCCACGCTGCGCGGTGTCAGCTCGCGACGACCACCGCCCATGATAACCTAATATGTGAGTCGAATTTTAATTCATAAAAGGCCAATAATGACATGATATTTCAATGTGAAAGATTCACCCATAGCTGGTCCTATTTTGAGATAGTTGCCAGTATATGCCGCGTGTCAGAAATATATTTGTCAAGATTATGGTCATTATTAATACCATTATGATTATTATTACTTTTGCTGTCATTTGTATCACTAATAATGCATGTAGTATGCTCATTATTATTGTAACTACTATATTTAATACTTTAATTGTTAGCATCATTATCATCATCATCATTATTTTCTTCATCAACATTGAAGTTGCTGTCTTTATTACTGCAAACCCAAGCACACACGCTCACATACGCACGCACACACGCACATACCCACCTACACGCTCACCTACTCGAAGTCAAACAAAAACTTACGTTCATGTTCTTCCCGTGTTCGATGAGTTGGAGGGCGATATCCTTGCAGCCTTCTCTTTTGTCGCTGTCATCGAGATCGTGGTCGTTCTCCCACCGTCGGTCGGGGGTGTGGGCGTAGAGCGCGGCTGGCGAAGCGTGGGTGACCCTGGCTGTCGAGACCAATCCAGTACTCTTACCTGAAAGGAAAAGAGAAAGATGGAAATTAGGTTAGGATGATGAGGAGGAGACTGAGTATCATAATGATGAGGAGGAGGACGAAGGGGATGAATAAGAGGAGACCGAGTATCATAAAGATGATGATGATGATGATGATGATGATGATATTGATGATGATGATGATGATGATGGTGATTATTATTGATGATGACGACGAGTAGGAGAAGGAGGATCAGAACGATGACAAAGGTGATGATGATGACGATAATATGGATTTATGGTGATGAGGAGGAGGAGGGGAAAGAGAAGACGATGATGCTGATAGTTGCAGTGGTGATGGTGATGAGGAGGAGGAATATCATGACGATGACGACATTGAGGTTAATGATGATGAGGAGAAAGATTATGATGATGTTGATGATAATAGCCATGGTGTTGGTCATGAGATGACGATGACGATGATGGTGAAGAGAACAAAAATATGACACTGGAAAAAAAAACTTTGGAGTTATGCATGCATGACATATATTTTACCAATTCATGTTATCAATAATCAATTAGCATAAACCGATCAAATAACTCACCAGCTTTCATCGAATCTATTAAAATCGAATCGACAGCAGCGCCCTCTATCGACGTACATTTGCCTCTTTCCACTCGATCGTCCACACCCAAAGTTCCGAATTTACTTTTCACCCCACACAGGTAGGCGGTGGCTGTTCCCGCCGAATCGGGGACCTGTCGGTCTGTGTTATAAGTCTACAAGGGGAGAAAGTGAGAGAAAGAAATCTACTAACTTCTGTATTCTCAAGGAGTTAGGATTGGTATTCTCTCTGATAACTTATGCATTCTTCGTTATAATTTCCTTTCATTAAATATTTTTTCTTATATTACTTATTTGTTGCTTTATAAATGCAACTTAACCCTTTACTTGTTTCGGTCAACCAATGGAATGGACAGTGGACTACCACACTCGACTTTTGAAAGCTTTGGTCACACGTAAAATGTACATGTACTATAAACTAAGGGTTTCGACCCATGTTGAATAAAGTGTTGAGTGTTGGGAATTCCTTAATTCCATTAATTTAGGGTTAATAGTTGATAATGTCATAATATTTTTTCTATAAATTATCTTAAGTATACACATTAAACTGAAACTTGTATGATTCAGCGCTCTAGAAATTTAATTTATTATTTATAATGTTCAAGACGTTGTCAGATGGCTGTGAAATTATCTTGCATTTCATAATATCTCGTCCTCTTTTCCCAACTTTTAACATAAAACGAAGACAGGAGCCATCATGACCCCCCCCCCCCTTTTTTTTTTTCCATATCTCTCTCTCTCTCTCTCTCTCTCTCTCTCTCTATTTTCTTTCCCCATCTCTATCTTTTTTTTAATTTATGTTTCTCCATCTCTATCTTACCTTTACAAGCCCAACATGAGGAAAATGTTCAAAGTGCAGCGATGCGTCTTCGCCCATACCGCCCGCGAGTTGACCCTTTCGTATCCTCGCCGCCGTGGTCGTCGTCACATCGAGCCCGTCACCGAGGAAGAAGATGATATTCTTAGCGACGTTGACGTTGAGCCTCTGCCTCAGAAGCGCCTCTTCCACGGCAGCTCGGCCTTTTATATTCCAATATGGAGCCTCTGAAATTGGGAGACAAAATAATGTGGAAAAGGAAAATTAGTGCTTATGTCCAGTGATGTTGGGGTCTCGTGGATGAGTAAGCAGACTGTGAATCACAAGGTACGGGGTTCGAATCCCTCCCACAGAACTGAACTTTCTTTTGCAATACATGAATCTACATTTGCCACTCTCAACCCAGGTGTGGTAAATGTGTACAGGTACGAAGAAATTCAGCGCTTCATCAGTTGTTAATTATTATACGAAGTTACTGCACTTTTCATACAAGCTATCTATTTGAAATGATTGTAATCATCATCATTATCATCATTTTTATCATATTATTGTAATTGTAATCATTGTCTGTAAATCATTATTATTATTATTTTGATTATTATTTCCGTCGTTATCATCATCACCATCATCCTTTATCATCATCATTCATATTAGTATCAGCACCTGATTTTAAATTATCAACAAAAGTAATATTTTCATTATTTTGCTACTCACATTATTCAATAACGATCATCCAAATGTTACTGTCACTTCCAACTTATTCTCTGTCTACTTTAATCACACTATCAACCCCAACAAAATATTTTCTCAAACCTTATTTCGTGCATTCATAGGCCATATTATGGTTTTAAAAATATCACCCGAAATTTGATTCTTTTTCACTTTCTTCTCTGCATTTATAAATCCTCTCATTTTGGCACACATTGATAATGCCACTATATACCACTGACCTACATAACTCAGATCCATTTCAAACACACAAAAAGAACACATTGCAGAGGAAAAAGAGATAGCCTAGGCATGTGTTTTTATCGCGAGTCCAGAACCCATAGAATGCACCCCTTGTATTCTTTCTCAGCGAGATAGAGAGGAAAATAAAAATTGGTGTTTCCATTTCAAATTATGGCCCAAATCATCCCCAATTTGACTCCCAGCAATCAGTCCATTCATTATCTAGATAGTTTTACCGTGTGCGCTCAATCAAAAGGTGTCTATTTCAATCGGTGTCCTTTTTACATCCTTTCGATTCATATTGCCAGTAGCCTATAAGCCTTTGCAGAAATACAACAGTTCAACAATCTATGTCACAGTGGTAACCACTGTATAGTGCTAGAGGAGTGATAATATTTAAAGATGAATAACATGGAATCAAATCAATAGGCCTATACTTTCGTTTTCATTAACATAACGGGTCACTGATTAATATTAACTTTAAACACACCTTTAACGTGTTTATGGCAATTTTCAGCCCGTATGACAATAAAGATAATTACAATATGTGTATATATTTATATATGCAACAATGGCATCAATGTTTTCACTTCTTTCTTTTGTATTGATACACAGTTCAACATTAGCATACACATTTCATGATTATGTAATATTTCATTCGCGTGTATTTATTCCACGTTACAAAATTAATAGTTGATTTATTTGGTTCTACAATAGCTCAGTACCTTCATAAGATATAAAGATTTATATAATGATGATACTGATCATACTTCCAAAAGCAAAGAACGTTTTGCGTCATGAAATGTCTAAAGTCACAGACATGATGTACTACATAATCAACCTTTTAAACTTGATGCCAGACATTTAAAAAAATTACATTTTCACAGTTTAATTTCATGACCTAATACTCGTCTCTAAACCACAACCACCACCATCACCACATGAGCTCATGTTATAACATATGTAAGAGTCATTTCCATCATGAACTCGAGATCATGCATAACTTTAAACATTTATTCGCTCAAGCTTACTGGTCAAGGCAACTCGACCCAATTTTACCCTCCACAAAGATATCTTTTGTCACATATACCTTAAATATATACATCTCTCATTGATAATGATCTGGTAAATAGTTTCAGACATCTTATTTTGTCATTTAACAACTAGAAAAGGGGAGCGAAATGTGACTTGGAGTTCAATACCCAATCAAAACGAAGCGTCGACCTTAATTAACGTCACGTGAGTGAATACGTCACGAGAATTGTGTCGTCATGAATTGATGAGCTATAAAGGGTTAGGGTGACGAATTTTGGTCGATTAGTTCGTATCGTCTACTTTTGCCGGTTCATTTTATTTCCGTGTGAAAACATATGCATGTACATACACATTTACATGATCAAATCACTATCATTTAAAGAGAATACGACTGGATTGCTTTATTCAGAGCAATTAATAAATGGATCTGTTCTTCACCGAGGCCCTGAAAGAAGGAAACGAAAAAAGCAAGAAGGAGGAGTCGATTAAAAGCAGAGTATATATTCCCGACAGTTGTGATATGATTAAAAGGTTCACGCCTAACCGTTTTCTGCACATCGATGGGTATCGTGGGAACTTCGCACAGGGAAAAAAGGTCGAACTGAATTAGATGAGAAACGACTGCCAATCATTTGTAAACTAAATGAGTAATGTGAAAATTAAGGACATAATCTAAAAGACACGCGTGGAGTTTGAGGTGAATACTTCCACAGGTATTTTATTTGCAGTCAACTTATCTTCCGTTTTCCCTTTCAACTAGTATGGCTTGTTGTGGCAAATACGATTTTCCTTCTGCTCAGACGGTAAGTAAAGGGGATGGATTTATTCAAATGGTGTAATGACAGACAACTTTACAAAACTTGAACATCGTTGTTCTGAAAATCCCCGATTCATGGTTTACATAAAATGACAACTGGTACAGTCGCGATCGACATACACGTAAACCTACGGTCTTACAGAAACTCTAAGTACAATGTTGCAGCATATGTAAATATCTATTTGTAATGATAATAATGTATTTGTAATAAATTCAATAATTAATAATTCATAACTTCAAATGAATTCATAAATAAATAGAATATTCTCTTTCGTTTAGTTATTATATCATGTATAGTAAAACCTGAATGAATCGTCTTTCCAGAAGGCAGTCAGTGCTTTGGGAAAAATGCGTTGGTCTTTTTCATCAGTTCAATTTCGAAGTCCGGTAAGAATAACACCTTGGTGTATTGGTCAAGGCTCTTGGCTCTCAGAGTATAGGGCCAATAGCAAGGTCCCGGGTTCGATCCTCGCTAGGTGCCTGCATTCTTGGACAAGGTGTTTTGCCCATACTTGCCCCTCTCGACCCAGGTGTATTAAATAGGTACCTGGTGATGGTTAGGCAATTATTATTACAGGGCCTGGAGAGAGCAGTATAGGGCTATCTTTGATCAATTATATAAGACCTAAAATAATTGTTCACATTTTCTCATTTTTTTCCCCCAATCCTGCATTCGTCATTTTTCAGACCAGATTTATGCATATTTTGATTCAATTTTTGTATATGAATCCCCGTGGGAGTTTCGTGCGTAGGGACCCGTGTTTACTGAATGGGAATGTCGTTATTAAATATTAAATGATTTAAAATATGGCAAAAAAAGAATACAGTTGTCAAAGACGGAACAAAAATATCTTTGACAGGTCACTTTTGATTTCTTTTTAAAATTCTTGATTTCTTGTCTCTCCCTTCCCCCTTCTCTCTTTTGCCATCTCTCTTATTCTCTCTATTTCTCTCTCCCTCCCCTCTCTTACTGCTCCCCTCTCTCTCTCCCTCTGTCTCTTCCCACAAAATCGAACAATGATAGAAGTGTATCCAGATAAAAAACGACAACTGTTTATCAAATCTACCCAATAGTGACGGCAGTTTTAGGAAGAAATTGATCTGGAGAATCGTTTTGGTTTGGTCTATCGTTGCGCTACGACTTCATCACATGTCGTTGAACCCTCATATATGACAGAGATCATTCCCATTATCACTGTATGATGATTCTCATTGGCCCCGAAAGATAAAAATGCCGTCAAAGTGTAATCGAGGAAAGGCTCATTTTGCAACCTGACCGCGGCTCCTGAGCCAAACAAAGTGTTCACCTGTTGAATATAATGTATGGATCTTCGCTCAAAAGGATGACCATCGTTTCGAAAATGAATATAAAATTGGATTAACAAATTAAAACTATTGCATCTTTTATCATTATTACCCTTTTGAAGATTATTTTTCTTCTCCTTACTTGTAAAATGATAATAATGATAATTTTGTTTATCAAGGGAGGCCGCATCAGCATCGATGTTGTTTTTCCTAAGGGTCCTACAATTAACCTCACCCCGCGATATCTTCACTAACATACTTGCACTTAAAATCAAGATTGTTGCTGTTATACTCTCCCAAATTACAATGGTTAATCACATATGATTCACTCTTGACCGAAATAAGCACGATAGTTGTCATTTCACTTTTTAGGAATGGGGGAGGGGGAGAAGTTCGGGCCAATTTGGATCAAATATGAAGGAAAAGAAAGCAATATGGTGGCGAAGTCAATAAAATGCACGTTGCCAAACTTCAAGTTCAAGATGTTTTTGTTTGCACACGGGCATCAAACCACACAGCAATGAAAAATAAACTTTGATCGTTAAAGCAGGTTTATTTATGTTTTCGAAAATAAATAATCCCATATTTTTAAGTAAAAGGAGGAAGTTTTCGTCCGCAAAACAGGTGGTTTTTGAGAAGGAGCTCTGTGACAAGTAGCGCCACACAATCTGAGGTGGTGGGAGTTAGAAATTGATACTTTTTCAAGGCTCGAATTTGGCGACTTGGAGGCGATTTTGACCCAGATATGATGATAAATGAATTGACGATGAGAATATGGACAGGGAGAGAAGGAGGAGCATGGGGCGAGGGGCGAGGTGGGAGAGGGAGGGAGGGGGAGAGGTGGGGGGAGAGATGAAGAGAGAAGGGGAGAGAGATGGAGAGGGGGAGATAGGGGAAGAGGAGAAGTGATGGGAGATGGAGAGGGAGAAAAAGAGAGAGTGAGCTACAGGGTAGGAGGGATGGAGAGAAATGTGAAGAAGAGAGAGAGAGAGAGGGGGAGAGAACATGAAAGGGAGAGAGGGGGAGGGAGTTGTCACTAATGGCGCGGGATAGACAGAGGCAGATGTCGAGGTTGTATGCTCATGGAGCCAAATACGACAACAAATCGGTTACCTTTCATTCGTATAACGCTTTGTCTCTTCTACTTTTCTTTTTAACATGTTTATTTTTTGTAATATTAGTGGGATTCAAACCCCATACCAAAATCCATATTCCAATGGTATCCAATAGACCGCGACACATCTAGCAAGGACGTGAAGCAAAGACACAAACTGTATTATCGGGATATTGTTAGGCGTTAATGCGGAGGGGTTTATACGAAAAAAAGGCGTAGCTGAATAGAATACATGGGCACATGCCCCCTCCCCCATCGGATGGCGAAAAACAGGGGAGAGGGGAGTGAGGAGGAGAGAGGGGCGGAGAGAGAGCGAGAGAGAGAGAGAGAGAGAAAGAGAGAACATGAATTAAGGATAATACAACCCTCATCAAAGGCGTATTTCATCCACCAAGTACTGCTGCTGCTGCTGCCCCCCCCCCCCCCCCTCCTTCCCCCTCACAATGACGGCGCGCCTCAATACCTGGAACCGCGCTACACCTCTAAACAGAGATTTAAACAAAAAGATAACGAGTATAGACAAGAAGAACCCTTTAAAGAATGGTGCCTGCTGAGTTTGGTTAGCTATTTACAGGGGTCCTGACTGCTAAGTCTCACAATAGTCTTGAAGAAAAACATCCATTTTCTCAACTCCTCACTGTGAAGTGTGCTTAATAATTAAACACTAAACCGCAGTCACCAAACAAAGTATAATATGCGTGCAGTCCATCACAGAGGCGTAGAGCACGAGTTGGGAGAGGGGTGGCAAGGGGCACTTCTCCTTCCCAATGAATTTCCCCAGATGAATACAAAACGTTCTAGGGACGTGATTAACGCTCTAAATAATTAAAGAACGTGCTTTGCATATGCTCTTGTTATACGCCAAAAAAAAGGTCTGTGAACGTTTGAACGTCATCATAACGTTCTTCAAAGATCTTGAGAACGTTGCGTGTTTGCTGGAGCTCTGTCTTATTGGAAATAAGAGAAAGAAAATGATTAATCCAAAATAAATTTCGCTACCTAGATCTTGTGAGGGGAGTCCCTGGTATGCTTCTGGCGCAGTAAGACCAGATGTCATCCTCCCCCTCTAAATGACTGGATACATGCTACACCGCTGCTCAGTGAAACAGGAGGAACAACTGTGGGGCTATTTTGGAATAATGGGGGCTAGAGTTCGGACCCCCTCTCAATTCTGTCGGTGATTTCAGCGGAGAAGAATGTTAATTACGTGGGTCAGACGTCCCCATCATTACTGGCCGCTCACCGGGAGCGCAGCGGCCTGCATACCTCCCATCCTCCCGCTCACTTCAGCTCTCTAATCATCAATGACCATGACCGCCAAAGCATACGATGTGGGTGTAGCGACTATATCACAGGTTCTTCACTCGCTGTCTCTAAAATTAGCACTCTGTAAATAAATCTTTCGAAATATCTATCTATCCCTTCAGTAATTCATTTCCCGTAAATTATGCATCACGGTGGGCAGGGGTGTTGGTCCCTGGGCCAGGGGTGGGGTAGTTGCCCACCCCCCCATCAATTATTGCATGGCTTAGGCCTACATGATTGTATAGGCCGACTATGACAAAGGAAATTCTGACAAAATATAATATAATTGCCACCTTAGGTCCTCCCCCCCCCCCTCCTCCTCCTCCCTCCCTGCGAAAACGAACCTCTCCATACGGCTACAGATTTGTTTAGTCTTCGCTCTTCTTCCGATACTCTAACGTACCATACAAATAGAGATATCGACATGGTGCGGGGGTTAATTAACGATTAGGCGCTTTTTTGCATACGGTACCCCCAAAATGAGATAAAGCAAAAGCTAGCGCTCAGAGATTCAACGGGTTTTGTTCAAACCGGCAATCCATTTACTTCACCTGGGTGAAAGTGAATAAAATGTGCTGTATTGTACCGTTACGGTATGCCTCTATTTCCATTACTCGTAATGATGATTATGATGATGCTACAATGAGATTGGTATCCGATATTAGATGTTACTGATGGGGCGGAACTAATTGATGAGGTAAACTGGTTTTACAGTAGGGCTACTTCCAGTGGCGTAGATATAGGAAGCACGAGGGGGGGAGGGGGGGGGGGGGAGTCACGTGCCCCTCCATCGAGTGGTGAAGAAAAATACAATAAAAATAAGAAAAAGGGAAAGATGGATAAAAGGAAGGGAGAAGGGGGAAGGAAGACACCTGGACCCTCATTATTAGACTTGTAATTTAACATTTCATTAATTTCCCAAATAAGACCGATAATAATAATATATAATAGTCACATTATTCTGTTTATCGCTCAATACTACTTTATTAAGGACTTTACGTTGTAATTATTAATACCCCGGCCATTGGATGCAATTACTAATCCGCTCATGATATTGCACACGCTCCACTCCCTGGGGAGTATTCCAGCCAGGCGCCATTTTACAAGTGTACACATGAAAATCCAACCACAACAAAGTGCCCCTTGATTGTGTAATTTTCCGAATTCTGCCGCCTTTTAGAACCCAATATATAGGCACACGTTACACGTTAAAGATAATCGCTCGATTGTGTATTTTTTTCCTGCAATCTATCCCGCCCCCTTTTTTGTAAAAAAATTCCTGGATCCACCCCTGTTAGGAATAATCAATGCATAAACCAAAATGAAGTAGGCCGATCCACTAACCAAACCAAATTGGCAAGTATATGCCATCACCAGGCCAAACCCCATTCCCGATGAAAAAGAAAAAAAGTAGAAATCTATAATTTTTTCGTTTACCACAACGAAAATTAGGTCTACCTTACATTTCAACGTAACGACAGGTGAATAGGAGATATACACGAGGCCATTATTATGACTGGTCCGAGCAGATAGAATTATGTATATTTTCACGACCAGTGGTGGATTAAAGGGGGCACAAACGACCCGAAGCCCCCTTTAAAACTAAATCTGCCTACCATAAGTACACACCAAAAGAAACTCTGCAATTTCATTGTGTTCTTGTATTCCCTATCAACTTTTAGACGCTAAAACGCTCCTGAAAATAGTGTGTGTGTGGGGGGGGGGGGGGGGGGTTAATAGCACATTTCTAACTTAATTTTCAAACATTAATGACTTGATGGCGACAAAAGAAAACTAAAAAAGAATCGAAAATAATAGAGGAATCATTGCCAATTGTAATATGATACATAGGTCCAGTGGTATTAAGATCTTTGGAGTAATTATAAAAGACAATAGATTCTCTACAACACGCCTATTGACAACATCAACAATAAGTACCGTGACATCGGCAAACTCTTGGCATTCTTTCTGAACTAGAAAATGTCATTGTTTCAAGAATCGTCTATGAAAATGACCAACGTCGCGCAGAAGCGAAACATCTGTTCGGCATTAATGAAAATAAAATAATCCTTACATTACTCAATCAAGTCTGTTTAACTCTTCCCGCTCATTTGCAGGCGGAGTTTTGTTGAGGGGCGACCACTTGAACGAATCTTTCAAGGATTAACATCATATCGTATTTCGACGTCCCTAACCCTAATATGGATGTATTGTACTGACTGCGGTTTGAGAATTGTTTCACGAAACAAAAATGGAACATGAATTCTGAGAGGAACATGATTGTAAATGTTGCACAAATTGCCCGACAACACGCGACACATGTTAGTAGTCCTCGGTTTAAATGTACCACCCCTCCCCCTTCCTCCAAACACACTCCCCAAGCAAGCGAGAGTACCCTTTGAGGTGTAGTTCAACGTGCATGTTCTATGATAGTTTACATATAGTCAAAAAGTGTTTAATATAGTTTGCATCATGAAAAGTTTGCATTATAACTTATTATTCTTTTGGAGAGAATAGCCTACCGTTGAAAACAGAAACCCTAACATCATTGATGATGTACAGGATACAGTAGAGAACAAGGCGATCGAATGAGTGGAGGGTTGGGGTCCTATCATCTTAATTTTATTTTGCTGCCCCCCCCCCCATGTCCTTTATTTGTTATTTCTCCTTCACACTTTTCCTTCGACCCCCCCCCCCTTTGTTTGTTTTGTTTTTTGTTTTTGGGGGGAGGGGTAGCACATGTACATATAGCTACGCCATTGTAATTAACATAATTGACATATTACGTAATATCAGAACATGCTTTCCATAGGCATACAATCATGACAATGTGGTATGGATATCGCCCTCCAGATCATTTCTTGAAACTCTTTCCGACCGTTCTTGGTACTTTGACATCAATCAGTTTGCAATTGCACATTCCAATCGTTTCTATGCCCTTCATACTTCGATGATCAAGCTCGTAGCTGGCCGCTGCAGCCCAGAAAGGCATAAGATATTAATAAAATGGGGCGGGTCTGAGCTTAAAGACCGCGACCTCAACCGCTACGCTCGAAGGCTCTCTTTTTAAAGCCGCCGTCGAAAAATAAAAATGATAAGTGGGGAGAATCACTCAGAAATGAGACAACAACGATGCACTGTCGAAGGATACATACCGTAATTGTTACTTGTCTGTTAAACATGGGCGAATATCCCGATGGAAGGGATTGGGGGGGGGGGGGGTGCGTCCCCTATAATTTGAAAATGGAGACATAATATACAATGTAAATGGGCCCTCTAAAAATGTGAGGACCTTTTTATTAATCATCAAAGCAAACTGTCCCCTGAGTTTTAAGAGCGATTACCCCCCCCCCAAAAAAAAAAAAAAGCTTGTAAATGAATGTCTATTCTTCAATGAACATAGGCAGGTTCATGTAAGGAAAAAGACTTAACCGCTCATCCCTTCCCATCGCCCCTTCCCCCGAAAGAAACCCCTGTAGGCTGTAGAAGAAATATCATTCTAACAAGCCAAATACATATACCTCATATCATATCATATCTATTCTCGCAAGAAGGCCCGTAACTGTCATTTGAAATACATACACAGCTCCATATAGCTCGAAATATTTATTGATATTTAGAAAGTCCGGGAGTTATATGATTTAACATCTCAGAGAACTGTTCCAATCCCCGAATCCCCATGACTGTAAATCAATGCTTTACACCGCAATGGACGAGGATAGTACATTGTCACGGATTAGGCAGTGCGACAGATATCGTCATGATGACAAGTGCAGTTGGTTGATGGCAAAAACCATACAGAGCTTAGCACTCTCTGCTCGGTAAACCGTTAATTTGGGTTTCAAGTTCAACCAACTATTCATCCCAAATTACATCCATGATTTTCTTTCCTCTTTGTAGCATAACAAATAAGAGTTCATACATGATTATGATAAGCAGTTATGGATTCCGATTTCATTAAAAAATGTTTTAAAATGAATTGAACTAAAAGTTTACACTCGTCGATACATTCTTTTCTTCTTTAGATCCAGGATCCAGGATTTTGAAGAAGAGATGGCACAATTCACAATAAAAACTATGACATTGACAAGCAAGAGGGAAAAATAGAGTACCGTTTCATCTTTTTGGAATTTGGAGTGACTTATTAGTCCCAAATTCTCTGACAAGCAAAAAAAAGTAATCGTTTTTTTTAAGATGGGCTACACTACTTTAAGTGATGTATACATCAGGTATCGAACTTGGGACCTGGCGGGGGTCAGTTGTACTTCCCCCCTCTCCTCTGTAAGTCTGCCAGTGCATAAAGTTATGGCGTCATGGCCAATGTTTTACTTTATGATAATATTGATATCGAAATGGAATCTTGGTTATCATTATTGTTGTAATGAGCACCTGCTATATAGACCTGGCAAACTCTTTTAAAAGAGTTGTAAGAAAACATTACTTGTGGACCGAATTGTTTGAATTCTATATTCACAAATCACGAATATCACCAAGCATTTCTACGTATCCATACGAACACACAATGATTGAACACAATGTAGTTATGAGCCAAGTGATTGTATTAATATTTTCATAAAATTATGTCAGTCAATAGAAAATAAAATATGATATCAGGTGAATTCATATAGCAATCGACATCTTGCACCTGGATAAGAAAATCTGAAGAGGCATCCAGCGGCTTTCAAAAATGAGCCCCCAACACTTCAGCGCCTGCAGACGTCGCCAGCAATCTGCGGTTGAGGGGTGAGATGGAAAAAGTTGAAAACTGTGGCATTTTTCCCCGCTGTGTTTGATGATTTTGGCAATTTGCTTTTTCTGTTGGGTATTTCCACGTAGAGAGCAACACGAGCCTTGGAGTGGCCCGTGAAAGAAAGAAGTATTGTAGGCATGGTCGTCACTCCCTTTTGGTCAAGTTGGTTGGAAGAAGAAAAAAATATATATAGCGATTCAGAGGCAATGGCGTAGCTCAGGAGGTAGTGGGCACGCACCCATCCAATGCCCCCCCCCCCCCCAAAAAAAAAGAAGGATAATAATAAAAGAAAGAGTAATGGAGAAGAGGCAACGTCAAAAGAAGATAATGTGTCCCCACCCTGCCTCTCCCCTCGCATAACTACCTTGAGCTCTCGTTTCTTTTTTCTCCCTACAATGTAGTAAGACCGCCCATTTTGAAATAAGCGCCCCTTTGATGGCTGGCCCAACGCTACGCCACTGTTTATTCGACGCATTCTCTTCTCTCCCACACCTCCGCCCAACCCCTAAATTGATAACATTTCAAGTAATAACGACGACTGCTCGAATTGATTTTTTTTAATTTTTGATGTATTCACACTTAAGAATTTCATTAATAGAATAACTAGTTTATCTAATTGTTTAGTTCTATTGAAGTGGAATAATATCCTACATATATATACCACACACTCATAGAATCAATGTAGTCTCAGCTCCCCTCCCCCCTCCCGCCTCTCTCTCTCTCTTTCTCTCTCCCTTTCTCTCTCTCTTTCTCTCTCTCTCTCATTCTCTTCTTTGCCATCCCTCTCTAAATCGTTCAACCTTCTTTCTCTTTCAAACGCTAACAGCCTTCTTCTTCTTTTAAATTAATTTCTGTCATTTCCTTCTTTAATATTTTTCTCCGCCCTTCTCCTCGAAAACCAGCAGTGGAAATCTTTATCAGTAGCTACAATAGATTGTAATCAATACTTGCATTCCACATTTTCAGAGTTAAAAAACAAACAATTTACAGCCCAATATGTTCCGACCATCCACCCCCCCCCCCCCCCCGAACTAATACAATGTAGCTAACTATGCAGTAGTTTACCTATCGATCACGTGTGAAGGTCAAAGGTCATATAGATAAACCCAACCCTGCACAAAAACATCGTCCTATTAGGGTCTTGTTTCCAGAAAATCCATTCAAGTCCATTAATCTTTCACGTTGACGATTAAGGAAGAACTTAAGAAATCGTTAGTCGCGAAGAAAACAAAAATAGAAAAATAGTTTATCATACTGTCAAATTATGGTATTGTCGATGGACATGCGCTCCTCATAGCAGTTGAAAAAATGTTCCCCCACGAATCTGGCGGTCGTTGCCCATTTACAAACATTCTCCTGGCCCGGCACATTTTGACTGCCCATCCCTCAAAGACGACCCCCCCCCCCCCCCCACACACACACACACACCTCCTCAGTACCACCATCGATCGGACCTCAATGCTAGTCGTATAAGGATTTAAACCTAATTGACTTTTTCTAAACTAATATGAAACTTATTTGACCCCCCCCCCCCCCCCATCCCCCCCCCAAAAAAAAAAAAAAAAAAAAATGTTCTCCGGTATTCAGATTCATGACAGGCATCTTTTCCCCTCGTTCTGTTTGTTTAGTTGAATCACGGTGAAGCAATAAAACAATCCTGTGGATTGAAATCTCTTGGTGGTGACGAATGACGGCGCCATTTGGAAACCCTCCACATTTCTAAACATTGGAAACGATTGAGAGAAAAACTCAAGAGTTCATCTCCAGGACGATTCAAACACCCAATACTCAATATCTTATAGAAATCATGTTCGGATTACGTCATACGTCATTATAAAATGTTTGCACATTCAACCGGTGATGGACAAGGCTACTGAAATTGCCTTCGGATTATTTTTCGAAAGTCTGTGCGATCGTGTTATTCGTAGAATACCATATAAACGAGCGTTATTTTGATGACGACGATGACATTTCTTATATAAATATTTGTCAAAAAACATTCAAAGAATTGTGCTGCTTCATGTTGAACGTACAGCTTGAGTAGAAGCATCATGAGAAAAGAAAAATCATGTTTAAATGAAAATAAATAGCAAAGCGTGAATAATTAGCTCTGACAGGCCCGCCGACGTGTGCTTACACGACCTTTACCCTCTGACCTCATCTGAGGTCAAGTAGTCGCCCCGGGTCACGACGAGTGATTGTGGCTAATTTCTCCCCTATTAAGAATTCCCATCACTTTGAACTTCAAACAAGTACAGGTGTTACTCATAATATAATCTTGTCGTGTTTTGTTGACGGTAGCCAATGGCGCACCCGATGGCTTATTGACGCAATATTAATTTGTGTTTTATTCTCTTGCTTGTTATGACCGTTTGGGGTGGAAGATTCGGGTATGTATTGGATGAATCTGGAGGCATTTTGAGTCGAAGAAAGTCCCGAACTTTGTGAAAGTGCTGGGAATGGCTGGGGATAGCACAGTTTCGTTTCCGCTCCGCCAGAGGGTTGATATGTCTTTTGAGTAAATTTCATTTTGGTTTGATTTCATATTATATCCACTGACTCTTTGCTTTAATATCGTAATTGTGTAGGATGGGATTTGTATGAGGAGTATGATGGTGTCTTTAGTTAAAAAATCTGCGTTGTAATAGGTGTTGTAAGTGCCCACTTTCGTCAGTCGAGCTGCATGACATAGCCTCTGTATGACACTTTTCCACAATTCCTACAGCCTTGAGCAGAGCCTAGCTCCGTCAGTCTCTGTCTGGAGCAGCTAGAGTACAGAGCCTATGCAGTATGATGTCATCATAGTCTCACAACGCAGACACTGTCATGTAGAGTGACTGTCGATGGTCTGTGCTTGTAAACTAGGTTGACGTACCGTGCCCGAGTATCATCTATGGAGATTCTAAATTTTTGCGACACATTTATTAATTAATCATTATCTAAAAATCATTTCTTTTCAAACAATCATAATTCTCCCTGTGCTTGTCTATTCGTCTGTTATATCAGTGATCACCCCATCCACATCATGGACTGATTCTGTTTGCATAGCCCTTCCCTCCCCCCCCCCCCCATCCCCTCCCTCCCATATTGTGATAAAAATCGAACTGTGGGCTTTTTTCCTTAAAAAAAGTATGTACCGCCATGTCCATCAATTTGTTTTCAATCCAGTACCATGGGTCTTCGCATCTTGGAAAAGTTGAAAGATCTCTGAAGATAAAACATACAATTTTGCCACGAGCATTTCTACCACAAACACCCCAATGTTAACATTACCTCGATTCCGACACCGCGTATAAATAATTTTCCGTTGAAGTGCCAACAAAAACTGCGATAGAATGACCCTTGATGGTCATCACTTTGAACAATTTAGAAACAAATTAAAAGTGACCACCATGTTTACACACCTAAGGGGATTATACAATCGGCACATCGCAATGTTGTATGGGATAACAGTCATGAGTGTGTTCATGTGTGTGGTCAAACCAGATCAGATCTTTAAAATTGTGTTCTCATGGAAATGTTCTTGTAGTTACTAAAGAATGTGCCATACTCTCACAGCATTCAACTTTCAAGAAGTGTCTGAAAGAACACAACTCCTCTTTGTTTGTAATTAATGTAAGCTTCGTATGATAATATTCTCTTCCTTTGTAAGTATTTCTTTTTTTCATGCGCTTTGTATCCTATGGAAAGAGGCTTTATAAATGTGATATTATTAGCATTATATTGTCTAATTCCCATTTCAAATCATGTTACGACAACCCCCCCCCCTCCCCCCGCCACTTTTTTCTCTTTAATGTTGTCGTGTTTTGTAGTTGTCATTATTACTATCATTAATGTTCTAGTAGAGGTTGTTGTTGCTGTTGTAATTCATTACATATTTCAATGATTATTGTTTTCCATTCAATATTAACATTTTAACAAGCTTTTACTGTTTTCGTCATCAGGTCATCTACATTCATGTAGTATTACATGTATATGGTCGTGAAATGCGCTTACTTCTTTATATTTGTTTTTAGTTACAAAAATCAAAAAACTTTAAAAAAAAAACTATAAATGGGCAGTGTAGATTCAAGAAGATTAATAGTTTGTATTGCTTGTCAACGAACAAACACAATAAATATTGCGCATGCGCGGGCGGGCTCTCATATATTCTCGAACGAGAATTATGAAGTAAAATTGTCTTTATGATTCAGCTAGCCCTTTCTCAGTTATGTCTCGAAATTTAAGAAGCGGTGCTACTTACGATAATAAAAGCACTACTGAAACAGATAAATCAATATTAAAGATAATCACAAACGCTGTAAAAACAAATACAGAGACTGTCATTCATTTGTAAATAAAATCAAGTGCCCGTGAAATAGTGACAATTATTATCAGTAAAGTAAACGTCTTTATGATAATGGGAAAGCCATAAATAACATCTAAACAATCTGTTTGGACGTCTCCTTTAAACCATCGTTTACAGAGCCATGAAAATGTCGTCTGTATTTTGTTACACTTAGGCGTAAAACCCGTGATGATAACAAATATACAATTGGAGCAATATTTATTTGGGTGACCTTTGCACAGTTTCTGCAAGGACCCGATTGGGTGGGATGCTCGCTCTCAGGAGGAGAGACGATTCAAGAAGATGTATTCCACTGTATTCCAGTGATGGGATGGGATGGAGATGGCGGAGGAGGGGGGAGGGGTACTATTGGTGTTCATTCCTTTTCGAAGGGTCATAATTCCGAAACATGACCAGAGAGAGATTCAGATTTCCGAAAATGAAATGAATGAGTTCATTATTCCGGAGGTACGTAACTCGGAAAATGTCACGGATTCTATTCATTTTCGGAATTATGAACCCTATTTCAATTTTAGAATAATTATTCTAATAATACGTGTGTTGTATACATTTATATATATCAGATGAAATAAGATTTGGAAAAGGAGGTGGGCAGAGACAGAGAGACAAAGAGACAGAGAGAGAGAGAGAGAGAGAGAGGGGGGGGGGAGAAAGAAGATGAATGTATAGCAGTGAAAAAGAATGAAAGAGAAAGAAAGAGGGAGAGTGAGACTGGGATAATAACAAAATCCTTTATTTATTACCGTCTTGCGTCTTGCCATTCATAAATCATTTTCCATAAACACAAAATTATTACTTTCGTGGTTACATTCATATGCTAAATCGCGTGGAAATGATTAGGCAATCGACCATTCCAATAGTAACCAATTATGTCACTTTAATAATCTTTATCCAATAAACCGTCCTTCTGAAACACGAACCCTCTTTCATTTTCGGAATCATGAACCTTCGGATAAACGAACCATCGGAATAATGCAACAAATGTTCGAAATGTTATCAACATTTTTTCACTTTCGGAATTGTAAACCTTCGAATGTGATTTTTATGTTTCGCAATCATTACGAACCCTCGGAATTATGAACCGTTTGAAAAAAAACGGGTGACTTTTTGTCGTGCAGCCTCAGAAACTGTGCCCGTTTGTCAGAATGGGTTTTTGAATAGTGGAATGACTGCGCTAAGAAGCTGCTTTGTTTGCTTATTGATGAAATAAATCATCGCCATCAATCAATTTAGTGAGCAGACTTTCAAACACCAGAAAGTTGAAATAGCTTTAATGACCTCCATTGCTCCGTATAACGACGCAACAAATATGATTAACCTCCCTCCCAATTTTCCACTCAGTTAAATAAAAATCTAAATTGCAGCGTCCCGGAAAAAAAATAGACAAATGAGGAAAAGGTTGACCGAAGATTAATGGAATAAATAAATCACTCTATACGACAGACATAAGTTATGAAAAAGAATAGCCGAGTCATTGCAGAGGAGACCGACCGTCTGCTAAGAAACGCTCTTAAATTATATTGGAAGATTTGGAGACCGGAAAATATATGATTCAAACAAACTAAATAAACATTATAAATTTGTTGGTTTTTGTGACAGAAAATCGGGATCTGGAAGCCATCAGTTGGTAGTCTCTAAAACCCCTGAAATTCAACCCAAAGGCTCATTATGTGGTCGGGTTATAAATTCTATTATTTCTTGTAGAGTCTCAGAAGCACAATCAAATTTCGCCTATTACGGTCCATTCTGTTGTTCGTAAAAAAGAGTGGGAGTCACCAAACAGGCACTAACTTTTAAGTGAAAAGCTTCAACAACTGCTTTTGGCAAGGAAAGCGACATTAGAAATGGGGAATACTGTTTCATGAGGGGGAAGGGGGTCCGTACTATTATCATTACACCGACAATCGTTGGATAATGGTCTCGTTCGGTCGTTCGATTCGTACGATCTGCAACTTTGGTTAAGATCAGTACTGGTACCAATAGACCGACAACTCTTTAGACCGACAATCGTCGGTCTCGTTCGTTCGTTTGTTCGTACGATCGGCAACTTAAGTCAAGAGCAGTACCATTAGACCGACAGCTCTTAAGACCGACAACGTGGGCTGTCGGTCTCGTACGTTCGTTCGTACGATCGGAATCTTGAATCAAGATCGGTACTGGTACCATTAGACCGATAGCTCTTTTAAGACCGACAATCGTGGGGTAGCTGTCGGTCTCGTACGTTCGTTTGTTCGTTCGTTTGTTCGATCGGCACCTTGTGTCAAGAGCAGTTTTACGAGAAATCTGGTTGAAAGCCACTACCGCGTACGGTCATGATTGTGTTTTCATCAAGTGAACCCACTCAGAAGGCTCACGAGACCGAAATTGTTGGTCTTTACGTTGATGTCGTTCTCGTTGCCTGTAGCCATAACGGATGGAGACCTTTTTTGTATACAGCTAGCTACCCCTTCAACTAGAAAAGGGGTACGAAATACACCCCACCCCTCTTACACTTCTCAACCCTATACCATAACAATCCAAGGAAAATGGGTTGGTCCTACCGGATCTTCCATGATGACTTTTGTCTCGAAATCGCCTGTCAATGATTTGAGAAATATCGCTCAGGAAAAGCGTTTTGTGCCCCCTTGATTTCCGCAGTGGGAGCGTAAAAACCATAACTTTTTTGGTGTTTTTTTTTCTTCTTCTGATGCGATAAAGGCATGAACTATTATTCAAAGACAACAAGCTTCTCCATCTGGTGTACTGTCTTTCCGCTTGTCTGTCTGTCTGTCTGGCTATCTCTCTCTCTTACTTTATTCTCTCTTTCTTTCTCTCCCTCCCCTTTTCTCCCTCTCTCTTCTTTCTTTCTCTTTCTCTCTCCCTCCTTCTTCCCATCTCTCTTCCATTCTCTTCTCTTCCGCTCCCACCCTCTCACTCCGTCTGCCCGGCCCCTCTCCCCCATCCCTTTCCCAACCCCTCTCCCATCTCTTTCTCTCCTACGTTTATAAAATAGGCCTACGTTCAAAGTTTGGATGCCAAACTGTTGGCTCGAATTCTAAGATCGTGTGCCACCCAAAACGTCTCCTTTTTCATCATTATGGCCGAACATTAAAAACAGACTATTCTTCCCTATTTCCCGAAGTCCCTCTCTTCCTCTCCATCGTCTCAGAAATGTCCGATGTCTTCTCGTTCAGTTTGGCAAACACAATTGCAAAACTGTATATGAAAACAGTCAGGTTTTTGGTATTGAAAATATCCTTAAGCTAAACTCAGGTGTTGGAAGTGGTTTTGGAGGAGGTGTTTTTTCTGTGGAAAGTGCATGATTATGAAAGGGAAAATTTGAATTACAAACATCCCATAACTTTCCTCTCATATAGTGTGTATACAGAAACTGAGCCCTATCATTTTAAGGTGCAGTACATTATATTTCTAAATACTTTGGAAAACATACTAAAAAATTCTTTTTTTGCAAAAGTGATAATTTTTTGCTCGTGCTTTCTATCCTTTCCTTTTTACAGTTTGCAGTAGCTTATATTTCTAAATAATTTGGAAAACATATTGGAAAGTTTGCAGCAAAACTGACGATTCTTTTTTGCTAGTGCTTTCCTTGGAGTTCTTACGCAGGTTTACCAACACATTTCATGTTTCATTATTATCAAGAGGAGTTGTCAGTCTATGTATTTACTTATATCATCATTACCAACAGCACTTCGGGTTGTTTTTTGTGCCTTGTCGTACCTCACGTAGGACCTTTAATTTGATGTCGGGGGAGGAAAATCGGTTACTATGAATGACATCAAAATGCGACAGGTTGAAGTTTTCAATATTTACTTTACTACCACAAGGCCAAGTTCATTTCCTTTCGTAAGCAGTAAGTGTTTCCAGCGGTACATCCCACGTAAAGGACTCTAAACATGACTACCGTTCAACAGCAGTATACAGACCCCTACATTACAAAAAAGTTCAATTTACTGATTGAGCAGTTACCTGCAAGCCCGACTGGTCCTCGAGAAATGAGAATAAATGGTAGTTCTGTATATTTATAGCCTTTAAACAAGGCCACATGTCTGATAGACGCCGAGCGACTAAAAAGAGACTAATCGCGAAAACCTCAGTGAACGCCAGTGCGTGACGTTCCGTCACTCGGCCGCGCGTTCACTCCGGTATCTAGACTCATCTCAGCCGCTTAGCCAGAGTCACGAGGCCTTGTCAAAAGGCTAGTATATTTAGGGAGCAGCGTTTGCTCAGTGGTAGAGCAGTGGCCCCTTAACCGAAAGGTCCCGGGTTCGGAACAGAGTCGATGCGCTATACCCTTTGGAAGGGCAATAATCCGCAATACCAAGTCCCTCGTAGAGAACCTAGAACCGTCGGTCCCCTGGATGCTTACCTACGAGCAGTCAGGTAAAACATTTAACAACCAAAGCAACCAAACCAACTGTAATGAAGATATTGAGTTTTTCAATATCTAGATTTGACAAAAAATAATTCTAGAATGGAGAGTGCGTTAACGATAATTTAGAAAAATCCTATAAATTATAATCATAAAATTATGAGCAATTAGGTCACCAACAGAAAGAACCTCGACATTATATATTTCTCTGATGTATAGTTGTATGACATATTAATCATGACTGTTGTCATACCATACAACAAAAATTTAGCATATAGATTATTTCCTTTCCTGCGAGAAAGGCTAGAGCTGCTATAGGTGAGAGTCGACAACTATAATGGCTTCCAAACAACTGGTTGCTAGTGGCAACAAAGTTGTTTTTCTTGTTGATGGTTGTTCAGCTGCCTGCTATTAACTGCACTTTGCACGGGATGGTGTGTAGAATAACAAAGGGAGGATTCCGCCCATCGAAAGTTTGGAAAAGCTTAACTTATTATCTCATTTTCAAGGCTTCTTTTTGTAGTTTTACACGGCTTCCTCTCCGCCTTAATTTAGTGAAAACAAGTTCACGGGCGATTTGAGCAAGTTAAGAGTACTGTGTCAAAGCGCGGGAGTGTTACAATTTCAAGAAATTAGGACACCTGGTTGCCACGTTACTACATGGTTTTGCCGAGGGAGATGAGTTTTCCTCACCTCCACCCCTTCCTCGCCCCCCCCCCCCCATCTCTCCCCTCCCACTCCCAAACGCGGGAGTGTCAATTTGAAGAAGCTTGTAGCCAGGTAACTATACAAGCATATTGCCGAGCAAGAGGAATTTCTCCATCCCGCACCCCCCCCCCTCCTCCTCTCTCTCTCTCTCTCTCTCTCCTCGATCCTCTCCCTCTCACCCCTTTCTACCCCTCTACCTCCACCCCTCTTCCTCCCCCTCTCTTACTCGCTCGCTCTCTTTCTCTTTAACCTTTCCCCTCAGTCCTTCTAATATATCTTAGGCGTATTCTTTTAACTTTCACCCTTACAACGTAAAGAGAAACTTTATTATTTTCACCTTCACACCAACGATTCGATTGTTTGACGTAATCAAGAAATTTAGACGACAATTTACTAGCATAAAGTACTCATTGTCAGCTCGGCGATGGAAGAAATTGGCAATTTTGCTGCGAATGTTTTCGAATTTAAATTTTCGCCTGAATTAATCCGTCACCATAAAATATCCACAAGGATCACACCGCTAAGCACGCTAAAGTGTTAAAAAGAAAGTTTAGTTCTGGTCATGCGATTTTATAGTGAAAGAATTTGTCCCAAAACGCAATCTGGAAAGGTTGATTATGTATTATAGGACATGAAATCTGGGAATGACCAAGATGAGAGGAAATTTACCCAATCAAACGATCACATGCAGAATGTGCACTGTACACAGACATAAATTTATAGAACTACGCACAACATATTTGGTCCAACTTTTTTTAACTATTTCGTCGCTGTTTTCACGAAGTGACGGTAGTGAAAAAAAATTGCATTCACTTTGCGTTACGATTTTCCTCACTACCGTCACTTCGTGAAAACAAGGACGATTTCTTGTCATATTTTGAATAAGAGGGTATTTGAAGAGCAATCCTTTTCGGGGGAAATTTCAATTGGATTTTTTTAAAAAACAGAACGTCAAATAGAAACGTCGTATGAGACACTGCAGAGAATTTTAAACGGTTATCTGTTACATAAAATGTGTTTGCTATTCCCCCCCCCCCTCCCCCTTAAATTATTCATCAAGATCAGTCACTTGGCTACCAGTGCCACGAATCTTCTAATGCACCCCCTCCAAATAAAAAAGGGAGACAATTCTTCTTCACGCATCAACTATGGCTTATAAAACCACTGTACTGTTTAGTTGCAGATGGCAGAGCAATATCGCACCCCGGCCGCCCCCGTCCCCCCCCCCCCCCAAAAAAAAAAAAAATGACGCTACGCCCCTGCACGCAGATGCATGACTGCCCCTATATTAATAGATCTATCCTTGGCATATACTCAACAAAGACACGTTGTCTTCACGGTTCAGGTGAAATGCTCTTGAACTTGAGGTCATCGAACTGTCCCAGGAATACTCACAAACCGTTAATCAAGGAGACAAGACAAGTCTTTGTCTTAGCCATTAAAGGAAAACAAACCTCATAAAATCTATAAAGTCTATTGAGAGCAAGAAGGACGTTAACTCTTTGTAAAGTTATAGGAGTTAATACCCTTCTGGCTTTAATTTACCAGATAAAAATGAAGCTTTGATGTTCCTAAAATGATTCGATATCCTTGGCTTTATGTCAAGGAGAAACATACAATTGTAAATCAAATGACATCAAGGGATCTATTTACATTGTAGTACCAAAATCGCGATGTAAGTGCTTTAAAAAGATCGAAGTGTTAATAGTTTATTGATTCGGTATCCCTGCATTTGCTTGAAGGATAATCAAATTTCGTCAAAAGGCCACTTATATTTAGATCAAAATATTGCGATGTAATGGCAGAAGAAGACACTTTTTTATTTAAAAATTATTATTTTCATTCTTCTGTCTATATATCATTCCCTTATTTTTTTATTTTTTTTATACTTTGATATCTGTTCGAAATATTCGTGCGTCACATAATATATCGGTAAACGATTCAGACAAAAAAAAGATCATAACGAAATCCCTTTGTCGGCTTTAGATCTTTCTCCAAAGGCTGACGATCAATTATTTATTGTGACATAATTCCACGATTACAGACATTCAAATAACAAAAGAATACTTTGATTGAACGATGAAGGAGACTCACTTTACCTGAAATTAAAAATAACTTGTTCAATTATCACAAAACAATCGATCTTTGTTCTCTCAAACTGTTATTTCGACTCATCAAAATGACAATTCAATCTTTGTGCACAAACATGGGCGGTGTGATTTGCGACAGGTGTCTATATCGCTTTCTGAAATTAGAATTAAGCATTATTTGATAACCTTCAAAAGAACTAATTGTTCTTTGCAAAAAAGTGCACACGGCACAAAATGATTTCAATATTGAAGTAAAGAAAAAGTAAATAACAAATTAAACATAATACAGTCGCCTTGGGTCCATTTAAGAAGTATGGATTCTTTTTTTTAATAAAAACAAACAAGCAACACTATCTTACAGGGAAATTCATCCAAAGTTAGTGTAGTGGTTTCACTGGTTTGAATAACTCTTTCAAAAAAGAATTATATTACTTTTTTGCGTGGATCTCCACCCCAAACGTAATGATCCCTCTTACAACTTTCTTAAAGGTGGAATTTCCAGTCTCAGATTCTTGTACTTTTAGTGAGTATTAATGGCCTTTAAAGTACACTTTATATCGACCTCATGAATTATTACATCAGGCTTTATAGTACTCCGGTGCCATCTTAAATTCGACAAATTTCGTGTAAAATTGTCTTTGTTCTCTATATTTGTGTGGTAGCAGTACTTCGCTATGGGCGAAACACTAAACCCAGGACAATTAGGGACCTTGAGCGAGATTTATGTTTCTCCGACGATTTCTTTAGTTTTTACTCTATTTTTGTCCTTCACATGGAACTTATTCAGTTCAGAGTTTATTCCAGTTCATGGTAATCAAATATATTGAATAATTGCATTTTATTCAATGTCGATTGTTTATAGAACGAAATGTGGTACGACGACTTTTGATCCAAAATTAGTAGCGATGATAAACTTTTCCCCATTAAATTCACGCTTTTTCGGCAACTTTTAATGAAGTTTAGTATTCACATTGAATTTCTAATTAGTCGCTGAATATTGTCAAACAAAGGGCTCGAATCTACATAACAAGAGAAAGAGAGAGACAGAGAGACACAGACAGACAGACAGAAAAGGAAAGACAGAGAAAGAGAGGGATAATGAGAGAGAGAGGAAGAAAGATAGAGAGAGTATAATTTATGGAAGGAGGAGAGGGGACGGGAGAAAAGGTTCTATTTGTATCAATTTAAGCAATTAAACTTAAACCCAATTTAGACATCGCAAAACGGCTCAAAATGGAACCATGCTCTGACCCGCGGTATTCATGTCTGATATTCGAGATGATCTATACACTCCCGAATATCAAAATGACAAAACTCCCGGAGGTCGAAAGTGAATTAGTGATTGTGCAAATCATAAGAGGGAGTCACCGTACGGTTGAGGGAGAGGACAAGAGGCGGTTCCTTGTAATCATCATTCCAATCCAACAAATTATTTAAAGACATACTGTCGTCTGTTTTCAAATATTGCGTCATAGTTCGCATACACCGAACTACCACCGTATTAGCTGTGTGAAGAAATCTCGGACCTAGCAACAGCGTAACCCGGGGTCCCACCGAAAATGTGAGGCGAGAGACTCATAATGCTTTCTGTCGTATTTCAGATCGGGAATTCATGATGATGACTTTTCCTTATGGTTTGATTGGTGGAGAGTGGAGAGTATTACGTAAGACCTGGTGGTCATAAAAGTGAAGACCACTCTTGGTGATCGAAAACCTCTGTTATCAGGTGAATACCCGAATGGTGTCAAAATCCCCATGAGAAACTTTCCATATACCGGACTTTGTAACATTTACTATTTTGTTGTGAGTGTAAAAAATATTTTATGGCAGTAGCAGCGAAGTCGGTGTCCCACCGACAAATTGCTGCGAGACTCGAGCTCTCTTTCCAGGTGTTTCGGAAAAATAAAATGATGACGACTTTTCCTTCCGGGATTCAGTGGACAGATAGGTACGCGCATTACGTGCATTATGGATCACCAATTTCGTGCACAGAGTTTGCAGAAAGAAATGTTTAGGGGCAGGGGAGTGAGAGGAGACGAGAGGTTCGTGAGACCGAAGGGCCTACGAGAATAAAGGCCCACGAGACTGAACACACACGAGACCAGAGGCCTGAGAAAGATACACAAGATTGAAGGCCAATATGACCGACGGCTCATGAGACCAAAAGCCCTGAGACCGAAGGCAAAGAATAAAAATAGCCTACGAGACCGTACGTCCACGAAGCCGCAGACTCATGAGACCGGGGGTCGATATCGGCCTGAGCGTGCATGAGAGTAGACTATAGGTCTGCGACATCGAATGACAAGGTGACTTTTTTTAGGTATATTGTCTGCCTATAAATTTAAGCACTTTCACGATTTTATGCACTTTCTGTACTTTTTTTTCTCCATTCAAAACCACTGTGCGTGCGATGCGCCAGTTATATTTTTAGATGTGTACAGTCTACAAAGAGAAAACATGGAAGTGGTGAAATCGTAGAAGTCCAGCGAAACAGAGACCAATTAGAGAGAACCGGAGAAGCGCGGTAGTATAGAGAGTGGTTTTAACAACCGACATAACGATACCGATATCCCCAACATCTCATGACGTCACCCACGGTTGCCATAGTACCTGTAAGCATCAGCTCGTGTCCATGTCAATGTGGATGTCCACCGCATGTAATATGATAGTGTATGACGAAGTTTGTTTGGTTTATTTTATACCCAAGCCACACCGACGAGACCGACATCGGATCGACAATTGACCGAACATGAAAATACATCACCTTGAATGGCCGGGGAATCGGTCGGTTTGTCGGTGTGACTGAGGTTCTGATGACGAAGTTTGTTCAGCTTATTTTGTACCCAAGCCACACCGACGAGACCGACGTCGGATCAACAGACCGAACAAGAAATTGTATTACCATGAATAGCCAGGTATCGGTTTGGTTTGTCGGGGTGACTGAGGTACTGATGACGAACGGGATGTTGGCTCGACCTGACTGGCTTTTGTCATCTCTTATCCTTTCCCAGGAATGACTCACTTTATGCGTAACTTGTTTTTAAAACCCAAATACACATTTTTAGCCAATGTTAGGAAAAACCAGTGTTTACTTATCTCTTCCAGCAAGATTCTTGGAAGAAATGTACAGTACAAAGAGAAGAGCAAGCGAATGAGGTGGGGTCGATGGCCTGCAGCCCCCTAGACTTTTACAGTTCGAACATTCGGAAGACGAGGTGGTGACCGTGGTCCGTGTAAAAATTGCTCTACCTATACGTACGCACTTTTTTTTTTATACTCTTCATTTGATTCTACACGGGTGCAAATCAAAATGAAATTTAATTCAAAGATACAATCATCACAACTGAACCATATATAAGAAATATGATATATATTAAATATAAACAAAATTAAGGGGGGGGCTACTCTAGAAAAAAGAGACTTCCAAACTTTAATCAACCTTCATCTAAATTTCTTCATATCCAAAATGCACGAACATAACAAAGGAAATTACCAAATTAAAGTTTGGTGAACTCTAAACAAAAGTCGACCTAAATCTGAAAAACGTACTTCGGTCTCCGGCGCTTGAAACAAAAGTAAAATTACCCCCATCATCATCTTTAGATAACATGTGGTGAATGGAAAGTACTTGATTAAAACGCGTGAAAATCATTTTGACGAACTTGAGCCGACGGATTGCGACCTTGAACTAAGCCGCAAATTTTTCGTCATAATTTGATTCGGACATAAATTTGTGAGATGTCGTCTGAAATACGTTCTTATGTGCGGCTGATCGCAGACATGTTGGTCAAAAGTGCATTGCCGTCATAGGGATTTACAAGCTATACTGATTTAGTCACGATATTTGATATGATTCTGGTCATGCAAAATGTGGCTAAAGGGATCTAAAAAGTATACTGATTTTCCTGTGATATATGACAGAGAGTTGTCATTTATCTTTATGATAACGAAAGGCATTTTTCCAGATACGGAATCTCAAAATGTTTTTTACAAAACTTGAAAGCGAAGAAATTTGCATTATTTTGTTCGTCACAAAAGAAGTGAAAGGCTCATATTCAAGTATTCCGGCCACAACTTTACTTGATATTAACTTATTAACAATACCTGGTTCAGAATTCGTATTAATTTAAGCCTACTCTATGAAAGTTCCTAATATTAAGCTATAGAGATTATTATTTCTATGCCAATAAATACTGATTATTAATTATCAGAGGTTCAGTAAAATAATAAAAAATCTCCACGAGGCACCTTAATTCGCCCAATATAACTCGCTGAGTAATATATACACAAATGTAATTCTTTTGTAGATATACAGACAAAAATACCTTTGTAAAGCATCATCGTTACTGGCATAAATATAATTATGACAATTATTCACAACATTTCAGTATTTTAAAACTACTTTGGAAAAGTGCATGGCAGAGTATAACGAAAAGTGACTTCGACCGAGTCTCCTTGAATTTGCAAATTGGCAACAAAGCCCTTTGATTAGCTGACATAATTATTTTGGACCATCTGTTGGCATTAAACAAAAATCTTCGTCAAGAAAATGAGACGTTGGAACACCCACGGACGTCTCCTTGAAAATTATGAATCATCAAGAATCATTTCCTATTTATGGAATAAACAAAAGAAATTATCCCTTTTTAATGACTGAGTTGAGTTAATGTTAAATTATCCTTGAAGATATGAAATTATGAATCACCAAAACTGGATGCCCTATTTAGGGAATACATGAAGATATCTGTTTATAATGACAGTGTTAGGTTAAATTAAAATCCACACTAATTTAAGACTGGCGTTTACTAACAAAAATGTGGTTGCTTTACTCATTTATGAAATTTAAAATCTGTCATGTGCAGTCAATGACAAATAATGATGTGAGACAATAACACTAATAAACGAAATTGATAAACTCGTCGACCTTCAAAATATGTCACCCTGTTCGATGACAATATTTGAGTAAGCAAGACAATGCTTAACTTTGGAAGGGATTTTACGACATTTATTTATAAATATCTCGGAGATCAAATTTCCTCATATTGATTTTTTTTCACATTGTTTCATGAATTTGATACGTTGAGGTCATTACTAATTTTACTTGTCAAGGCGTTAAAACAATAGACATATTCTCATGTCGTATACCAAGGCCACGTACCCTTGACATAAACAAGTTTAAGTAATCCGCAATATCAGTAAAACCTCGAGTCAAAGGTACACGGTCGCGGGTAGGAGGGGGCTACACATTCACCCCTCCCCGCGTAAGAGTGCTATTTGTAGATTAATTTATTTGCATTTGCACGATTTTAAACAGAAATACCAGACCATATACATGATGATTCACATCATCATGTCGTGCAAAGGAAACTTAGTGGCCCGGCGAGATTCGAACCGCGAACCCTGTGATCCACAGTCCGGTGACGTATCCCCTAGACCACGACAACTCTATGGAAAGTAGTATACGTGACTCATCAAAACCATGTTTCGGAACTGACGTATGTCATATTTTACCAAAGTCCTTCATATGAACCTGTAACGACCCTACTACTTACTACCACCAATAAAGGTCATAAAACTTTCCCGCATTCCACTCTAATTAATCGTTTGATTACAAAGGGAGCATCCGTTAAAACAATACACTCTCATTATGGCATAAAGCCCATCATAATAGTAGTCTGCAGGAACAGACACTGTTTTGACACTTTAACAAAATTCCATCAAGCCTTGTGCCTAGCCTAGCTGTGTCGGCATCTGAACGTGTCAAGAGCAGCTAAAAATACAGAGCTAATGGTGTGCAGTAGACAGTGCTGTCTACGTAGTCTCATATTTCAGACTCTGTTTCGCCCGACCACTTACAAGGGTCTGTTCCTGTAGACTACGTATATTTAGCATGGATTAAAAGCGGAAGTCATATTGGCATGAATGAATTTTCCGGATGGTGGAAGAAAGTGAAAGAGATGCAGAGAAAATGCATGTTGATGAAGCATGAGGGCAACTGTTCATGACCCCCTCCATTTAATCCGCAGTTTCAGCAGGGTTAAGAGACTACCCCCCCCCCCCATTTTGAAGGGATAAGAGGATCCATTAATTGTTTGGAGGGGGTAAGATCCCCCCCCCCCCGTTTTTTGTTTTGAGGTATTTTAGTTAGTGGCTTAACTAAAAATAAACGGGGTTTTCTATACGGGCCTTAATATGAAGGTTTAGGATTCGATCCTCTTCTTGAGCTTGGGGGACCAGCATGAGGTAGCAACGACACAAAGGCCAATTAATCTGTCCCAAAGAAATTTGATGAGTTAAACCTTTAAAATACACAGTATCCTCGCGCATAAAAAAATTCTTTTGAATGGGGGAGGGGTCGATTCATAGTTGGCCCTATATTTTTTTCCAAAAAGCAGAGAAACATGGAGGATAATCAAAATTTGCAAGTTGCCTATCAACCCACAAAAATTCTAAATTACTCGAAAAATGAAGGGGGGGGTGTGATAATATGACTAAGCGTCTATGCACCTTAGCAGCCCCCCCCCCCCCAACACACACACACACACACATCCCTCCTTGCGACAATCGAACACAGTCTTGCAATTCCACAGCCCCCTGCGGCCTTTCCCGTAACCACCTCAGAATGTTTCCCTTTCACTGTCGATTGTATCCATCAGTGGCCTGGCGAGAAACGTGCGCCCGCAGGCTTGTAGAATTTCGGTTAGGGTGACGATGGCGTGAACGAGCGACATCATTCACGCGGCCTGTCATCGTCGTTAATGCCGTCGTTCGCGCTCAACTGTTATTACCGATTTCGCGTCGTTACATGACAGAATGTCTGGTCTATTAGAAAGTGATTTACCTTTTCAGTCTGCGGACCGTGGTTACATCAAACTTTTTAATAAGGATAGGAACAGGCCAGGGTAGGAATTCGGAGAATTCTTTACTGGAAGACACATGCTCAGGCGATAATTGCTCCGCCGTCAACTTCTAACACTAACCGAATTCCCAGTCATAACTGTGGATTCCAGATCATAGTTAGTCCTAACCCTTAATCCAATCCCTATTCATAATCAATACTCGAACCCTAAATTAAACCACAAAATTCAATCGCAAACCTGTTATTGTCTCAGTGGAAAGAATCTACTTCACATATTTCTTGCTATGTTGAGAAAACTCTTGTCTAATGTTATGCGTTGGTAATAAAGACATATACATTAAATTTTAATAAATTAAGTAAATTTGACTCCGACCCGCCCCTAAAAGGTACGGAGCATCTTTACCAATGCCCATCCCCCTCCAGCTTTAATCCATTTGCATACGTTACTTGTTGCTAAGTCAGGAAAACTTAGGGCTAGCTTTACGAGTCGTTAAATAAAAATTGAGAAAGATGATAAAGATGAATGCATGAAGTTACAATGAAAAACTAAACTGCTAGAATTGTTTCAAACTTTCGATATGTCTCGTGTCAAATGGGCCGGTTTAATCCATTTTAGAGATCAGGCCCCCTTTCCAAAGCCCACGCCTTATACCGGTTTCAATCCAGCTTGGCTTTGCAGAGGATATATCCTAGAGTTTAGGAGTACTAGATGATGTCATCATGACGTCACAAAGTGCAATGACCGCAAGAGCAATTTTATTCAAAGGAAAGGATGGTGAAAGTTTGCACATGAAAGCTCTGAAAATTAATTTCGATGGTCGAAATTTGTCATTATCAAAGAGTAGCTTCCGGACTTCATTCATTTTAAAATGATACCGTGTTTATTTAACGAATTCCGACAACTGGAAAGGGTTAATATAATAATTTAAATTCCATACTAAGAAACTAAAACAAATGATTGTAACCAAAAATACATGAAGGATTGTTTAATTGAAAGTGAATAAGAGAGGGGGAATTAATATGACATCACTTCAATGCAAATCGAAAGGGGCAGAGACGGGTTTAATGAATTGTACTCAAGTTTTCAGCTCTACAGCAAGTTAAATTTGTCCAAAAAGGTTTAATTTTTTTTTTAAAGAGGGCGACTATTTTTTTGTGCTGTTCGTGTTTAGAGCTCTTTGTTGTTTCTTTGTTTCTTTTTTCTTTTGACAGAAAACTTATGGTCCCTTGGTGTTAAATGCGTTTGATTGTGTTCAAGAAAAAATATCATCGTTTGAAAGACTATGACTCGTTTGAAAGACTCATACGGAAACGTATCATTTGGTAAATGGTATGAACTTTCAGTGGTTGTGTTATTTACCCCAAAGTGCAAAGGCGGGAAAAAAGTACATCGTTCGAGCGCATCGTCTGCAGAAAGTGATTCTCCTTTTCCGCATAGACTTCTGAAATGTGACTTAGTTTCCTATCTCTGTATTTTATAGAATTTGTCAAAATAATGTTAAAACCAATGTGATTTGAAAGGGGTTACATGATCAAAGAACATGTGGAATTATTTCTATTTCGACCAGTCACATATGAAGATGACAAAGAACGGTTGTTTGTTCAAAGAAAATCATTTTGAAATATTCGTAAAATAGCTTTAAATCTCATCGGAATTTCTGACCGTATCCGGAACGATAAAAGCTTTCAAATCTTTAAAGAACGTAAAGTTCGCTTTCAAATTTTGTAAAAAACCATTTTGAGATTGCGTATCTGGAAAAATGCCTTTCGTTATCATAAAGAAATCCTCCGCAAATGTTTACGTTTTTATTTCATATCTCAAGGGAGAAATGATTATGATTTCAGTCTCACAGAATTTATCGCCGTAAACCCCTCATCGATTTTACGTTTTAACGCACAGTCCTGGAAGCGATGTACTTCACAAAGATTTAGGAAACTGGGGTAATCTAGCCCGTTTATCCCCCAGCCTCTTATAAAATATACCACGCACTTCTTTCTGTCTGATACCATCATAGTCTGACTCTAAACGGTCTAGGTTAGGATCTGCCCCTCCAATCCCCAGGCTTCTGCGTTTATCTGTCGCTAAGGGGTGTTAGGGAGTGACACCCCCCACCCCCCCCCCCCACCCCCAAAGCCATTTGAAAATCTTCCCGTTGCAAAGACACTTTCATAGGCTACCGTCAAATCTGAATACTTCTTGATCGCCATATACATTTATTATGCTTTGTTGTTACTAGTTAAAGGGAGGGTAATGCGAAAAATATGGAGATCCGGTAAACCCCCTCCCCCTTTTCGGCAAACTTCAAAATCTAAATCAGAATTGACCTTTTTAAAAGCCTTTCTGTGTTTGTAAAGTACATCGCTTCCAGGATTGTGCGTTAAAAGGTAAACTCGAAGTTGGAAATTTGAACGTATTTCACTGACAGCTACCTTTTCGACAAATTTGTCCAACATGCCCGCCCTCCCCCTTCCCCCATTAAAAAAAGGTCTCGAGACGCCCCTGCACCTATCCCTTTCGATGTATTCACATTATTCATCACAGGGATCACCCTCTTTATGGTTTGTTGGAGTAGTTCTTATGATATTGCCCGCGACAAGGGAGTTCTTAAACCAACATTCGGCGTAGCTAATAATGCCCCAGTATAGGAAGATCCATAAAAACCCGTCATAAAACAAAAATGCCCATATCACTTCTTGTGCGGTCTGTCAACGTCAAATTATCTGTGGGTTTTTATTATGAAATTATTCAATGATATCAGTATTTTTTGCATTTATGATGTTTCTATCAAAAATATTTTGTTTTTGGCTCCATAAGAGGCAGTATCCCCTTTTAGTATAACATCCTTTGGAAAAATAGTTTCACACAGTTTGTGACTTCTTCATATGATTTGATATTTCACATCAAATCTGTCATCTGTTTAATTTCAAAGGACATAATTAAGCATTACCACTGCTGAAATTGAATCCCGGATTTACCGACCTGTTGATTCAGAACCAGTTGACATAACCTCTAGACCACGACATCTCTGTACCGTAAACCCGGCAAGTCTGACAAGAGACAACGCCGCACGACAATACATTAAAGGAATTGGTTATCTTTGTCTCAGATTCTGAAACAAAATCCTGGATTTAGCTCATGCTGCAATCATAATCATAAACCTATAGGTCATCCAGGGATCCAATGACTTTTACAAGCCGATCGCCTGTCTGATTATCAATATATTTATGATTGGAAATCGAAAATTCAAAAACCGTTTTCCTAATGGTTTTTATTACACTACAGTCTATTGGGGGAAATGAGTATGTTAAAAGCGGTCACTCACAGATTTTTAAAAAATACTTTTTTGAGGCACTTCATGATCTTTGAAGCGCAATTTTTTTTTAGGTCTTCAGTATTACACCATATCACGGACACTGATAACACGTAGGGCCATGCATCTCAGATTTAACATTGTTAAATGATGCCTTTAATAGATAAAAAGATTTATAAGATATTCAACAATTGAGACCCAAGAGTCCATTGCAGAGGCAAACTTAGTATTTCTGTAATTCTATATTTAGGGCTAGGTACAAGCAAGCCTATATATAATCATCGTAACCCCATGACAAAAGGCGTGTGGTTTCAAATACCTGTCCGGATCGTAGCTCAATAAATAATTGGGTAATCGGGAGAAAATTTGACAAGTGCTGCATGAAATGGCTCTTTAAATACTGAAGATGCCATAATTAATGTGGCAAATCTTGATACAACAGTCAGTAGTGTCACTGTCATTTGCGTCACGGAAAGGTCACATAATTCTAGAAGATACAATGTCAGATTTAGGATCTTGTAATTCTCTTTGATGAGCCGGTCGTACAAATTTAAAAAAGAAGAAAAAGGCGAAGCGCAAATACATGTATAAACTGTGATTCCATGTTTTTTGTTTAATGGAGTGAAGAAAGGCTCACGTGACACTAGCAAGAGATAGAGACGTTGAATGAAAATGTGAATCAATAGAAAACAATTAGAAAAGGAAACTTGGGAAGAAAAAACAAAACCTGTTTCATACCAGTGGTCGCCCCTTTTTTGGGTAGGCCTATGTCAGGGAATTCTGGAGGACATTTTGTCCCCTCCACGATTTAGGAGCGATTTCTGCCCCCATCCCCGTCAACAAACCCAAGTATGCTTAAAAAATTCATTTATCTAGGCTAAACTGAATAAATTCGCCAATATAATAAATATTTCGAAAACGGCCAAATTGAAGGGGGGGGGGTGGTCCTACATAATTGGGTGAACCCCCATCCGTCCCTGCATGATAATAGATGAGAAATACTATTGTTATGTATTTTCATTCAATAATTGTTATGCTTTGTAGTCTCCATTCTTCAAGGCTTCACAGGGGGAAAAATACTTTACAAATTTCAGGGGCTACTTTTCAAGCTTGCTTGCATGAAAATAACACTCTTTAATTTGTTTTCATTGAATTCTATGCAAATTTTGGAGGCTCTTTTATAGCTTTCGGGGGCTCTTTTGGGCATTTCGGGGGCTAATTCGCCTCATATATAAAAAAAAACAAAAAACAAAAAAAACATGCCCTTTAAAAAAAACTTTTCTCCAACCTTTAAGCTATATGATGCACATACCAGCGATCGTAGAATATTCATTGTGACGTGTCATCATAATCTATCGTGTAAGGTCATTGATGATCGAGCATCCTTTCTCGTCAAATTACGACCTTTTTGGTTGTAACATGAAGTCAACAGTGTCATTAAACCATGTGCAGTTTCAGCTATTTCTAAATTTAACACTTTGACAGCTAGAGCCCGCCGGAGCAAGAGGGTGGAATAGGCAGGAGATGGAGAGGTAAGCATTGTTTGAAATTGCCAGGCAAAAATTAGCCTCTTGTCGATGGCCCCCGCGTTGTTGGAGTCCCTAAATTCTGGCGAGCGACTCCAACAACGCGAGGGCCATCGACAAGAGGCTAGGCAAAAATATATGCCTTCAGTTTGCTAAATGTGAGGATTAAATACATTATCACAAACAAGAAAAAACAAAAAACAAAGACAACCAAAAAACTTGCTAACAAGGTGGGATAATTGGTATTAGGACAAGTAGCTGGGACTTTCACCCTGGGAAAACTAACCCGAAAGACATTTACCACAGGACAACATACCCCAAGGATGGTTGTGTCCCAGACAACTTTAACATACATATATATCCCAAAGACAATCGTCCCCTGCATGGGGCAGCTACCCGAGAATAAGGGACTATTAATTTTTGTTTAAATCTCATCAGGACCAAGTGGTAAATAAAAACAAAAAAGTTTTCCTCATTTACTATTTTATCAGGACCAAATAGTAAATACTAACAGCGGTGTTTCTCATGTAACAGAGTTTTGCTATATACATGATGATGGTACGGGTAGTTGACTAGTACAATAGGCTATATGACTCCGCCGGAATCAAATTCCTTCCGGAATTTGAATTCGTTTATAGCTAAACACTTATAATTCCTTTTAATCTAAAGAGACTCCTTTTCTCATTATCGCTCGCTGTGTTTAAGTGATCGGATAAAGCTCAAGCCAATGTTCTGCGATATTTCATGCAAGGCTATTTAACAACATGCCAACAGAGAAGTGAAATGTGATAAAGAAATATTCCTTCTGTTCAGAGCTAGAAGGGCGTTAACCCTGTAATAAAGTGTTAACGCCCTTTACGCTCCAATCATAGACTGTTGGGACACTCTTACATATTTGTTCAATTAAGGCCTATAAAACCATCTGCAAATGTTCTAGAATATGAAAAAAGGGTAAATGTGAAACCTACGAAAAAAGATCGTTAATGACCTTCTCCAATAGTCCTTAAAATGTAGATAAGAAATAGAGTTTATATTGTGAGGGCATATCTCAGACCCAGAAAGCTGAGTTAATCGCCGGAACCTAGGACAAAATGGAAAGTAAAACGCAAACCGATTTGATCAATTATTCAATACAATAGCAGCACGGAGTCATTACCCCTCGGCAGGGGCACATTATGCTTTGGTAGTATTGACCTATTTGAAATACAGGGGCTCATTTTTAAAGTGCCTGGGTTATGCAAACGTCTTGAAGCGTGGCGTGAAAGGCATCTTAACGGTCAAACGTATAGCGGCGTCGAGTCGATCCTTTTTTTCGGATAAGGGAAACCAACTTATCCAGGGCGACCCCCCCCCCCCCCCCATCTACCCTGCCCAGTTCACCACCTAGACAAATTGGAAAAGTAGAAGAATGGAAGATAGCGGAGAGAAAATGAGAATTGGAGGCGAAATGGAAGGAAAATTATGGAAAGAGTGTGAAATAAGAAATAAACTAAACTGAAACTAAATATGTTATTTTATTTCCTAAACATATATATTGTGAGACAAACTAACAAAATTCTTTGTTTAAAAAGAAGTCTCCTAATAACTAAATTGACTGACGAAGGTAAACAAAATGAATTTTGCCGACAAAAATTATGGATTTGCCCGCTGATTTTTGTGTTTCGCCCTGACCCCACCTCTCCCACGTTATTGCACGACGCTCTGAGTGACGAGTGTCATGATTGTACCATAGTGGGCAAAGATGATTGACATAAAGTGCGGCGAGAATCACAAAATAATTAAACATTATTACTACAACTACAATTACTTATCAATGTTTCGAATGACCTACTTTGTGACGTGAGAACGTCACGTCACTTTTTCTTCAATGACGGGTAACATTTCAAAGTCAATATCATCGAATGTCAATCAAATTCATCGTTGCGTTCTGAAATAGTATCATTTGTTTTTCTTCGCGGGGGCATGCGTAGCACTCACTGCTACGTCAATCATTATAATGTAAACGCACCGCACCTCTTAATATGCATGTAATAGTTTAAAGATCAGTACATTTCACCCTCTTTTCCGCGGTGTGATACTAATTTGACATTGGTGAGGCTTTGTACCACATTATTTAGCATTTGATACTTTTTAAAAAAAAGATTACAGGGAATTAATAAAGATTTGACGGTAAAGTATAATTGCCAGTTTTAAAAATCGTTTGGTTGGCGGTTCTTAATTCGATATTCTATCTTTAAGACCTCATCTCCTTTCACGCATTGCATCGTGCAATGGATGTATAATGTCAGTGGCGGATTGTGGGGCGGGAGCGGCAAACACGATCGTGTCCCCCCTTTTTTTTCTTCTTGAAACCCAAGTGACATGCGCATGTCCCAAAGGGCCCCACGATTCCCAATCCCCTTTCTTTTGAAGTAGCGGGCCTTTACACTAAAAATGCACCAAAAGATCATGATGACTCCCTCATTTTTTATTTTCAGTTGTCAGACAATATTGGAGTAAAAAGGCAAAACACCTGATAACTTATTTTAAAGGGAGGCTTTACTACTGCAGCTAGAAGGGATTAGACCACCCAGAGAGCCATCGAGGTCACTGTGACAGGTGGCTATCTCATTAACTCAGCTCTCATTTAACATAAGAAAAAGAGGATCATGGGGGACCAACAGGCACCGATTTGGGAAGTTTTCTATATAGAGGGAGCAAGTAGCTACAAGTAGGACAGTGTGCCTTTAAGGAATGTTGACCTCCCCCTTTCTCCCTTTAAAAAAAAACCTAGGTCCACCCCTGGGTGGTGTGACGTGGTATTTGGAGCAAAGCGAAACACAATCTACCAACACTGGTTGAGCTGAACTTGATATAAGATATATGATTCCGTCTTGGCCTGGCACATATTCTGTTCCCGATCAAATATGAAACGTCATAAGTGAAGGTGTTGAAAGAAATGTGCGTTATTTACCTTTATTCCCCCCCCCCCCATAACATTATGTGAAACCTGTGTATAATAATAATAATAATCTTTTAAAGTCCACTCCAAATTTTATTAAGTTAAACCGAAAATGGAAATTCTGTTTGCCCACTTGATCGTGAGCCCGGTAGCCACTGAGCAGCGCCAGATCGACGTTGCTCTATCCCTTATTGTTGAACGCCAAACAAGGTAGCAGCAACTCCCGTCTTTTAACGTCTTTTGGTATGACGCGGCCGGGGTTCGAACCCACGACCTCTCATGGGGACATGAAAAGAGGTCTTTATAGGCAGGTGGTCTTTAAGTAAAAGTTTCTTTGGTACAGGATTCAATGTAACATATCCTCTTCAAGTGAAACAAAAATGCAGCCGTTATAGGCAACATGGTCTTTCTATACAGGTGGAAAGAAGTCACTAAAGAATGTTTCACTGCATTTCTGACTTTTTGAGAGTCCAAATGCCAGACTTTCCTAAATATGCAATCACCTACACCTCTATAAATTAAATCTAAACGCAGCGAACGAAGGAGATGCGGAGGAGATGACAAAGTATGTGTGCGTGTATGTGTAGGTGTGTGAAAAACCACTGGATAGCACTATTCAGCGCCATCAATATCACTAAAAATAATGGCACTGTGTTTCCCAAAGTTCCAAAGTGGTGAGCTCGCAAGTTGTCGGCATTGAGAAAAATGTTTCTTAGAAGAATTGAAAAAGAGACGTCTGGATAACCCTATTTCAATTTTAGACCCATTATTTGTGGTGACCATTATTTGTAGAGGTCCAACACTGGTTGGCAGCTATGTTCGGGTAAGGTAATCAAGACTACAGGCCTATATAAAAGTTGTGAAAGGTATTCGGAACATGTGGAATACGATCATGCACACCGGTTGACACAAGTCACTTTTATCCCCGTGTCAAATCGCTCTATCAACACGCTAATACCCGGTATGATGACAGGTGTGATATCTGACCTTTCAGACGGATATCCGGTATAGTATGCGCCGAACTGTTTCGAGATAGTTGAATATTCATCGGTTCCATCTGAATCGGCATTGACTGTACTTAATAAGCATGTGTACAATACGTGAACGTTGTTTGCAATATAATGAGAAAATTCATGTAAAGAAAGGGACAAGTCATTTATATCCCTGTGTCGAATCGCTTTATTAACGAACTAATACCGGGTTTTGATGACAGGTGTCATATGTTATCATTTAGGCGGATAACTGTTCGAATGGAACGAACCGTTTCGTGATGGTTCTGTCTTTATCGGAACCGACTGTAAATATAAGAGTGTTTATATCTAGTGGTGACGAAAACGCATGTTGAAGAAAAAAAATTGTTGTATTGGCAGTACGTTTCCTATTTTATACTTTAGCATAATGACTATCGAAACAAAATTGAATCCTTGTTTTTCGTCCTCTCCTCATTTCCGTTCTGTCATCCTCTTATTTCTATTATTAACTCGGAAAAAAAATTAAGCTGGGCTTATTTTTAGCCTCTTTAGAACAAAATGAGAGAATTTTCGAGTTGAAAGTGACTCAATGCCATTCGTATGTACAGGTGAATATCAAATATCAAATATCAAATAATAAAGAAGCCCCACTCCCTCTCCTCTACATTTCCAACAGGTCCTGTCGATAAGCTATGAATGGATTTACTTGACCTAAACATCTTCAATGACCGCGTTAGCATCCGTCCCACTTCCATAACTTGTCAGCAAATTGGAATATCTGTGACAAATATGGCAAGCACATGTCCTGAGAAAGATTACAAATTTACAGCCCTTTGTGATGGCTGCTTTTTTGTTTTTAAAGGAGAGGGAATGGCTCCATGTGAGTATGTGAGTCCGTTTCGGAGAGGGTGCATTATCCCCCACACCCAATCAGGGCGTTAGGGAAGCCAGCATCAAATCCTCCCCCCCCCCCCCCCTCGAATAAAAAAAGTGGAACAGAAATTTGTTTTAGCGATTTGTCATTCTAGTCACGAGAACTAGCTAGCACAGCTGTTCCACTTTGGGCTTATGTTTAGAATATCTCAACAATAGGTGGACCCTGGGTAGAAAATCGAAACATAGGATAAAGGTTAGGGTAAAGTTTAGGGTAAAAGTAAGGATTAGGGTTAGGATTAGAGTTGGAATCAGCTTAGAATATAAGATCAATCTTCGGATTTTTAATAGCTCCAGTGGTGAAGAGTTGGTCAATCAATGGACAGCTGGTCAATTTTCGTGGTCGGTTATTCGAAAGCTGTTCCCATCTTTGTTCCCCATTAATCACTCGTTGCTGACTATAATCCAAATAATTCATAAAATATAATCTTAACCCTGAGACGTAAAGTGACGCATGTAATTCCCGTTATAAAACGAAAATCCGCAAGGCCCAGCTCGAGAAGGTCGCGGCGCATTGCCCCCCCCCCCCCCAAATCCAATCACTCCGCAAATTATGAACTTCACACAGAAACGCCAAAATGCCACTGTTGTACCGCCTTTGTCTTTACGGACCATGGCGACGCTGGTCTTATAGCCCCTTGTCTTTAACCTTGGAGTAATATCACCAATAAATGTTAATAAATGTCAGTGCTTGTTATAGTAATGGCCACCCCCCCCCCTCCTAACTTTTGAGTGTTTTTTGACGATATTTGATTGCAGACGCCCCCTTTTCGGGGATCGTGTTGTTGTCCTTTGAAGTCCGAGCGTAGATATAAAAACAGTTGCTCCTTTATTAGATTATCAGTCTTAATAAATTAAGGTGTTCTTATTTTGAGCTTTTCGTTGGATTAGCCACTTGCTAAACCGGACACAGTCCTTGCCCCAACATACAGGTGTATTTTCGGGGATCGCGCGATCTGTGTGGGATGCGTATAAGGAAGGAGAACATTTATTTACAAAAATGTATAAATACGGACAGAATCTAAAACATCCTCCATCTGTGGTCACACCGACGAGACCGACATCGAGAGCTCCTAAAAGTCAAGCATCGGTCGGCTTGGAATCGTTTTTGGAGTCGGTTCGGCAGTGTGGCTGAGGTGCTAAACAAGGACGTTTCATCCTCTTATGAATCCAGCGAAACCAGGGGCCAGTTTCTAGAAACTCTCATTAGTCTAAGTTCGTGGCCAATATTATAGAAACGCTTGTTAATTATGTAGCGTCTCATACATTCGCACTTTTATACGATCGTCTCATACAATTCTATAAAACGTGTTTCAGTGGGTTATCCAACAAGATATAATTATGACGAATTCGAGAAACGGCCCCTGTGTCCTTATAAACCCTTAGTCATGCGGACAATAAATTATCATCTGGGCAAGTAAACGAAGGGCACCTATTTAGTAATCAGAGAAACCCCAGGGTCTACTCAGTCTACCCCGTGTTCCTGCGGATATTATATCATCAAGACGATATAGAACAGGGCCATATTTCATAAAACATGTTATCAATAACTACTTTCAATAACTGCTATAAGCTACGGAAATCGAGGCATTTGATTGGTTGAGAGCAATTTTGACATAGACATTTAGCAATAAGCCAGTTTACGGTTGCAGTCTGAGCATGAGCAGATAAAGGTCATTTGTACCAAAAAGGTAAAACCCACAGAGATGAATACTGGATATGCGCTCAAGAAAGTTATGTAACATTATTCATTTATGCACCAACGGTACATTCTATGATACGCAGGTGGAAGTATTCTTTTCAAGAGGTCAAACAAAAGGTTTTCATGAAGCACATCTAGGACTTTGGCAGTTATTATTCTAAGTGGAACTTCTCCATGTTTAAAAGATCTGTGGATATTTGGGGTCATTTGTACCATGTGCTATCTGTAAACTCCCTTATTGTTATTGATATGAAGTCTTATGAAACAGAGCCTAGATACAGAAGCATGAGATCGTTTATAAAGAAAGTACATGGGTGGAACGATTAGAAGACGCCTCTTTTGTATTCGAGGAAATCCGAGTGTTCATAAGCCCTTATTCCTGTGGACAATAGATAGTCATCTGGACACGGATGAGCAAGGGTTTTACTGAGGGGATGTCGGGAATTCGATGGGTGGAACAACGACAAAGAGAAGGATGTTCAGGCTGATGGCAGTAACACAATAGGGTACTTAATAAGAACAACGGAAGAACATACATACTGCATGTATCCCCCATCATTTTAAGAACTTTTAACGGTTCATAGCTCTTGAAATAACGATCCTTTGAACCGTTCTTGAATGATGGGGTATACTATCTTCCGTTAATCTACATTTAAATACACGAATTGCCTAACCTCAATACCAGCAGTTCTAATTGTCATTATGACCAGGATGTGGCCATTTTTTTATTCGCGTCATTCATTCTTTATCATGTTTTGCGAGCCTTGTCTTCGTTCTGAAAAGCTTATGCAACAGAACGGATTATCCCAGATCTCATGACAATAAAAGAGATTTACTTCGAAGTCTCGTTACTCTCTACTGAGTATCTGATCTTGTTTTTTGCTTTTCTTAAAGTCATTTTACAAAGCTTCTCAAATTTACAACTACTAAAGATATTAGGACAATTCCAAGAACAACATGATTTAAGAAAAGGTGACTTTCTTTTTAATTTCGCATTACTCTCTTGAATATCTATTTTTGTTTCTCTAAAGCCATTCAGAAAAGTTTATGAAACAGACAACTGCTAAAGATTTGCAGATGTTGAAAGTTCAACATCATGATAACAGAGTGTTTCTTTCGATACAATGAATAAGTCTTCGATGAATCCTCAACGTATTTTTGGTAGTTCCGCCAACTTTCAAACAACGCCCGTCTGCCTTATAAACCATAGATTAATCTCCCCTATGACTTTGATTTCCGAATCTTCAGACGATGTTAAAACATTCATGAGCTGTGTATAAGAACTTGACATTCGCATCATCTCATCTTAGCTGTACCGAACATGAGCATTAATCCTTGAGCATCAAGTCAGTTTTAACTTGTCTATATTAGCCCTAATTTTGGCAATTGATGATTCAATGGTGTTTGTTATCAATTCCAAATTAGATTTAAACTAAACTTTTTTTTGTTTAAACTTCATTATTTGTTCAAGACATAACACGGGCTCCACTCGAATGGAAAACTGGCACTACTCATGCCATTTCTCTTTTCCAGAAGGTGAGGAATAATGTTAAAAACTTTTGATGTAAATCAGTCTTTATAATCACGAGTCGACCCTTAAAACGATAACCCGACTTTCGCTCCAGCAATGTTTCATCGGGGCTTTATTTCTTCAAGGGTTAATTGGAAGATAGGTTTATATGGTTAGGTGTGTAGTGTTGGATCTATAGGTTGAATTATTGATTAATTGATTTATTTATTCGCCAAGCCTCCAACATACAACAATTATAAAAAAATAACAGATCACAATTAAGTCAGCTTGAACAGGAAGTTAGGAATTCGATTATTCCCCGACCAGACTACCAAATTTCATCTTATGAATAATTAAATATATGAATACCGTGCAGTTGTATTTGTTCTGGTCTTACTTCGTCTTTAACGAAACGCATGCCTGGCGAGCGACGTTTCGAAAGAAAACTCGATACAATTTTTTTGTCGGAACAGGTTTCGTAGAACCCTGAAACTAGGTGATAGATGTAACCAAGGGCCGTTGTCAAGGACGCTTAATACTGCGCGGCAACAGTTGGATTAGCCCTATAATCCGGTGATTATAGTTGCCAAACGAGGTCCCGGGGCTACCCCAGATTAGCTCACTCATCGAATGTAGTTGTGACGAGGTTTCAGTTCAAGAAACTTGCGCACGGCATCAAGGATTTTTTTCCCACTTATTTGTAAATGTATTTTTGATAGGCCTACAACTCTCTCCCCCACCCCGTCTGTCTCTCCCCCACTCTCACTTGATTATTTCATTCACCCCTCCCCTTTTTCTCTTCTACCTCCATCTCATATCTCTCACATTGTCCCCTTTTTTTTTCCTGTCACTTCACCTATCCCTATATCTTTTCTTCTTTCTCTCTCACCCCTCCTCTGACATTCTTCATATCTTTCCTTCTGTCTCTCTTTCTATTTCTCTCTCTCTCTCTCTCTTTCAGCCTCAACCTCCTCCTTTCTCTTTCGCTCACTCCACACCTCTTCCTTTGCCCTCTTCACCGTCCATAGCCTCCCATAAACCAGATTCGTCCCCAGCCCCTTCCTCTCAGACCCCCCTCCCCCTTTCCTTTCGTTCTCTCTCTCTCTCTCTCTTTCTCTACCCCCCCCCCCCCGCCCTCTCTCTCTCTCTCTGTCGCTTTACACGTTTTCATTGAAGTGGTAATCAAAATATTACAGTCTTGGAGCTTGGTGGATTGAAAGACATGGCAATATTGGCCATAGAGGGTGACGAGAGGTTAATCTGACCCCGGTCTATGGGAGAGGTAACAATTTGCCCCCTTCTTGATCCTCTGTGTATCCCTCCAGTTGTATTGACTTGAGCCGAGAAAATATCAACACCATGCACTTTTTATAATATGGGATAGTACTCAGAAAATTGTGTATGAACCTAAAAAGTATGAGGGTCAATTTTACATGGTCTGGTCATACTGTTATATTTAGTACAAATTGATAGAAAGAAATAACACGATATCAAACATTAAATAATTTAATTTAATTTAATTTAAAAAAAGTAGCACTGAGGGAGCACTGGCATCATTTTGGAGCAGGCGACAGGGGAGCCTCTGTATTCCATGTTGGATAACAAATTAATGCTATCAAAATATGGCCGCCGATCAGAGGGAAGGGGGTGGGTAATACGTTCCTATTTCTCTCATTTTCATTTCACATCTCCCTCTCTTCTCCCTTCGTTCTCCCTTTCCCTCTTTTTCACCATTCGATTAGGGGAGCACAAGCATCAAAGGTAGAAGGTCCCTTGCCCCCACCCCAAAAAAAATACGCCGCTGTGAATGGTAATGTCGGCAATGATTGCTATCATACATCCACTGAGAAAGTACAGCAGTCACCCGTACAAAAGTCCACTATTTATTATCTCATATGATAAAAACGATGTTCCTTTGGAAAACGCATCGAGCAGTCATATCTATCGTGTTTTCTATTCCAAGTAAGAAAACATGTGGCACAATGATTGAAGCTCTCATACGCCAACATTTATCTAGCAAACACTTAAACATGCTGTGTGGTCAGTATGATGGGCAAAACAAATAAGAATACCAACTGGTATGTTAATCTGTAGTTTAGTTTTCATAATCAGACGTAATATTGTGCTACCGTGTGTGGTTATTGCGCAATAATATTTTACTTGGCCACGTGCAAACAAAGATAGTTGTCCATACAAACGAGATACGTCGATTGTCGTTTGCTGTTTCTTTGATAGACTGATATGAAAACTTATCGTATCATGAATAGATATTGGTATTCGGTGTTGAGCGATTGTAGATGCGAAGAAAAGAGAGAGAAAGTGAACGCGAAAAAAAGGAAGAAATTATAATGGGAAGAGACGGATAAATGGGGTGCGGAGAAGGATGGAGAATATGAGGCTAAATTTGAATGAAAAAGAGAATATAAGATGGCCCGGGCTATCATATCTCCTAGGATGAGCATTAAATGAACATGGACCATTGGTATAGAGCACGAATCTCGAAACCGGAAAGTTACGGGTTCAAAACCTAGTCGATGCAGTGGACGCTGCCCTTTGGTTATAATGTACATGCATGATCTCTCGGATAGGACTTAAAGTTGTTGGTGCGATAAGGCGATAGGTGGTTATCAAAAGCGATCTACAACGAACTTGCTTTTTGAAAAGGCAGATATCGATCACTCATACGATTACCGATTCCCCCTCCCCCCCCCCCTCCCCCCCCCCCCCCTCCCCCCCCCCTCCCCCCCCCCCCCCCCAACAAATTCAGGGGCGGATGAGGGAGGGGGGCTCAGACATTCACATGACTTCACCAAGGATGACACAATGTGCATGATTGTGACACAAGTCAGCTCCGACATGACTTTGAAATTCGCCTTACAACTCTGCAAACAGCAGACACAAAAATTAAGAGCTTACTTTCATAATACAAACACGTGCAAACAGACAAAGGATACAAGCGGCATTAAATTGGATATTATAAATTATGACTCATCATAATTCATAACAATATTCTATATTTTTCTGCTGGCCACAACCGCTATTTTGATCCAAATAGTGCCCTAGGAAAACTTTTTATCTGGTCACGGGATGGAAGCTGGCTGGAACAAGTCTGCAGTGTTTACAAACGTATGATGTATTTAGTTTCTCAATTATTATTATTTAAAAAAAAGAAGGGCTGAAGTGATTATGTAAGGGCATTGTTGTACGGATCAGTCAGCCGCAAAGAATCGAGAGGAAGTCACAAGTCAGAATATGTTCTAGATTTGAGTCAGAACAACGAGTCGACGACCCTGACATTATTTTCACGAGTCAACCAGAATTAGCACTGAAATATTAATGATTACGTTATGTCCAATCGAGTTTCGGTATGAGAATTCATAATGACGGTGCAAGTACTAGTGTGTGAGATATAGACAAATTGATCGAATGTACATGAAAAGTTTGCCGCGGACGTGTGGATGACTCGTTGACAACGTAGGCCTTATTCATATTCAAAGAAAATAATGAAGAAGAAAAAATCCATAACTTTCGAGATGAAAAAGAACGTCTCCTCACAATTATTGACACATTTCTTGGGCCATTTCTTAGTAGAATACTGGGCATTTTCGGGGGTAGGCCTATTTATTGTTGTTATTAATGTGTATATAACTCAGTTACTATACCATAACCCCCCCCCCCCCCCCCCACCACCACCACCACTTAAAACGAAAGTCGAGATTTACAAATGTCACAGAGGGATGGGGTGGGGATGGGGGGATAAGAGAGTATTCGATATTGAAAAGAGAAAGGGGAGAGTAATTTAATAGAGTCAAAAGACAAAGAGAACAGAAAGATGAAAGAGGGTGTACGCGAGATTGGAAGATGGTGAGAAAGAGAGAGAGAGAAAGGATGGAGAGGGGAAGAGAGGGGAAAGAGAAACAGAGAGAAACAGAGAGAAACAGATATTATATATATTATATATATATAGAGAGAGAGAGAGATAGAGAGAGAGAGAGAGATAGAGAGAGAGAGAGAGAGAGAGAGAGAGAGAGAGAAAAGGAGGGAGAGAGGGAGAAAGAAGGACAGAGAGAGAGAGAGACAGACAGACAGACAGAGTTAGAGATTAATAAAGGGAGGAGGAGGGAGAGGTGAAAAAAGAAATAGAGGGAGAACGGTGAAAAACTCAAATCGATGTAATTGGTGGATGACAGACATCTCAATATAACGGAGGTTGATGACTTAGGAGAGGGATTTCACGCCCTGACAGAGGAGAGGGACCCGAATTATTACTCACCGCTGACAAGTTGAAATTCGTTAAGATTTTCCCCGCTGATAACTTAACAATTCTTCATATTTAAACTTTACCACACAATCTAACATCTATACACTCTTAATTGAAATTAAAAAACATGTGAAAATGGCAACATGTTTCTAATTTAATGAGGTCCAAATATATGCTGGGAATTGATGTGCCAAAGTGAAAGGGCGATGCAGCATTATCTGTTCAATAATGTCAGGTTGTACGACACGCTATACGTGATCATATCCTTACACGAACAGAATTCCCAACGTCTCCCGACAAAAGGACCTCACTGGTTAAGAGATTGTCCCCGGAGCAAACTAATGTCGGATCAGTGCTGTTCATTCCTCTTGCACATGGATGCGAAGAAAATGGTCATGATAATCTGTCTGCAGTGACGTGTAAACCCTGGTAAATCCTACTTACTTTAGTATTGTTTGGAAAGTACATTTTCCGGAAGGTGGGGAATAGATTACATTCCAACAAAATTTTGTTAGTTTGGGAATGAGATCATGACAGAAAAAAGTGCAAAGCCTGAAAATTGGCGCCACTTGTAACAATGAAAAGAAAATAAGATAATACTACATTCCGCCTGTTGCATTAATCATAATTGAAGAGTTCATTTAAATGTTAAGGACACATTTAAGTAATCATATAGCACATTTATTGTTTACAGAGTGGAAATGAACAGGTCACTGAAAAGTTAATAGTTAATACTCATATTGTTACATTGTGTTGTTTAGAAGTTATTCTTTGAAGGTTCAACGAGTGACATATTATTATGTTTCATGAATTCGGACTAGGTCTGAAATGACGAAGTTGGTGATTTTCATGTCAAAATGAAATTGATAGCACATCCAATGACACGTATAATTAGTTAGGGAATAGATTAAATTTCAACAGTTTTTTCACTCTTGCTTTAGTTTTGGAATGAGATCATACAAGAAGAAAAAAAGTGCACAGGCCTGAAAATTGGCGCCACTATATTACAATGAGATACTAATACATTCCGCCTCTTTTATTAACCATTGTTGAGGAGTTCATTTACATGTTAAGCACAAATTTACGTAATCATAATTAGCACACTCATTGTTTGAGAGTTATTGTTTATACAGTGAAATGCAAGGTTCATTTCAAAGTTAATTTTTTATATTGTTACGTTATTGTTTGAAAGTTGAAAGGGTGATTATAATTATGTGTCATAAATTTGGAATAAGTCTGATATGACGAATTTGTTGGTTTTAATGCCAAATTAAATTAATCATACATTCAATGACGTTTGTAATTAGTTTCGAATGGAATCAGGATATAAGGTCATCTATAGTGTATTTCACGGCAAATAAAAAAATGAACATCGACCACCAGGGAATATAACCATGGACCTACTACCCCCCCCCCCCCTCTTTTTCTCTCTCTTTCTCTTTCTCTACCCCCCCCCTCTCTCTCTCTCTCTCTCTCTCTCTCTCTCTCTCTCTCCCTCCCTCCCTTTGTATCTACATATCTCTCTCTCTCTCTCCTTTTCTTCATCTCTTTCTTTTCTTATTCTTCTATTTCCTCTCAATGTCGTTTTCCCTATTCATTATGCCCCCGATTCCATTACCATTGCCCAGTTCAATCGTAACAACAATTTTATCATATCATTATAATATAACTATTCGAATATCACAAAACACGATTTCCAGTACAATGCACCTCATGTCAATTCACAACAATAAATCGTTAGATAAAAGGGGGAAGGGCAATACTTATTTTGAAAGCAATAAAGTGTCCTTGGTCTTCCGTTCTGGATTTATATGGAGACACAATAAATCGTTAAAAAACGTCTGTTTTCCCGAATTAACAAGCCATAAAAACAGTGCAATGTAATGTTCAGAGAGAGAGATCACATAAAATACTGCAAATTGCATTTTTATACAAGAATATGGCCATGGGCGACGCCATGGTTATATTGAAATGTGTTCTTTTTATGATCAATGGCTGCTTGGTTCTTGTACTATTTCGGTCGGTGATAAATCGTAAAAATGTGGCCATGCAGTATGACTGTCTAACCACTGACAATATGCAGTGATGTAAATTGGAACACGATAAATTATGCATGGAGGTCACATTATTTCTCTGAATAACTCGCTTTGCTATAGGATCACATTATAGGGATGCAGATATGAGTTATTCAAATCTCGCATAATGATAATAAAAGCCGCCAAAAAAATCGTAGAGGTCATTTTGATATCGTTTTCATCCCCTTTCCAAATCGTGTGCAGTGTGCGTATGAGGAGGGGGGGGGGGGGGGGGGTGCGTTCCTCTGTTAGCTCCCAGGATTTCTGCTCATGGATGCAAGAGTGTTCTCTACCGAGGTCCTAACTCCATCTCCAGGAAGCTCCCTGGAGTTACCGAGGCCCATGTCATGTTAACGCAGATATACAGTGTATGGCTAAGGAGATATATTTGGACCCGAAATTGTACTACACGTTGAATTAATTTTATTGGTCCATTTGGAAGTTCAAGTAAGAAGAAAAAATAGTATCACAACTTCACTTATTCCTGCCAACTGTTCACTTCAGGAAGATAGACAAGTTTGGTCCCTGTTAAGACTCCCTGACAATATTTATACTAGAATGTACGTCGCCAATCACAATGTATATATTTGACTCCTGAGAGGAATTAGTGCAGTTGTGAAAATTCGAGTAAAATATGTTTCTTCCCGGTATATGTAAACTTTCTGGCCCAACTGTAGCTGTATATGTACACACACTGTTGTCCATAGCTAGGCTTTAGACTAGTCAATTTTATGTTACGTCTTTTAATGAAATAATTGTGACAGTAAGATTCTTGATAGATAGAATTATTATCTTCTCAGAACTTCATTGATCGATCTAAAGAAGAAGAAGAAGGAAAAGAAGAAGAAGAAGAAGAAGAAATCGAACTTATCGAACTTGTTCCACAGTCCACTACTGAAAAACATCAAAACCACAACAATAGTAATACTACTTCATTGTGCACTCTTTCGGGACGGAACAATATTACAGGCCTATTTTAGGAGTCTCCATCACTGGATTAACGAGAAACAAAAGGAAACGTGTCTCGTGTGGATCGGAAAACTGTTTTGTGTCATCGCTTGGTGTCTGAAAAAGAAATGACATCTAGGCCAACAACACAAGTTTTACGTACTTTATACACGTTTTTGCAATTTCCTATGAGTTGGACTATAATTTCGTATTTCTTGACCCCTCTTTCAGTCTTTGTTTCAAACTTTGGGCCCTGTTTACATGTTTCACTATCATGACTATTTTATTTGAGTTCGTTGTGGAATTTTGTTCTAATTCTGTGTTCAAATGTTGAAGGTTATTCATTACCAATATTAGGGTACTCTGCAATTAAGCCCACACATTTACTATGAGGGTTTTTTGTTGGTTACATGGACTGAAATTTGTTCACTATCTTGAAAACTGCAAGTTTTTCTAATCGCGGCCGTTTGCATTTCTGTTCGTAATAGCGAGTTCGTGGTCTCCGCAAGTTTTAATTTCAACCATGCAATACTACATGTACTTAAGTTGCAAAATAGATGATTTATGAGCCTACATAATAATGCAATATTTATTCAGTGGCTGATGCCTTAAAGTACACAATCACCTCTTTTTCATATGTTAACCTGCTTTACTCTCTCTCAAAATGGTGGAGCACCAGTGGAAAGTCTATAGCAATTTGCAACCCACATAGACAAAGATATTATTGTGGTATGCAAGATAAGCCTGCAGTAACATTTGAGCAAACTTTGTCTTGAATATCTGTAGGATATAGCAGTGCATTATAGGCTACATTTTGTCAGATAATTAGTTGCTTATTTTCATTAAAAACTATAGTATAGAATTGAGCCTAATTGTCATGTACTAACATTTCAAACTCATACAATGTATCACACATAGAAAACATGCATACAAAATAATGACAAGTTGATTCCTAGCCAAGTTATTGCCAAGAGGCAAATAACTGACATTATATATCATCGAAAAGCTGAATAAATCTTCCGAATAATAATTATGAATGATTAAGCCACATCATAAACCATTCACATAATTATATGTTTAATCAATCAATCAAACTTGAATATAAGACATTGTTTGTTTTCAGAACATTTGTACATATTGTTTATGGTCCGCATTGTACAGAGGCAACAATTCCATTTAATATACATAACTGCCATTTCACAAAACGACATGTCCTTCAAAAATTTACAAAGCCGCAGGTCAGTGCAAAAATGCAGCGAAATGGAATAATCAACTTGAAAACAAAACACACAACAGTCTAAAGCAAACACACAAAATAAATATCAACATCAACAAAACAACACCGATTGAAACACCTCTGCAATCATTAATTTTTGGTACCTCTTATCTTTATCATATTGTCAATCAGACATGTGTTTATTGGTTTTTGGCAGCCAGTCATTCTTTTGTTGTTCTGTTCTTGAAATAGAAATATCTATTTTGGCACTTACCTTGAGCTGATATAAATACTTGGAAGAGCGAAAGAAGAAGAAGTATGAAGGCTGTCGCCTTTTCCATGATCACAAAATCCATTATGCTTGTAAAAGTATGTGTATAATCAATCAACAAAATAGTTGGACGTGTTCTGAGCGGTGTGTCGAGCGATGAGGTAGCCGTAACTTCCCGGTTAGAAGGATGGTGACGGTCGTGTGAAACTGATCAAAGCTGGAGGACTCCCGTAGCAGACGACGCTATCCAAATACCCGCGCTGTTCAAAAGTGGACACACCAACAAAGTGACTCCAAATATATACTCTAGTGCCTGAGATGATGAAAATAAACTGAGCTTACAATGTTGGTATCAGAAGTAGGTTCCGGTCTCAACAGAAGCAAGGCGTAAAAATGATTATCTCAATTATGAATCATCAAATCAAACGATTTTTAGTGAGAGTTTAGGGGAAAACTGCGGGGGAACATTTTACGCACTGACGTGGTGCGTGCGTGGTCGCGTCGGTCAATGAATGACTGTACACGACATAATGCACATGCGATCATACTCTATACTTCTTGGTCAGAGAGAGAGAGAGAGAGAGAGAGAAAGAGGGGGGGGGGGGTGAGGATATGGGGGTCATTATAAACTTGCAGTGTACTATCAATACAGAATTTAGATCATGCTTTCAAGAGTGTAATTCCCATATAATAGCACAAAATGTTTTGTCATAATTTGTTCATATTATTCTATAGGATTCAAGTGAGATAGATGGCTGTAAAATAAAAGCCATCTCAGGCCACCCTCTGTCCCTAGTCCCTACCCCTTTGTTTTAATCAGTGTACTATCAATACAGAATTTAGATCATGCTTTCAAGAGTGTAATTCCCATATAGTAGGCCTACTAGTAGTAGCACAAAATGTTTTGTCATAATTTTTTCATATTATTCTATAGGATTCAAGTGAGATAGATGGCTGTAAAATAAAAGCCATATCAGGCCATCCTCTGTCCCTAGTCCCTACCCCTTTGTTTTAATCTCTACCCCCTCCCCCCCCCCCCCAATACCCCAGCCCCCATCACGCCCCTCAGCTCTCTCTTTCTCTCTCTCTCTCTGACTGTCATGCCTCGGCTATTTCTCCCCATTTTTCTCTTCCTTTCATCCTTCTTCAGTCATACTAGTGTCTTTATAATCATGTATATATTACTTCACTGAAGTTGGTTTTTATTATCACAAACAATTACTGTTACATTGAAGCAATTAACTAAACTGACACTTCTAGAACAATTCTCTCAATAAACAGGCACTTTGGCAAAAAAGCTAACAAAATTAGAGTCGTAAAAAAACATTTTATATATTTCAATTCTAGACGAGTTTACTGGAAACACATATAGATTCACCAAACAAAAATTAGCATGCAGTTTCTTCTGTATATCGACAATCTCTTCTTTCTCGATCGGATCCATAATTCAACCAATCAGGACGAAGCTCTTCCAACTGTCGCGTGTCGATTTTCCCCAGCAACCAATCACATTACTCCAATTCCACTGAACTGGATATGTGTGCAAAGACAGCGATGATGCAATGTTTCAGAGCGTTGCGGATGATACAAGTTACAACGTAAGAGGACAGTATACATTTCCAGAGTTTGAGCCAGCGAGATTCGAGCGTCATATCACTCTCCATCGCCTTGAAGATGAAAAATAAATTCTCATACCATCAAATGAATTTTATTCTGAATAATTATATGAAAGCTACAAAAAAGGTATATTATATGCTTAACGATTATGGTAGAAAACGGACAATATCATAGGATAGACCAAAGAAAAATTGATAAATTGAGCGTAAAATTACAACTCACGTTTATAAACCATATAAATCCGATTTACATATTTTAAAGAATTTTATTTCAAATTCAAGCACGTTTTTTTTTATTATGCTTAATATGTGCATGTAATATACAAATGCAATCATTTTATTATTATCTGTAATGTTCGTTTACCACCCATTATACAATAACTTTTGTCTACTGAGTAAGAAATTAAGGGATAAACAGCACCATCCCACGTTTCTTTATCATTTCCCTTTTTATTTTTTAATTCATTTTGACTGGTCACTATTTATATCCGTCCTCCATTCATTACCACAAACTATTTCACTGGGGCCTATGTACATCTCTACAAGCTTGCTCATGTAGGTCCCATCATATTTCTCTCAGTTAAATCAGTACTCTATCTTGACCACTTAACGGTTATTTATTATGTATCATTGATTGTTATTGTATTACACAATACACAACTTGTACTTTATTTTGAAATGTATATGTAACATGAGAAATATATATGAAATGAAGAAAAAAATATCCAAGCTACGCTTCTTTGAAAAGCACTGTCCCCATGGTCCATCGAGAACTCTTTATTAGTTTTAATCAGATATTTTACGTCACATTCTGCTACAATAATCGATCAGTATAATTAACAAGTTATGATTTTTTGTTTCTCTATTAGTTTTTATATCTTTCCATGATATTCTCGTCATATGCTGGCAATTATGCGGTCTCGAGTACACCCAAGTTTTACATGATGAGTTTGCTTTTCCATTTTTGTTGCAATGTCCATGCTTCTGCTCACATCATAATATACATTGGGGCGCTTGCGCTTTACTTTACATTATCATCTCCCTATTTTCCGTTTTCTCTTCCCTCTTTTCCTATAGTGTTGTGCGCCCCTTCGACTCAAGCCCCCACCCCCTTTACTTTCATTTCACCAATTTGCGAATGGCTCAATTGTGATTGAACGTACCTTGCTCTAATCATGGATTTTACTGGCATCCATGCCGGCTATGGTCAAGCTATTAAAAACTTTGCTCATTTTTAAGAGGAAATTAAAGGAATACCTAACTCTTGAGAGTCATGAAGAGAAGCGAATGACATTCATGCTATTTCATTTTGTATATAGCTTACCTATGTTTTTGTACGTTATAGAAATTCTACATATTCATCATTATTTTCCTCTTCTTCCTCCCCCCCCCCCCCCCTCTTTTTCTTCTTCCTTCTTCTTTTTCTTCTTGTACGTACTTGTTATCATTTCTATCATCAGTTTAATGTTCTGTCTGTAAATATTACTATTTTAACTGGAAATAAGCTCTCGAGCTTTCGTCAAGCTGACTTGATTTTGATCTGTTATTCTTGTATATTGTATGTTAGAAGCTTGGTGAATAAAAATCAATCAGTCAATCATTAAATATTTTCATCTAAATTCCTGTACTCGGTTTATTATGAATCAGCTTTGTTTTCTCTTTGTTACGTTGTTTGAAAATGTCCGGCCACGTGATCTGTTACCGGGAAGGTGTGACGTCACGATCGTTTTCCACTTATATATTCCGTGAGCAATTAAATTAGTTCTAACACTATCGGCTAAGAGATTCTTTATTGCATCCAAAAATAAGTCATTGATATAAAAATAAATGTGAAATGAAAACATAAACATACAGATGATCAATATTCTTATTGATTTAAACCTCAAATGGAATAAAATTGAGAGATCGAATCCATTGAATGGAAGAATCACATAAAATTATTTTCCGATATTAATCCGCAATCACTGGTTTCATCTAGTGCGCATGCGCTTCAACGTTTAGTCAGCGATTGCAAGTATGGCGGACGACGACAAGCCTTCAATTTTAGCGAAATCGTCAGAAATATCCTATGGAAATGTTATTATTACGCTTGACAATGTCCTTATACCTGACGCAAAACTCTCGCAAACCCCTTCTGCCAATGATGGGCTGGAAACGGAGACAGAAATGGATCTGAGAATCCTTGGATGTGAATTCATTCAGATGGCTGGGATTCTTCTCAAACTTCCTCAGGTAAAATTTAAAAAGCCATTCCCCATGCATGTAGTAGGCCTATGTAAAACTACATGTAAATCGACTTTTCAATTTTAGTGCGTGCATCCCAATTTAAGAATTTCAAATCTTACTGTTAAGTGTTTATAGTCTGACTTCAGTTTTGAGATTTGTCAGTTGTTAGAACTTCATCACGTTTGATAATCTGTGAAATTGTGTTGTCCATCAGTAGATCTAGGCCTAATGTTCAAAAGATGTTGTGATTTGTGAATGTCAATGTGATCATGGTGAGTGTGTTCATGTGAAACACAAACAAATTGTGAAGATAAATCAAATGAAAATGAAAATGAATCGATGTCAACAATGATCATGATCTGATGATTGTTGCCAAGTTTCCAGTAGGGGCGCGGCGCTGGTCCTAGAATAAGGATCGTCTTCGTAAACGCAGACAGATGCTAGATGCTTCCGCAAAAATGAGGATCATGCATCCGCACATTCGCTGACGATTCTGATGTCTGGCGCGTTGGTGAATTGAAAAACGGATTCTGCGATTGTTTTCTCGATGCATTTCACCATGACTTTTATAGAGACTCACGTTATGAGCGATAAATTTTCGGGAAGACGGACGACCCATAAAGCTTAAAAGTAGAGAGTGAATTTGGGATAATTTATTACCCGGAATCTGTTTTTCACATTGCCAGCGCACGAAAGGGAAACACACAGAGAGTAGATGAAAAAAAAACGTCAGTTTAAATGCGGACGATCCTTATTTTTTCCGGTTTATGAGGACAACCTCCATGTAAGGCCGACTCCAAAACATCACTCACATGAATTTTAAGTGTTGGATGGTCGATGTCAATTCCATTACGATTATTCAGGAAGAGGAATGAATAAATGACCAAATTTGATGCTAAGACATAATATTTTTTGTTCTTCTTCATATTTCTCCAGGTTGCTATGGCTACAGGACAGGTATTGTTTCAGAGGTTCTACTACTCAAAGTCGTTGGTCAAGCATAACATGGAAGTAAGTGGCATCCATGCTAATTTATCTGGTAGACCAATTTTTAGACTGCATCCTACTCTCCTGAGGTACATGTAAAGTTGTAGCTGCCAAGGAAACAATTAAAAATATACTTTTACTTGTACATGTAAATATCTGCAACAGTAAACCTTATTGATTTGTTGCATTCTTATTCAAAATATAAATTAAATACAACTTTTTTAAAGTATATTTTTAGTACCTCCAAAACAATTTACATTTTTTATTGAAAAATGTGATTCTCTTATGTTCTTTTCATCTGCAGACGGTTGCCATGGGTTGCATCAACCTAGCATCAAAGATAGAGGAGGCACCTAGGAGGTTGAGAGATGTCATAAATGTGTTCCATCATATACGACAGAAAAGGAACAATAAGTAAGTATATACAATACATGTTATTTGTCAATTTTATTAAAAAAAGGGAAACCTGGGAAAAGTAATAACAGGCATGTGTCCAATGATGTTTGCTTTACCAAAGATCAGGGCCTGTTGCATAAAACTTACTATTGATGGTACCTTTGCCATCAATGGCAACTACCTTGGTAACAGGGCTCAACTGCCAATCAAAATCAAGGTTTCCATGGCAGTTACTAGTAGTTACCATTGATTGCAAAGTTACCATCAATGGTAAGTTATATGCAACGGGTCCCAGTTCCTATCTTTGCTCAACGAGCACCATGCAAACAATTTCACTGATAATTTCTAGCATTTCAATACAACAACAAGACATGATGGTTGCACTTGCCATTTTCAAAATTAGCTGTGTAATTTCAATAATATACGTGTTCTGCTGAAATAAATGCAGTCTGTCGTAACCATATTAAATTACGATGTGTTTATTACCTCAATGATTGTAATACTTTGTTCAGCATATGTCATTATGATGCATTTAATTTGTCATATTACATGAAACATGTTGTATGATTTATATTCTTCTCGTCTTTTCCCCTCCAGAGCCGCTGAACCTATCATATCCGACCAAAAATATATCAACCTGAAAAATCAGGTGATTAAGGCTGAACGGAGATTACTCAAGGAACTTGGTTTCTGTGTCCACGTCAAGCATCCGCACAAGGTAAATATCAATACTAGAGGGTTGCTTGCAAAGTTTTTGACAAACTCACAAGTGATTGCGATCGGATAGAGAACACAATTTCTTTTTGGTTGATTTGTTTAGAGATAAAAGTATTTTCATGGAAGAAGGAAAAGAGTGAATTGTTTGCTGATGTTAAATTCTTTGTGAGTGAAATTAGAATGCTTGGTACACATTTTATTAAAGAAAACAAATGAGACACTTGTAGTTCATATCTTGAGCATTTTACAACAGTTTCATAGACAGATTTTAACTTGTGTGTAAATCAAATATCTATGCAAGCAGCCCTCATCCTGTTTACATGTATTTCTGATGTCTGTTTACCCTTGAATAACCAATAATCTGTCGTTTTTCTCCTCCCATCATTCCATCACGTCAGTTTTTTCTTAACGATTTGTTACCTTTCCTTCATGCTCATGACAACAGTAATTCTCATGTATTGCGTAACAATGTGAATAACATCCTCGAATAACATGCTTTCTCTCCTTTAGAAGGGATTTTTATGAAGTATTTATTATATTCCAATGTGTTGATAGTCGAAGGCTCATGTATCCATCTTAATTGAAGATCGCATTCTAACTTGATTTGTGTGCCCTTTTCTTCCCTCCCTGCCCTTTCGTCACTCAAGATGATAGTGACGTACATACAGGCGCTGGAGTGTGAGTCCAATACTCAGCTCGTCCGCACAGCATGGTGAGTACACATCTCTTGTTTCTATGCCCTGCATACTGTGTTGTGATCAGAAGTGAAATGTGGCCCCCCAAAAGGCATCGTAATTCAATTTTATCGTAAGAAAGGGAAGGATCGAGTTGTTTTGATTCCCTCTCTTCTCTAAAGGGAACAGGGGATGTTAGTAATAGGCTTTCCTTCAGTAAATATCAGGGTGATAATCAATTTTAGTTTAACATGGTGCGTTTATGAAAGATTTAAGGTGAGAATAATGGTGTAAGACCAAACCGACATGCAGCTGAATGGTAAAATGATAGAAACAATATAGCTTCCAAATTGTGATTTTAAAAATTGAGGGAAGGAAGGATTTCGAGGGTCATGGGTGGGCGTGATAAACTCAGTATCTATAGCTACAGAGATAGTTGAGCAGCAAGAGTTAAATATTCCTAACAGGCCTCCCATGTCCAAATCAGTTGTTTTCTCACTGAACCTGGTAGATCATGAAGCATAGCTAGATATCATGAGCTTAATATTAATGGGAGGAACTTTAAAGAATTTGCTACACATAAGTCTCATTTATTGGATAAATAGTAGCCTCAAACAATGGTGTTTGAAACTCTTCAGAATTCTGTAAAGAAAGATATTTTGCTGTTTGGGCTTACTTTGGTAAAATCGCAAATAGATAAATTTATTGTACACCTGGGCTAACTGTCTAAAACTTAGAATTCTCTACAAGAACTACTTGCTACATAACACAGTTCTGGTGCGTTATACCAATCAAAAGATAACTGTTTTTTATAGAAGTTAATTCATGAGGGTATATGTTTCAGGTTCCATTCACTTCTGACCACACCACCCATGCAAATATATCACTCTATGAAAAAATGTGCCTTACATATTTTCTATTAAAAAAATATCTTTTCTTATACTAAAATTCTGACAGCTGTGCTTTTGTATGGTCATGCAAATTGCTTTGAAGTTAAACATGAGTCTGTGTAGCTATGTGAAAGTCAATTAAAGTCTTACACTACTTTGACATTGTAGGGCAGGAAATAATGGATTATCATCCTGTTTTATTGAGTTATGGAAGATAAAATCTTTTTATTATGGACGGTTTAGTGTTTCATGATCAATACTTGTTTGCATGCTGGGAAATTAACTGACAACTTACTTCAAAATGCTTCAAGTTGCACTGTAATTGAGTGTCATTTTGTTGCTGTTGATAAACAAAACCATACGTGGTTAGTAACAAAGACGATTGCCCTGATGTTGCTTGAATGTATTTCGTCTTCCAGAGATGTAATGTTTGTTCTTTGGAGTTTGCATAACCATTTACTACTTATTTCTCACAAGTATATCTCTAGTAGTTGTTTAAGTCATGTTGTAATGGAAATAGGCTCTATGAAAATATAGGATAGTGGTTAATGCCTATTTATTTTATTTTATCCCCCTCCATCTAAAGATGTAGGTTGGTAAGTAGAGAAAATCACTTCTCTCCAAACGGCGTGTGTTACGCACACAACCTTCGCACACGCCCGCTCAACATCACCAGGTCACTTCAGCCAGCCAGCTGGGGGGCCTTGCCCCGCAAGGACTGGACAGCTGACCGACTGGCATGTGGCTACGTCCGTCCAAGCTCTCCCGGTCATTTCCTCTCAGTCGTCTGAGTAAAGGAGGTGTGCACTCCGTTGGTCTCGTGGGTTCCTTACAGAATGGTCTTCTCACTGCCTGTCTACACAAGAGGACATCACTTTTGTCAGGTATACCAGTACGGTATACCACAGGGTGGTGTTCTTTCATTCTTTGTTTTTATTGATTTTGTTTAATTGCTTTGCTTCATTAAAATATTAATTCTTTTTGTTGCCTTCATAAGGACTGTGATGAGTACAGTAAGTTGTAGTTGGTGGAGATGATTTGAATTTCCTCATGCATAGATGTTAAGAAATTGATTTTCAAAACGTATTTCAATGTGTTTACTTATGATAAGATGTCAATAATTGAGCAAATGGGTGGTATATGATAATTAGACATCAAAGTAGATTTTTACAGAGTAGTTCAGTCGTCATATTTAAAAAAAAAATTATAAGTCAAGTACATCTAATTAAATCTTTTGAATATTAAGCTCCATTTACAAAGGCAATAGGAATGTTCATATTTTGCACAAATTAATTTGCTTCTACATGTATATGTAGGCAAAAGAATGTAAACCTTAGTTGAGAAATGAAAGGTTTGGAATGACATTGTTTTTTTAATCTTATTAGTTACTCAGCAGTTTCAAGGAAATGATACAAGCAATAATCCTTGTGTAGATGCTAAGTTGGATGTTTAATTAAACATGTGTTATTATGCTTGCATATTTAAGTGAGTTTAAGTAAGGTACAGTTGCTTAGAAATAGCCATCGCACATGCTCAATTGTGTTGATGACTCTTCTATAGACTCTTTACAGATTGGTGATTTAAAAACCTTTCAAGTCTTCCATGAAACCATCGGCGTTGGACCTTATGTGAACAATATCAAGACATTTGGGAACGAACCCTCTACTTTTGGACATGACTGGAGTGGAACAATGCTAGGACGCCCAGAGATCACCATCCTGATTAAAGGTCAACCTGGCTCATTAAAGAATGAGCCTCAAAAGATCTGCCCGCGGATCCCAACAATTTGTCATCACAGTTCACACAAAGCTTGGTATGAAATGGGTGAACCCGTTTCAGTGCTAGGTCAAAACTTCAGAACAAAAAACACATCACATGCAGCATGTCACAATCGAGCTCAAAGCTTGGTTGCATGAATGAGTTCCAAGAAGAAGATATGCATGTTTTCTGAATATTGTTACACAAAAGCATGATCAAATTCATCTTTCTTGTGTAACACACTGTTACTAGAGATTTAGATTTATTGATAATGATGAGTTCCATGTCCATTGCAAATGTATTAACGTGCTTTGATACATGTGTCATTCATGTCCCAGTACCAGTACATGATTTTGTAGACTTTTGCAGATGTGGAGATCTTGAAAACCCGATGACAGATGTGGAGATTTTGAAACCCTGATGACAGATCTATGACTGGCCCAGAACTAGACTCCAGATGTAGACGATATGACAAGGAAATTCTTTGGAGGAAAAATTGACTGTTCAGAAGTAAGAAGATCATCTACATATTCTGTGAAGCACTTGAACAGGATGTGACTGATATCAACGCCCAAGGATGCAGTTCTTTGTGTTGATATAAAGATTGTGCAATGGTGTCTGTTCTTTCTTGAGCTTATATAACCTTGCAGATAGCAGACAGTGAATTTGGACAACCTTCATACCTTCATGTACAGTACTCTCGCCTCAAGAGATGGTCGACGATGGATGGAGAGACATTTTTAGAAAAGACTGCACATTTGATGATCATCATCATTGATGAGGCACAATAAAGTAAGATAGTGGTGTTGAAGAATGCATAATGTTAGCAGAATCACAAATTGAAACATGGTATTCAGGAAGACTGAACAAAATACATGGCTGTTGCCGCCAGCTATTATGGCACATACACCCTTTAGATGAAAGGAATATTAAAAATGGGGAAGGGTCAGAATGCGTTGTGATCAGGTTTTTAAGGTCTCGAACGAATGGGCAGTGAATTATTATTCCCTAAACAGCAATGTGCCTATACATCTGTTTGCTTGTAATTTTCTCCTGCAGTAAATACATTAGATCATGTCTACTCTGCATATGATACTGATAGGCAGTCTAGTCCTATCTATTTATCTAATTTCTTGAAGATGGTTGAGAAAAAAAATGGCACAATGCCTATCATCCTGCCGACTCGTGCCCTCTTTTTAATATTCCTTGTAATTGCATTAGAACTATTGGGTGGTATTCTAATAAGTTAAGCCGGGACTAAGTCTAGACTAAACAAGAATTTTAGTCCACACTCTATGGAATACTAGGTTTCATCTTCCTCCTTCAATATTCATGACAAAGATAATCTACCAAAGACGTTTTTGAAATTCAGTTCATACTCGTATTATCTTTTTCTTCACAATTCATTGCAAAATTAATTTTTTGGACACTTTTCATTGCAGGACTAAAATAATCTGTACAGGGTAAATGAGTTGGCGACAGGCACTCCATAAAAATGTGGACTAACTTAGTACGCGCTAACTTAGTACGTGCTACCGGAATACCACCCATTGTTTCTAAGTAATAACTATTAGAACTAAGTAAGGAAAGTCTAACCAGACTGCTACATTACAAAGTACTTGCCCAGGCAGCCAGCAATCGAGTAAGGAATTTTTACTCTCTGTGGTTTCAACTTGCTTCTTTATTTGATCAAATTTAATTGTTTATTCCCCCTCCCCTATACAAAACTATAACAATGATTTATATGACAGATCATTTGCCAATCCTGTTATTGCAATGACATAAATACTTCTATCTAGTTTGTGTGCCATTTCCTCAAATTTTGAATAGCATTTTTATGCTCACCTGATAGAGGTAAGTAAAATTTACTCAAGTTCCTTGCCCCTGATCTTTGGGCAGGTATTTTAATGACAAGCACTCTGGTCTGTACTTTTAGAACTAGAATTTGTGTATGGATACTTTGTACTAGGTATGTATAAACGTGTAGTTGTAGTGTTGAGTACATGTAACCAAGTGTGTAAGGCAGATTTAAGGTTGATACAGCCTTTGAGCAAGTGAAACCATTCCCCCATGGTCCCATGGAAAGAACCAGGAGTGCACTCTTCATTTCTTTGACGATGATGAGAATATTGACGGATAGTTTCTACTGGCGGAGTGATCAGGTGATTTGAAGGGCGTACGTGTGGATGGTAAAACGCCAAAGCTTGGTAAGAAGAACCTTTTGATTTTATATGCAGCATCAAACACAATCGCACACGAAAACGGTCTGTATTCTGTAAAGATGCATGAAGTTGGAGATTCCAACTAGGACTTTCTTATAGCAGTAAACAAAATATGCCATGACAACAGTTGCATTATGTAAATTGCCAGAAGTAAGAGCAACTTCTCCAATGCTCTCTTAGCAATAAACAAAATCTTTATATTCCTGAGTTAAGGAGACTGATTTATATTCTGTAGAATATCGTTTAGCACCACATATTATTCTTCTTGGAGGAGTTTGTCTCAATTTCTGTCACTCTGTTTGCTCTTCTTGTGCAGGAACTACATGAATGACAGTCTAAGGACAGATGTCTTTGTTCGCTACACCCCAGAGACGGTGGCCTGTGCTTGTATATCCCTCTCCGCTAGGCAAATTGGAGTAAGTATTAACACTTGAAAATTATGGGATCCTTTTTTATAGTATAATTTCTTTGCATTCTGTTGGTTTGCTTCTTGACATGACAAGGATCCATCATGGTGTTCCTGGTCTGAGGGGTTCCATGGTAATCATGAATTAACTATCAAGAATGAAATGTATGGGATTCCTTTTGATCTGTCATCCATATGTGTCAGGCCTGATAAAAACCCGATTTACATCGGTTTCCCGATTTTTTAAATATTTTTCCAGATTTTTTTCTTCTTCCCGATTTATAAAAAAAAAAAATCCAGATTTTTTTTTCTTCTCCATATTTTATCCTGATTTTCCCGATTTCCCTCTTATTTTCTCTATTCTTCCCTATTTTGCCCTATTTTTCCCCAAATTTTCTTACTCGAAAGGGGAGAATGTTGTTAGATGCCATTTTTTACCCGCGAATCCTCTTCTTTTTTTCTTTTTTTCTTTTTTTTACTCAAGGGGGGCGTGGTTGAGGGGAAAACAAAAAACCTATTTTTTTTTTAGTGCTCACTATCACCCCTGATGTGTACCTTAAATGGGGTGTAGGATAGATGCTATGTGCAACAATCTAACCTCAAGCCTGGGTCAAACACGAGACCTAACTTCAAACCCACCTTTCAACCTTAACCCCTTTTCTTAGGGAGTATACCTAGAGCACCATAGTTTGTGTCGGAGCACCTTTGAGTGAACATGTCTGTGTCACACCAAAGAGGTTTACCAGCTATGACATGAGTCTGATAAAGCTTACAGAATGGCAGGTGAATTTTTTTTACCAAAATGTATACTCTTCTACAGAATATGGAACTAATTTTAAATTATCCGGATCTTCACACTGTTAACTAACACATAAACTTCTCATGTTTTTTTTTATCTCAGTTACCTCTGCCTAGCAATCCTCCATGGTATGGACTTATGGGAGCCACGGATGAACAAGTAGAAGACATCTCCCTCATCATCCTCCGATTGTACACCAGGAAGATCGTAAGTATCCCTCCCACCCTCGTCCAAATTATTGTGTAAAATGATACAAGTATGGTTGCAAATGTTCAGCCTTCTACACTGTTATCTTGCTGGAGTTCAGGATAATAACACCTACCATAGCTAAATCTTGGAGTAAAAGTCATGAACTTTTAAATTCACATATTGTCCTGATGTGGCACAGGAATTAACTTGGCATTGTTTTCCTTTATTAGCAAGCGAAGTAATGTAATGTCTAATAAAGCTTACAGCAGGGCAGGCAAATACTTACCGAAACAGATACTATTCTACAGATACAATTGTAATTGTATTTGTAATTGCTCAATATTTTCTTGTGCATGTCTATGACGCTATAATTGTAGAATTTTTGTTTAATAATTTATAGGTATTCATATTTTTATCAAGTTATCCAGGGCTTGTCATTCCATAGGTTGAAGATGGCACACAGCGCCTGCATTTGATCGAGTTTGTTATAAAGGATGGTTAGTCAAACCTGCTTTAGTGACCACCTGCCTATAACAACCACTTTTCTTGTCTCCCTTGGGTGGTCTTTGTAGACAGGTTTCACTGTATATATTATGAAGTGATTGGCTTTGCACTGAGTATCTATCTCTCTCCATTCTTGACCCCTACAGAAAAGCTATGAATACTTGGACAAGAAGGTGGAGCGATGTCGGATGGTCATCCAGGAGGCCAAGCTCAGGGCCAAAGGTCACCTGGCGGAGTCCGGAGCCAACAGTCAGGCAGGGACACCCAGCAGCTTCTCACCTCACACATCAAGACCAAGTGAGTTATCCCTCTAGTTTATTCCACTGATAAAGTTCAATTTTCTTGAGAGAAGCTCCTCATATATTTTCTTGAAAGATGAGGTTCCTGACGATGATTTCTATGTTATTTGCAGTTTTGTTGTTAGTTTGATTTGATCTAAATTATGATGATATGATTTTGTTTATCATGAACACAATTTTTTTACCATTACCATCGCCATCTCTCTGAACTTGACTTATATTTATGCTTTATACAGTTATTTAACTTTGTATTTCAATCTACTTCTTGTTCATTAATTCTTTCAGCCAGTGTTGCTGTTATTTGTTATGTACACCGATACATAACAAGATTATCTTTGAAGTATTTCCTTCCTATACAGAGTCTCTTCCGATTCCATGGACTAATGACATTTTCCCCTTCCCCCCTACACAGGTTCGCCCAAAATGAACAACGACTCTCCGAGTGGTCTGCCTAAGATGTATAAAGTCAACTCTAATGCTACCAAGGAGGAAGCTCACTCTGGATCGGCCTCAGGAAGCACCAAGAGCAGGTAGGTTTAGCGATTTGAGTCTCTGGAATTGAACGTAAAAATATTCCGCTTTTATATAGCGCTTAAAGGTATTACAAAGTTTCGGTATGGGGTCATGAACTTGGTTCAAATTAACATATCGGAAGCGTATGCGTTCCTACACTATTCATTGATCATTGTCCCGGTTGAAATCAAGTCTAAAGTTATGAAATTATAAATAATTAACTATTTATGTTGTATAGCTCCCTCTCAAGGTCAAGATATCAATTTAGCTATGAAACAATGTTTCTTGACTAAAATTGACCGATTACAACTACATATTCTGAGATTTTCATGGTCGCAGCTACCATTGTACGTCCGTAGGCGCTATTTGAAATTGATCAAAATTTACCGGGAGCACCGGTAAATTTTTATATTAAATTTTTCTCGAAAACAGAAGTGTTTTAGAGGTTAATTTTTTTAGTACTTATAATACATCCAGAGGGGCATCCAAATATATCAAAGTTGTAAAGATTCATTATCCACCCAATTTTCAAAATTTCCCAAAACTTTGTATTACCTTTAATCCAATTGTTTCTAAGCGCTTTACAGATATACTATAACCCTGGTCATTGGATTCAATACTTGCCCGCACATACTGTGGGCACAATCTCCACTCCCTGGGGAGCGTTCTAGCCAGGCGTTACTTGACGCTCAAGAATGTATAGATGGCACCAATATTTGCGTTTGATCTTTGTTCTTTCATTCAGGATTGGATGATTATGCAAAAGATGAAAGCCTGCTATTATGAGAATAAATGAAAGATCTCCCTCCAAATTCACATCTACAGAATTGTTCCCATATCCTGATTTTGCTGTAGTTGAAAGATAGCTAAAAACTAATGATTAACCTCTCTCTCAGTAAACCCTCTTTCTATGACTACAAGTACTGTGGTACATTTTGGTAATCAAACGATCTCTTCAACAGATGAAAAATTGCAATTATTCAGAGATAACAATGTCCTCTTTTTCTTTTCTTATTTTTTACAGGGAAAACGGCAAAGCGGACAAACACAAAAGGACCCCGTCTTCGTCCATCTCAACCAGAAGCCAATCTTCAAGTCGTGGTCGTAGATCCAATAGCCACGACTCTGACAGGGACAGGCATTCCTCCCGGGACCGGAGCTCACGGAGCCGGAGCACCTCACCTCGCAATAATCGCAAACGGCTATCCAGCAGCAAGCGCAAGAGAGACGACCACAAGCGCAGCCGGCGGGACCGCTCCGTCAGCCCCAAGCACCGCCACGGACACAAGACGAAACGGAACCGGACCCCGCCCCGAGGCTACAGCAGCCGAAGCAGATCGAGGTCAAGGAGCAGGTCGCGGGAGCGGCGGCACAAGCGCCACTATAGTCCATACAATGACTCTACCAAAGAATCTTCTCACTCTCGCCACAAGAGTAGGAGCAAACACAGAAGGGAACGGTCCACGTCCCGCTCTAGATCCCCTATATCGCGCTCCCGTAAATCCAAAAGAGACTCTGGCAGATCCCATGCCAACGACCATCGGAGAAGGTGACGTCAATTTATCACTGTGCCTTGAATGAAGAATATGTTGTATCATTGATGTTTATCAATGACTTTATAATGTGTAAGTAAAGATATAAACAGGATCGTCTTTATAGTACAGTACCATTTATAATTAATGTAAAGATTAAGATTTTATGAGATGAAGTGTAGAAAGTCTGAATTCTACATGTTGAGGCGTGCATTGTCATATTGCTCAGGATGAAAATAACTTTTTTGTGTGTTTAAAGAAAATTTGATAACATGTTTTTCACCCTTAGTATCACTTTAAAAAAAATAAATTGGTATATAACATGTATCTGTTTATCAAAAACTGAAATGCCAAATGAAGGTAAAGATCGTGAAATATGCTCCTTACTTGAATCGAAGAAGAATGTGCTTGTACTATTTTAACATACATGTAGTTCACTCTCTGAAGTGATAGAAACTCATGCTGGACCTGTACTGGTAGTAATGTATCTGGATACATTGGTAAATGCAACCATTATTTTCAAATTTTTGTGAACATTTTCTTCTTGTTAGCCACCAGGGACCTGTTTCACAAAGCCTTTTTTCAATGACAAACGACAAATCTGCTGATAACCAATTAGAAGCAAGAATTTCAGTAGCTTATAGCAAAATTTGACATTTGTCACTGATGACAAATTTTGTGAAACGCCCCCCTGATATCTTTGGTTAGACCTGAAGAGAGGGAACAGCAATTTGGAAGATTGTATTCTTTGTACCAAATGCGCTACAGTGTATTTTCAAATGTATATTTCCCCCTGAATTTTATGTTTAACCCTTACTGTACTGGGGGGGGGGGGCCTGGGAGGCCCCCCCCCCCCTCGACATTTTCGGAGATTGCGCCGCAACCGCTTGGAATTTTGAATTGTCGTTTCATGACTTTTTTCCCTCGAGTCTTACGCAAATTTTGATACCATTTTCGTCGAAATCGGATATACCTGTAAGGCGTTGCATAACAATTAGTATGCGCATGTCATCAAAAAAATAAACAAAAAAGAAAAATCGCATCAAAATTTGCATAAATTATCATTATTAATTACATTAAAATAACTTTTTTGTGTTAAAAAAGAAGTTTCATATGAATAATGAGTTTCCACATTCAAAAAGTGGAGTTTGACACGTTTTCTGTAAAATGCATAAAATTAGCGATTTTGCATAATTAATTAGGCTAACGACAAAAATTTGCATATTCGGAAAAAAATAATTATACCATCTTGTTCCTTACGTAGATATATACAAACATGCAAATTTTCGTGTTCATTGGACAATCGACGGCCGAGATCATAGGGGGGGGCCTCCCAGGCCCCCCCCCCCCCCCCCCAGTCAGTGGGTGCTCAAAATAGCCCAGTACAGTAAGGGTTAATGCACCCTATGAACAAGGATGAACAAGTTTCCCCTCGCCCCGTCAATACGAATTTGATATCAAATGAAGGTGGAAAATAAGCATATTAGCATTTTGTTACTTGTAACAAATGTTCTAGACGCATTTACCTGGCTAGCATGATATTTAAAAAGAGGGGGGGGGGGGGATGGGCTATAGAAATATGATACATACAAGATTCTTTCGTTTCATAGAAGGGATAATTAAACTCATCAATTGAGTCTTGGCTGGCATTGTTGCTATCTGTTTAAGAACATTGTTTCATTTGTTGATAAAAGAGAACATTCCTTTCATATATTATTTCTCCCCCATGCATGATTTGTTTCTTTGTGTGGACAGTAGGTAACTGTTTGATAGCTATTTCCATACAATAATATTGACTATACTATTATACTTTGTGCTGTTATGTTGTGTTATCTGTTACTTCAAATGGCAGAATTATTAGCAATGCTGCAGTGGCTTATAATTCGACAATACCTCTGTTTACAATACTTTAACTGTACTAATTCATATATTTAATTTACATAAGCGGAACGAGATTGAAATATAAAACAAAGTGAAAATAAAAAGAGTAGTAGATGTATATCGATGATTTTCATAGACTGGACACTGATAACTCCAAATTTCTTATTTGTCGGACATCTGCTTTGCAATTGAGCATAATCAGAATTTGTTAAAGTTTTTTTTTCCAGGTATGTCATGCAATTAAATTAAATAATACTTTGGACCTTTGCTGTAGACTTTGCACGGATATGTGTTCTCAATTTAACATTTGAAGAAAAAGAAGAAAAAAAAATTAAATAATACTTTGAGCCTTTGCTAAGACTGCATGGATATGCGTTTTGGATGTGTCCTGAATTTAAAAATTGATAAAATAAATAAATACAAAAATACTTTGAACCTTTGCTGAAGACTGCATGGATATGTGTTTTGGATGTGTCCTCAATTTAACATTTAAAGAAAAGAAAAAAGAAAAATGGTTCATGATATAGTATTGTATCTATAGTTAAAGAAGAAAACATGTAGTATTGCTGTTAATGGCCTGATCAGATATCACGCAATAAACTGCCTCGGAGAAGAAAAACACCACTTTATTTGACATGTTAATGAATGTCAACAGCGCACAACAAAGGTCCTGTGCATATTCACTGAACTCTGCTTTGTAAGATAGGTCAAATGTGAAACGTATTGTACTTAACATCATTAAGAAATTACCACGTTTTTGCCGCATCGAATCTGAACGAGGCTTCAATTTGCACTTTGATCTGTAAATCTACTCTAAAGTCTGCATACTGGTAAAAATATCTGCACCTATTAGCTACTCTTCATGGGTTGGATTGTCCGATAATGAAGAAAAAAAAAAATATTTGTTGTCCTCACAATAATATAGTTATGAATTTGTGATGGTTTCTGATATTTCTTTATCCTATTATATGTTTAACGAAGGGTCTCTTCTCTTCCTATGATTGTACACAATATTTTTTTATAAAGGTTACTGAAAACAAGATTTATGTGTCGAACAAATCAATGTGTACGGTTATTTGTTATGAGTTAAACATGAATTTTACTTTTAAGGAGTTTGTGAATTGATAAGATAACTAGTATTGCTGTTGCCAAGCTGTTTGACTGTATTGAATTTTCTTTTGTAATAAAGTCATCACTTCCCTTTGTGAATGAGACAAATATATATACATGGAACCAAAAGTGTCCTCATTTCTGTAATTTGCATGTATTTTCGTAATATAACCAAATTTAATGCATACATCTTTGTGAAGTGCCTCAATACAAATATTTCATTTACCTCACCTGTAATGCATCCCAAAATCTTTCATACAGAATATTAATTTCACCTAATTGAAACATTAACGAAAAGAAGAATATTCAAAACTAAACAAATTCCGAACACCTTGACACGTAACCTTGTGTCCTTATCCATGCATGCGCACACACATCGACTTGGTAATATGTCACATCACAAACAACCTACCCTTTTGCACAGGCTATGGGTCGGAATTTGCAGATAGGAAACCAATTCAAATAATCCTCACAACTGCACGCGCGTACACACGCATAGTATAGGTGTAAAGTGTAAACACACAGCTCGAAAGTTGGATGTGAACATTTCAGATCGTCACACAGTCTCACACATACACCCTTTCCACTCCACCCCACACAAGCACATATATCATTTCATGTACCAAATTTCTGTATGTTTTATTGCTTCGAATTATTTTCCTCAAAAGACTTTGCTTTTTCTAAATGGTCTAGAAATAAAATGACTATTTTCTACCTGTTTTTTCGTTGGTATATCCTTTATTCAAAACACAAAAAATGACGCTTCTGAATAAGTATGATAATACTACGACTGCCCGAAATGATATGTAATATATCTGCATGATATAAAAAGATTTTTTTCTGTATTTTAATTACACTTTACAATCAATCAACGAATAAAGACTTCAGGGAAGTTGCATCAACATCTCTGGCAGCCATGTCAGTGATACGAACAAAATAAATGATACATTGGAGCAAACACAAAGAGGGCGAGATTCTTTATTCAGTATTCTAATATGACTTAAAATCTATATAAAAAAAAATGCTTGCATATAATATTTTTTCTATTTCAAAATAAAGAGTCAGTAAACATGCATTGATTTTGTGGTCCATTACTTATCATTCAAGTCAGCCATGTTAAAAAAAAAAGGTTCTTTTGGGCGATTTCTAATGTATCAAACAATGTGGTGCATAAATGCTTGAAGCAAAGTCAAATTCAAATTCAAATAATTGACTGAAATCAATTCTGGCATGATAGGATAACACTATTACCAAACAAAAGAAAACCGAACTTGATATGCTAGATAGAAACCCAAAAAATTACAACTCAAGAAAACAAAGAAAAATTGTGATAAGACTGTACATAATTATGGTCACATTACATTCAATAAAAATGAATATCGCTATTATTACAATCAAAACAAAACACGGTCATGAATATAGAAACATGTAGAGTATATAAAAAGAAACAGAAACCTCGACGATACAAAGGCAAACTATATCAAACAAAAAATGTTGCTACCTAATTGGGGCTGATTATAAGGATTCGCGGGATACAACATCATTTTCACAATATTTCTTGTTCGTAACCCGGCATCACCGCAATGCTCTCAGGACATCGGGATGATTCATTTTCACATTTAGAAATCTTTTTTTTTTCTTCAAATGTATTTATAGAGGATTATACGATTGGCTTTAGAACTGTTGTACATATTGTTCTTAGAACAATGACAAAATCGACAGTATAGACATGTAAGAAACGTAAAAACATTTTAAATGCAGTCAAGACAATAGTCAAAGTTACGAAACAAAATACAGTGAATATAAATAATACAAAGTTAGTTAAATACAAGAAATTTAAATGTATATTCAATATTTACTAATATCAATTGTTTTTGGAGAATAAAACCAAAAAGGATCATATAAACTGTTACAAACTTTTACAAGGAAAAGAATATATATACAAACAATAACGATATGCAATCTTGCTGAAAACTGCATACAGTTTAAAAACACTGCACACACATGTGGCAATATGGGAAAGCACATAGTGGCATTAAAACCTAGTTCAAAGACTAAAGCTACTTTGTCCTATTTTGAATATGATAACATTTTATGAGCAGTCATCTTCAAGTAGCATTTATCCTGTGATATTCTTCGCCCATTAAAATGGGGGGGGGGGGGGGGGTCACAAATCAATGTTTGCCTATACAACATAACTTAACATTTACTCGTATACAGATAACTTGTAGCAATATTTACATCATTATGCTTTCTAAGCAGTCAGGTAAAGTAAAAAAACAACCACCACCAATCATAAAACCTTGCAATGAAGAAAATATCTTCTGTTATTATTATCATATGTATAAGATTATTGTAGCAACAGAGCGGCAAAGATTTCAAAATATTCTCTGAAATTATTAATTTTCTTTATATACATTATGTAGCCATACAACCGTTTTCATACAACCTTATATAAACGCCTATATTCATTTCAGTTATATAAATGATCATCGTAGTAAAACGAATAAACAGTCTTCATAAAACCTTGCAATTAATAAAATATCTTCTGCTATTATTGTCTCATGTACATGACAATTGTAGCAATACAAATTAAACACTAGTCATTTAGCCTTATATAGTAAAGACAATTCGGTCTGTAATTATTGTCTTATTTACATGAATATTCTAGCAATAAAACTTGAACAGTTTTCAAGCCAACTTAGGATGAAGCATCTATTTATTGTACGAATTACCTTATGTTCATTATCATTGTATAAAAAAAACAGAAACATTATTCGTCTAATAGCAAAATGTACTCTGTAATTATTATCATAATGTATATGATTGATGTAGCAATAGAATTGACAGACTATTACGACTAAGAAAGTATATTCTGTAATTATTATCCTATATATATATGATTATTGTAGCAACAGAACAGCAAAAGGTTTCAAACAACCTTGCAATAAAGAAAACATCCTCTGAAATTATGAAGCTACCTTAAATACATGATTGTTTGTAGCCATACAATAAGAACCGTTTCTATATAAACCTTATACTAACGCATATAATTTTAATTTCTGTTATTATCTAATGTACATGACCATTGTAGTAAGAGAAATGAGCAGTCCTCGTACAACCTTGCAATGAAGAAAATATCTTCTGTAGCAATAGTTATTGTAACAATAGAGCTAAAACAGTGTTCACACACCTAAATATCTATTCTTTAATTACTAAATTAGTATACCATGTATACGATTATTGTAGAAACAGAACAGCAACATTTTCAAACAACCTCGCAATAAAGAAAACCTACCCTGGAATTATTAAGCTACCTGATATATACATGATTGTTTGTAGCCCTACAACGGGAGGCGTTTTCATACGAAGCCTATACGCATATAATATTCATTTCTGTTAGGAATAGAACAACAACATTTTCAAACAACCTTGCAATAAAGAAAATATCCTCTGAAATTATTAAGCTATTATACACATGATTGTTTGTAGCCATACAACGAGAACCGTTTTCATAATAATACAACCTCATAATAACACAGATATTCATTTCAGTGATTACAACAAATGAACAGTCATCATAAAACCTTGCAATGAAGAAAATATCTTCTGTAATTATTATCATATGTATAAGATTATTGTAGCAACAGAACAGCAAAAGATTCAAACAACCTTGCAATAACGAAAATATCCTCTGAAATTATTAAGCTACCTTATATATACATGATTGTTTGTATCCATACAACCAGAACCGTTTTCATATATACAACCTCATAATAACGCAGTTATTCATTTCAGTGATTACATAGTGTACAACTGTACATGATTATAGTAGTAAAACAAATAAACAGTCATCATAAAACCTTGCAATGAAGAAAATATCTTCTGTAACTATTATGATATGTATATGATTATTGTAGCAACAGAACGGCAAAATTTTTAAAATATCCTCTGAAAATTATTAAGCTTCATTATATACGTGATTGTTGTAGCCATACAACCGTTTGTATACAACATTATAATAATGCAAATATTCATTTTATTTATTACCTAGTATACATTTTCATTTTAGTAAAATAATTATTGTCTCGTTTACATGATATTCCTAGCAATACCATTTTAACAATTTCAAACCTATTTATGATGAGCCACATATTCATTGCTTTTTTGCAATTTATGTGTACTATCGTTGTAGCAAAACAGTATTCATACAATAAATAAAACGTCTTCTGCAAATATTATCCTATGTACATGATTATACTAGCAACAGAACTTAAGTAGTATTTATACAACCGTATAGTAAAGACAATTATTTTCTGTAATTATTATCACATATATATAGACTTCGACATTCAGGCTAAGAATCATGCAGACTTAGAATGCATTTTTCAATCTAATGAGTCTTCTTAGAATTACATCTGATCGTGGCATGCCGTTTGTTCCCTCAAACTAACTTTCGTGAAAAAGGACCTCGGTTGTATAACTTAACCCAGCTTCCTCCAAAGCAAGACGAAGTTTATTAACCTGCTCACTCGGTCGGACACGCCGTCTCCAGTCACGAAGCATCTCCCTGAATCCTGAACCTGAGACGCTGCTAGCCGAGGAGTCTGCTCTATCAAGGTATCTCTCTACCGTTGAATGGGAGAAGCCAAGCTGGTAGCCAAGGTCACGTGCATCCTTTATTGCACGGACTAAACCAGACAAGGTTTTTAGCATGTTGTCCGATGCAAACTTTGTACGGCCGCGTCTGTAAAAGCGAGAGATTATGACAAGCAAAGGAAGAAAATAGACAGAACAATGAAATACAGTGTAGAAGATGAGATGGCGACCTCCTATCCTACATTGATTAATGCTACTAGTATCTACCAAATATTCACCAATTATGTACACTGCTTCACGAGTACATTTTGATAGTAATATATAAATATAATAGTAATAATAATAACAACATTTATAATGCGCACATATCCACCTTAAGGAATGGTTAAGGCGCCTCAACAAATTTTGGATATTATTAACCCGGCTTTAGCTGTGCTGCCAATACGGCGCTCTAGCATTTCAAGGAATTAATTCCTGCAAGGTACCCATTTACATCACCTGGGTTGAGTGTGGCAATATACATATACATGTATATATATAACTTTGCAGCTATTTAATCGATCATATCTGTATGATTTTGAATATTTTCGAATTAGTACTTGACCTAATTAGCATGGTATAACAATTATCAAGGAAACTGCATTAGAACCAACGATTGGTTTACTTACGTGTGGGAGACTCCATAATCTGGCTCGACTGTTTGGGTGAAAAAGGGTAGAAAATAATTATGATGTGTAAACTTCAACTGCACTTTTTAAAAATTGTTATATTAAGTAAATAATTGTCACATATGTATCACAATGAACACGTCTTCTACATACAAACCAATAATCCTTGGGTTATGAAATTTACCACTGAAACTCTTCAGAGTCGATTTTGCTCAATAGCGTTTCCTGGACAATGTGTTCATTAGGGATAAGGCCTAAAAAAAAGAAAGAAGATGTATTGCCCTTTAGGGTGCCAAAGCATGGGTCGGTCGGTCGGAAATATTTTTTTTTTCTAACTTTTTTTTTTCTTTCTCCATCTTTGGGCTGATATTTCTCAGTTTTTTGCTTTAATACAGTACATATTTTTCATACAATAAACATATTTGTTCTAAAAATCGGTTTAAAAAAAGACTTTTTAAAAAGCCGACCGTAGATTTAAAAATGTTTGGGTCGGTCGCAAAGAAAAAGGAGATATGTGGCTTCACGGCCCTTCAAAACTCACACTTGGGGTAGAAATAGACTTAATTGAATAATATGTTTGCTTATTGGCAAGCTACTATCTTCCATGTAAGCCTACAATAATGGCGGAATATTGTGCGTAACATGCAACAATTGTGATTTTCACCATGATTTACCACCACAAGTGACTTCGATTAAATGTTCCATTCGAAAGGTGGACATTGTGTGGTAGGTGAAAAAAGTTTTAAAAAATGATTACCCCCTTGTCCGGATATTTCAGGTTTATATAACATGTGAATTTTCCTCAACCGTAATGGCGAAATGAATTCCTCTGAATGAATTTTAAATAGTTGACCTACCTTCTTTTGAAGTGGATATTTGTTGCTCAGCGAGTGTTGATGTGCCCTGCTCAATACGCAGACAGATACTCTTCACCCCTCCCTCAGAACATGAGGAAAGCAACTCGAAGTTTGAGGTGTTGCCTTCTCCATTCAGGAGACAACGTACAGGGATCTGGTAAACATTTTAAAACAAGACTGCGGATAATGCAATGTCATAGATTGATAATTAGTCGATGTTCGAAGAATTTAAATTTTATTGTATTTTTGTAAAGAAAATTGATATCGGGGGTGGGGGGGGGGGGGGGTGATTGATTAATCAAATATTGTTTAGCACGAGAACTTAATCACCTTTTCAATTGTTTACAAAAAACTTGTGGAAATGGAAAGAAACAACAGGTTGTGCATACTGTTCTAGTGCGAGACTTACAGTTTCCTGGACCTTTTCTGAGTCAGAAAGACACCAAAGCTTCAGATCATCTTCCTTTGATTCCAGACGGAACTTCATCACGGTCGCCACCTGATAGAATGGTTCCAACGAGCTTCCCTGGTTTCTGCACATATCCTGACAACAAAACATGATTGAAAACTTGACTGAATTGTATACCAGGATTTCAAACCTAAGCAATTCAACAAACGATTGGCAAAGTCATACAAGTTGCTTTATTTCATGTAGTGTCCCTCTTGTATTTTTTATTTATTTTGTTAATTTTTTTTTTTTTTTTTTTGGGGGGGGGGGGGGATTGGAGCTCATTGTTTTTTATTTGTATTGTACACTGCAGGGTCATTTCGCGACTCTCCGACCTATATTCAACTCAGGTAATAATGTCTAAACACTATTAACATGACATCATGACGGGTATGTGAGCTATGTAGGCCCTACATGATATAAGAAGCCATTAATAATATACATACAGCAGGATATCTGTTGCAAGGATGGGCTATGCAAATACGCAGTGTAGATTTCTGTGAAGGAAGCATAAACATAGGCTGAAATACTTCACAGGTGAATTGTACTCCATGAACGTTACTTGATGACAACGCCCAGAGTTGAAGATGACGCGTAGGGAAATCAACCATGTCCTCTGAGATATGAAAATCTCTTGATGTATTTGGAAGCAAGCTCCTATTACCAAAGGTACCTTGGAAAATACGAGAGGAGTGAAAAGGGGGAAAATGTAAATTTTACTAAAGTCAAACAGAATATATTCATGTAAAACTCACACGCCAGCCAAAAAATAAATGATTGTGAATATGTGTAATAAAATATCATGCACTATCATTTAGAAATGTTAAGGATATTTTTCTACTTTAACTATTAACGTAACGAGATAAATTTTCCTTGTAACGTGATTTATAAAACAATGTTTAAATACTTGGAAGTATTGGGATGCTAAAAATAACACCCTTTTCTGCATATTTAGAAAAATAAACGAGACCTAGCAAAGAATAATAGAGAAGAAGAATAAAAGGCCTACCTGGTCCTAACTTGGTGTAAAGCCTAACACGTAAGTCATCTTGATGTTGTTCCGGATGGATGCAGTGTGGAAGAGCTACAGTTGCAGGTTTGAGAAGTTCTTGTGTGAAAGAGCATGCAATGACTGGAGTAATGAGAACGTCTCCATCCTGAAGGGGAATCTTAGATGAACAACGAATAGGTACACTAAGAGTAACCACAGATCTCATCCCTTTAGAGATTGCCCCTACAGGGATCGATATCCTGATGTTCAGGTCATCTAGCTTCAGCTCTCCACCGTCGTGATCAATGATGCCATGAGAGAAGGGGTCCAGGAAACCTGGGTGGTCTTCCATTGCTACCAACGGATGATACAACGACACAGTTAACAGATAAAAGACATGTCGGGATTATACACAGGTTATCGTTACCAGAATTACATACAAGTTTTATGAGGTATTAAAATAAGGTTTTACAAACACTTGCAGTTATATTACAGAATTCCCTGATATGAGGGTGGTCGAACTCTGACAGGACATGCCAGATATATTTACAGCATTTTCTTTATAAGGAGACTTTAAACGAACTTTATGTTAACTTCAATTACCTGTTGCTATTTTGTCTGCTGCATCGTTGAAATGAAAAGCTTGAGCAATTTCGAGAAGCCTCTGTCTTGTTCCTCCCTGTTGTACCCATTCTTGAAGCATTCGTACAACGATTTGTTGTATTAAGGTAGGTGGGAAGGACACAGATGTGGACATGACCTGCAGGATTTCAGAAGTTGTTAGATCAAGGCGTTGGGAGAGGTCGAGTAGATCTGGAGTTGTGCAAATCTTTTTGGAGATTTCATCAAGACCTGGAGAGACAAAATTGAATATAAATTATAATTTGGGTTTTAATTGCCATGATTGTCCATGTCGTTTCGTATTTTTCCTCTTAAATTGGACTAAAAATTCTTATAATTCTGACATGTACAGTAATTACAACTTTCCATCATCCTGTTTACTTCTTAGAATACAACTAACGCACTGTCAAAAAAATATATACCATCCCACGTGATTTCTACCATGAGTTTACTTGATTGGGAATATACTTTACCGTAGTTTTTATTTTTTGTATCAAACCTGCATTGCAATCTTTGATGTTGTAGTCTTGAAGAAGCTTTGTCATTGGTACTTTCTTCTCTTGGCCTCCTAAACATCTGCACCAATTGTTGAGGAGTTGCCGTGCTAGTCTGTTCATTGCTGTGGAATCGGAAGGTGCAAAGGAAACAACAATGACTTCATCATCCAGACGAAGGGCTTTCCCCAGTTCCCATGCCGAAGACAGACTCTTCACCGGAAGAGCAACGATACACTGCTCACCCGTACTCGGTGAACCTCCACGTTGGTCGATGTCTTCACTATTTGTATCTCCATCTTTGATTTCTGAAATAGAACATGTTATATAAACAGGGCGTATCAATCAAAAGTTTACCCAACTTTGGTAGCTTCTAATTGAAAATTCATAACCAATATGACTTTGAAATTGCTTTCATGGTGACGAGTAACTTATTTTCTGTCCGATGATACCCTATTCATAATATTTCTGCCACGGGTGAATGAGCACCAGGGTCTTTAAAAAGTGTTGTCAAAATCACCATGTTCCAAGTTTGGCCCTAAGGAACTTGTCCACTGCACCATTTCACACGCGTAAGGAGCATAAGGTCTTTATCTCGAATAGCGAGCGAAAACTCAAAGGTTACTAAACCCAAATGCAAGAAAGAGCTTTTATGATGATAAATATCAAATAAATCGACAGCAGACTTTCAACAACAACAAAAACATATCCCAGATACACTTTATCCATTTCGTATCACTCAATGAGAAGGTTACCTTAAACAAGGGCTGCGAATGAAGTCAAGATTGTAATCATCATAACGAAGAGAATATCATAAATTTTGCTTGTAATAAGTATTTCTTTGGGTTGATGTTGACCCTTTTTTCTTCAACTGCCTATAGTCATTGTAAATAAAAGAGCAATCATTTTGGAATGAGATAACACACATCCACTTTTGACCGACATTCATTGCTCCAGCCCAAACTTGGTACAAGAGGATTTTGGCAATACTTTTTTTTAAATCCTGCTGGTCAGTCATCCTTGGCAGCACAATTTTGAAAATGGTATCATTAGACAGGGCATTCATTTTATTTTTTACCATAACGTATTATTAAAGGTCACACAGATGATATAGTTTAAGGACATCCTTAGACTAATGTGACATACCAGAATCTGAATTTCTGATGATCTCCATATCTTCATGCTCGCTCTGCTCTGTTATTTGTTCAGGCGGTGTAGTAGAATTCACTTCCAGTTTTTGAACATCCACTTCTTCGTCTTCTTCTTCGTCTATAAGATAAAGTATAAGGCGATTGTGACCATACAAAGGTACTGCCCTTAGCATAACAGCATCTTTGATTTCTGTGTATCTCTAATTACTCATGGGGTCTATGTATACTATATGGCATACATAAAACCGAGAGAATAATGTCCAAGTTCCATATTTCTTGATTAATTTATGATGTTACAGGAGATAACAGCGAAAGCCAATTTTTTAATGGAAAGTCTCAATATACAGGAAAGCGATTCGAATGAATCTTGAGATGTGTATTCATGAAGCAATACGAGTGGATCAAGTTATATCTATTCCAATATATAATGAAATACTTAAATGATTCTTTCCTATGTTGCACTTGAGAGCAGTAGAAGAATATGATTGTATGATGTATCATACCCTTGATTTTCTCTGTGTTCGATGCGTCCTGCACAGACTCCCAAACCAGCTTCAATGTCTGCTTTGCTTCAGACCCTGAAGTCTGAGATGCTTTCCAACATGAGAGCATTTGGATGTTAGCGTCATTCCTGTTGTATAATGTCCGATGTTCGATGTGTTCTAACTCTGACTTGTTGAATCCCAGCTTCCCTCCTATCTCATAGAACTTAATCGGTTTGATCTGCCGGGCGAACGTAAGCAGTGTCTTGTCAGGAATTTCACTGTATTATCAGAAAAAGTAAAATATATCCATAAGTACCACTTTTATCGCTTTTTTATTACAACTTAATTCCTCCTGTCAAATGTGTTTCAATGTACTAGTATGTGGGCGAACGTGTATTTCTATCTTTTTCTCTCCTTTTGCCTGCTCGTTTACGTCAACTTCCCTCCTTGTCTTCCTATTATCTTCCTCTTTCTTCATATTCTTTGATTAACTCAAGCGTTTGGGTATACATTTATTTTCTCGTTGAGCGATATTGGCTTCTTTTAATATTGGTATTTGCTTTTCAACCTATGCATTACTCTCACCGTTTCTTTTCATTTGGCGAGAATGAATATCCATTGATCTAGTGGAGCTGAATATCAATTCTATCAATACTTTAGTTGAGAACTGAATAAATTAGAATCTTACCCTGTAGGTTCAATATCTGATGCACGTAGATCAAGCCGAAGTAGAACATAAATATGTAAACATAAAAACAAAGAAGAAATCAGAATCTAACATTAAACGATAAAAAAAAAAAAATTTAGTTGTTAGCCTCATTTTTAAAGGCCAAGCCATTTAACACCTATAGTTCTCTCACCCTTCATTCCACGTGTGAATACTATAAATACCATTTTGAATACCTCACCCCATTATATTTACTCTATTTGTTTCTGTTTGTAGAATAAAAGGACATGTATTATGTATTGCATTATTTACCACGTTACATCCCCGTGGTCTAACGCACTTTTAACAGTAACCTGATCTAAAACTTTAACCGTTATGTGTCATTAGCGTCTCGAAATAGGTTTACTGGAACTTATTTTTAATTCTTTCCTCAACCCTAACTTTTAGCAACGCACAGCACTAAAATACAAGTTGAACTGGGTGCCAATAATATGCCATGAATTGAAACCATATTTATTATTCAAAGTTATTCAGATTATAAAACTTTATGAATCTAAGTTGTTTGACAAACAACTGATCGTACTTATGTGTGCTCGTCCCATAGTTGGCAAAAGGGTTGAAGCCTACTGTTTTACAATAATTTGGGTTCAATGTGTACGATTTAAAAAGCAGTGAATTAATCCCTATTTTACTTTATTTTTTCTAGTGTATAATGGGGTAATCATTTTTTTCATGTTAAAATGGCAATTGACTAGAAAGACAAACTGACACTTTGTTCAAAAGTCAAACCTGAGATGGCAATTTCTTCTGCATGTGAATCTGAAGTTTCCATGAGTGAGAGAAACGTTTCTTTTGCTGCTTGGCCGGACGATTGTCTCTCTCTCCATATCACCAGCATGTCATAGATGGCCTGCTCTCTGTCATGGAACCTCCTGTATTCTATGACATCCAGTTGTTGTATGGTGAAACCAAGAGCTACTCCCAAATCATAGAACTGGTCTACTGTCATTGCTTGGGCTATTGTAAGGACATCGATGTCTGGCAGTTCACTTTTCGAGACTTCTTCCACTGCCCTGCAAGACAAAGTGAAGGTGTTCAGGTAAATTGCTTTGCTGAAACTGCTTTAAAACGATGGTTATAAAGGTATAGAAACAACAACCCAACGCTAGTGACTTTTGGCAGAAATTGCAATTTACTTATGCCCCTATACATCATTAACCAATGAATGATTACACGACAAATTTTCCTATAAGACAATGGCTTCGTGGTCAATATGTATAGCATTTACAATTCACTACACAAATGTCTTACCTCAACTCAGGACCAAATTTTACATCCATTCCAATCTATAGACGCAACCTAAAATTGGATTGCCTCATCCCTATCAATATCTTTGACGAAATAGAGCGTTGAAACAAAAAAATGTCATCGAGTCAAATTCTGATCACCTTTTGCAACGTAGAACTTATGAGATGTGAAAAGTACTTGAGATCATGTTTATTTCTTCAAGTACTGAAATGAAAAACAAAAGCAGAAGTATTGTTTTGATCTATTCCAAAATTATTCTTAAAGAGTATAAACCTCTATTCCAATAAAGCTGATATACATGTAGCTTTGTTCAAACGACACAGCATTATTATCTATGATGTATGATTTGTAACTTACCTTACAAATGATGGGGGTTCAAAAGGAGATAGGTACTCCTGTCCATCTACAATTTTTTTTAAAGGGCAAATTAAAACGATAATACGAAAATTACTTGTGTTGTTTTTAATCATTGTTATTACTATTATTACACAATTTCCTCTGTCTATCGTCTTTAGTTTTTTAACAGTTTGCTGAACCTTTTGTTTCATGATTAGACGTACAGAAGAGGTATATGTATAAAGATTCATGTGAAAATGATCATTACAAAAAAGCGAATGTACCTACATTTCACATTTCACAATAAAACTAATTCCGAACTGTATTTTGGCTTCATTTTTCGGTATTTTGGGTATTACATTATATACTCAAATGCAATTATCTCTAAGCGCTCGTTATCATTTTTCGTGAGATTCTCAAAATTTGTCACGTTCTTTCTTTGATCATACTCAGGAGTTATTAACCACGAGAAAAGCTATTAATTTGTCATTAAGTACACAAAATATGATGAAATAGAGACCAACTGGACCTGTGTTTCTGATGATAAAAGCAATTGATCGAGACACCCCTAGCTTTCCAGCCTGTGTAATCGTAATAGTTATCCCTGTGAATTCTACATCATCCTCAGTAGGAGTCACGGACAGGAATATGTTGTGTCTCATCTTGCCATAAACATCCTTTAAAGAGAGAACCTGTAATATTGAATAAAGAAGGAAAAAAAGCAGTACTAATACTACTAACTTTAAAACGATGTCATTTAATAAGAGGGAAAATACAACACAATCGAGATGTGTAAATTCATTCATAGCATCTCGTGTTTAATTCGAACACGATCACAACTATTTTTGATAAATCATCTCATGTTTATCCCATAGAAAGCATGGTCAACTATTAAAGCCATTGTCATAATTATACTTTTCAACAGGTGTCGTACGTGGCTATCAAAGGTACCTGAAGCTGATTTTTTATTGGTGGTAATTGCCCCCTCTCTTCCTCCTTGGTGTGAACTGCATCTCCACCAAACTCCATCAATGGGGTAATGTTCATGTCGGATAACTTTATCAAACATGGAAAGGGAATGTTTAAGTAACATTGCCAGGTATAAGTGTCACATATAAAATGTAAAAGGTAAGAATGGGAAAGCGTGAGAATACCAGAGGATAATAGAGTTAAAATGTCATAGGTAACAATTCCCTGGGAAAGAATTTCAAAGGTAATATGGGAGTTAAAACGAGAGGTAGATGCAGAAGTTAAGAATGCCAGATGTAAGAATAATAATCCTACCTGACATGTTTACCTCTGACATGTTTACCTCAATTTTACATCCGAAATTTATCATTGAACGTTAGTAGCTTTTAAGAAGAAAAAAAAAGGTTGATCATCAAATTTAGCCTTTGCTTAGAAAATTCATACGTAATGTATTTGTAACAGATTATTATAGGAAACATTGACATGTCATACAAATCTTTTTGAGTTTTTATTACCTTGCTTTCAACTTGTTCTCCCTCGCGATGACACGCCACTGTGACGTCACCAGATTTAGATTCAACACTGAAGGGAACGGAGCGATGGCTCTTGTGGTACGACTGCTGCTTCTTCTCCTCTTGTATATCCTATTACAAAGGAAGAGACTATTAAGAGCCGTCGATACACATTAATGAGAAAACGCAATTTCCTTTTGGTGAAGAAAATTTTTTGAACCTCAACAGAAAACTCAAAAGAAAAGCTAGTTTATCTTTTTTAGAATGGCATGGTTCTAAATGTTTCTTGGCAGGAATCAATCACGGTTCTTAAAACATCCATACTCCAAGAAACATTTGAAGGTTCAATAAAATTTCTTTTAACAATCCCAGTGTTTGGGGAATTTTTTTTTCTTCACCTATGGACCAATTTCGTATTGTATTCAAATTTAATTCACAAATATTTAATACTTTAGTGTCTTGTTACAAATTTTTTCATTCACCTCTTATGGATAATTATATTTCAAAAGTCAGAAAGCGAATTACGTACATCATGTGTTGTTCGTTAGGACAATTCATAATGTCTGTTTAAAACGGGTAAACATTAACTATGATTCCTTCATAGTTCCACAAGGACCTGGATTCACCGCGTAGCAATAAAACGGGTTTCCCCCTTTAAAAAAAAATCAGACTGCATGAAGAAGCCAGTAGGAACTGGTTAAACGTTGCAGAGTAGATGTAAGTAATAAATTCCAACAATAATTGATTGCTAACAATCACGTGCTTTTTACTGACCGTTTCGATCCCAGGGAGGTCCGCATGCATCTGCAGGTGAACTTCAAACTCTTTGCCTCTCTCTATCTTGTCTGGGATGTATGGGGTGCACATAAGTTGATGTCGGATCACCTGTTGTTCAAGAGGAATAAAAACCCACCACTCTGCACAGTGACCAATGTACAGATCAAGATGTCTTTTGTACACTCTGCAGTATGGTGGTTCGGCTGGTGAGCTGGATGATCTCATTCTTGATGTTCTTGGTAGATCTATAGCCATTGGGTAACAAAACAAAATTCGGTTGTCCTTTTAACAGTGAAACCTCGGATGTATAATGACATCAAATATGTATATCCATAGTGGGTGGCCTTGTCAAGATTAATTACTTTAAATGGTTTTAAGTTTAAGAAGCCATATTGAAAAGCACAAAATCCCTTTTCACCCGTTCCCCTTTGAGTTGCACGAATACATGGGAGGTGTCATGTGCTCCTCATGACGTTTTGGCGCTGTAAGGAAGATTGAATGAATAAAACCAGAGATCAATTTGAAAGCATTCTAAGACCACAATCAGAATTCAAAATTCAGGAGTCAAGGTTGGTTGTATGTATAAATACACCTGATGGTGGCGTGTACTTAGGGCGAAGAGGTAGACGAATATGATAAATAGCCAATTGTTTTTAATTGGTGTTATATATGAATATCAAACGTATAAAAAATATTGTATCGTATAGTAAGAGTGTAATCCCAAAGTGCTTTGCTTTGCAGGCTAAGATATTTTGATCTCGAGGCATCAATATCCGTTTATCCAACTTTAAAACATGATTCGATCTCTGAATCTGACCCAATAGACTTACCGTCGACTGAATCCCATACACTGGAAACTATGTCTGGCTTCAATTGTTCGGGATTGATGACCATGGTAAAGTGTGGTATCCTGATCTTAACAGGTTGGTGGAAGGTCATGTTTGGAGGATCACATCTAATCCCGTAGCAGGCCAATGATTCATCATCTCGGATGTCAACATTTGGAGGTTCCTTTAAGAGGGTTAGGGTGATCTTGCACGGGTCACTCTGATGAACAGCCTCCGGAGGAATCAACATTGATACGCCATGGTCTTCTACTTCAATTTCCTGACTGGTATTCCTCTCGGCTTCAACAGAGACAATGGCAGTTGTTGATGGTTCATCCTTTTTTCCTTCAACATAAGGAAATGACAAGATAATAAGAACAGATATAACCGACAAAGTAAATGTTTATGTTGATCGAGATAGTTATTGGAATGAAATACCAATATATGAATCAAGTTTCATCTCATTTCTGTTCACGAAAAGGATCCACTTTATTACAACTGACAAAGGTTGGTTTAATAACCCAAACACTGACATTCTATCCTGAAATATGTGAATTAGGGTATGGTAAATCAATAATGTATCATCGATATTGCTTCTTTATTTATATCCATCTGTTTATTTCTATTTGCTTTTTTAAATTGGAGGCTCATTAAACGTTCATCTCTCGTATTTGGGTCATTGACGGAAACCTGACACTTAGGTCTTCATACAGGAATACTAATGAAGTTTTTGTAGGGTACGTGGGTGAGATTTGTGTGCGATTAAGTTAATGGCCCAGACAATGAATTATCAAATTTCCTGTTTTCGGCCGGGGATGGAAAAATAACAACAATATCATCGCTAGACTTTAATCTATGACTTAATGGATAAGAACAAATAGAAGCACTTGTTTAGCATTTACACTGAGAAAAAAATCTGTTTGTGTTTGAAGGATGTTCTTACCTCGATAAGACTGGATCTCCTCTAAAGAAGGTAATCTGAAATGAATCAGTTCAGATGTATATATACAAAAAAAAGTCGATAAGTCATTTCTATACAATGTGGGCTGTGAAAACGTATATTTGTTTCTATGAAAATTTACATAAATGATATTGACATGAATCGAACAGCTTTTAAATGTCAGACACTTATCGAGGCTAATTATTAAAAAAAAAGAGACTCTAATCTTAGCATTATGTAGGGTAGGGCGACAAAATACATATTTATTCACCTGTGGTAATGCGGTAAAATACAAACATTAAAAGTACGACAGTTAGTTACTATATCTTCTTAACAAATTTGGTTTAAACAAAATATATGTAAGTTCACACATGTATATAATATGTATATATATCTATATTGAGTAGATACAAATAAACAAGGATGAGGTGGCATTTACGACCTAGTAGGCTTGGTAGCCCCGACAAAAATAATAGTCTTGTTTGTCACATAATTTGTACTTTTTTATTGTTTGAAAAACACATTTATAATCAATCGTTATGATTGACAATAAAGCTAGAATTTCTAATTAAAAAAAAAAATTATTACCAAATCTCAAAAGAGGAAGATGAAAATGTTTATTATTTCCTTGGGTTTTGATTTATCGTTAGTTTAACAACTGGCGGGGATAACATTTTATTCTTTTAGAAATGAAAGTATCACCTCGACAAGATCATTTGTTTGACCACTTCGTCCTTGGCATACTGGATTGGTAGCTTGCCTGTCTCATCCTTCACATCTAAGTTGGTTCCATTATCTAGGAGGTAAAACACCAAGGCCTTCTCAGGAGATAGTTCGCCCTTGTAATACTCATCAGAGATCTGAAGAAAAAAATACAACCAACAAATTCTGAGAACAATGTTGTTCATCAATAGTCAGGGTGGATGAGCATCACAAGCACAGTTCTACGCTGCCTCTTGGATTTACAGTAATGGTAATCCCTATTAACATTTTAAATGCCCTCCCCCCCCAAAAAAAAAAAAAATACACACACGCACACACCCCCAAACACACCAACGCACACATCACGGGTATCATTTTCTATTATTCCTTAATAATCTAGAGAAGCAATTTATATCAGTTATATCGCCATAAGGACTCCATGCACGCAGACGACAAATCGACTTTAATTTTTCTTTTTGGGGGATATATAATTTGTTGCTCGTGTCTGGTGTCGGTCTCGTAAAAAGGGGGTAAGACTCACCTTTCTTAGTGTATCACTTTCCTGAACAATTTTCTTGGTCTTGTAGCAGAGCTTAATGGCTTTATGGAGGCACGTCTGGCCGTCAGGTGCCTGTATATTGAGATCAGCTCCCTTGGAAACTAACTTCTCAATGGTAGAGGTGTGACCGTGTTGTATGGCAAGATGGATATATGTAAATTCGTCTCCGTCGAGCTGGTTGACAATAAATATACAGCCCCAAAAATTAAGAATTGAAATAAATGCTATGATTGCTCGGTCAAGTAAAGTACAGGTGATCAATTATCCCATGATTCGTGCATCTTTTGAGCAATCATTGTAGCAAGGGAAATACATGTATATGGATAAACAGTTACGAAACACAACTTAGGTCTATCTGGTGTTTTATGTATGCTTAAGAACAAAAAGATGTCTTATTGTAGTATGTCAGAATCGAGCTGGTCAAGTCTGACTACATGATTATGTAACCTATGCCTAACATGCCTAATATCCACTTAATTGAATTTCGGAACTTGTTATATGACATGTATGAATTGTATACATTAGGGTAGATAAATTTGACATGAAATGTTTAGTTAAAGTGATTACCTTGGAATTCAGTCGGTCGATGAATAGATCAGTGATGCTTTGGTATCCGAGGGTTAAGGATAGATGTAGAGGTGTCTGCCCGTGAATGTCTCCTTTGTCAAAATGTTCTCCTTCTACTAGAAGAACTTTAACAACATCAAGGTAGCCATTCTTGACAGCATAGTGTAAGGGCGTCCTACCGTCATTATCTCCCCTATTCACTTCAGCTCCTTGACTGATGAGATATTTGGTGACATCAAGATAACCATTGAATGCAGCAACGTGTAATGCAGTGCAACCTTCATTATCTCCCCTATTCACCTCAGCCCCTTGAATGATCAGATATTTGGTGACATCAAGATGACCATTGTAAGCAGCACTGTATAATGCAGTCTTGTCGTCATGATCTCCCTCATTCATCTCAGCTCCATGGCTGATGAGATATTTGGTGACATCAAGATGACCCTTCCAAACAGCACTGAATAATGCAGTCCTATTCTTATTATTTCCCATATTCACCTCAGCTCCTTGACTGATGAGATATTTTGTGACATCAAAATGACCCTCCTGAGCAGCACTGTGTAATGCAGTGTTACCCTCATTATTTCCCCTATTTACCTCAGCTCCTTGAATGATCAGATATTTGGTGACATCAAAATGACCCTCCTGAGCAGCACTGTGTAATGCAGTCCAACCCTTATTATCTGCCATATTCACCTCAGCTACTTGGCTGATGAGATATTTGGTGACATCAAGATGACCTCTGAAAGCAGCAATGTGTAATGCAGTCATACCCTCATTATTTCCCCTATTCACCTCAGCTCCTTGACTGATGAGATATTTGGTTACATCAAGATGACCATTTGAAGCAGCACTGCGTAATACAATCTCACCGTCATTATCTTCTCTATTCACCCTAGCTCCTTGACTGACGAGATATCTGGTGATATCAAGATGTCCATTGAAAGCAGCAAAGTGTAATGCAGTCAGACCCTTATTATTTTCCATCTTCACCTCGGCTCCTTGGCTGATGAGATATTTGATGATATGGAGATGACCCTTCTGAGCAGCACTGTGTAATGCAGTCTTGACATCATTATCTCCCCTATTCACCTCAGCCCCTTGACTGACGAGATGTTTGGTGACATCAAGATGACCTCTAAAAGCAGCAATCTGTAATGCAGTCCCACCCCCATTATTTCCGCTATTCACCTCAGCTCCTTGAATGATCAGATATTTGGTGACATCAAGATGACCATTCTGAGCAGCACTGTATAATGCAGTCAAACCCTCATTATCTCCCCTATTCACCTCAGCTCCTTGACTGATGAGATATTTGGTGACATCAAGATGACCATTGAAAGCAGCACTGTATAATGCAGTCTTACCATCAATATCTCCCCTATTCAACTCAGCTCCTTGACTGATGAGATATCTGGTGACATCAAGATGACCATTGAAAGCAGCAAGGTGTAATGCAGTATCACTCACATTATTTCCCCTATTCACCTCAGCTCCTTGAATGATCAGATATTTGTTGACATCAAAGTGACCTTCCTGAGCAGCACTGTGTAACGCAGTCATACCCTCATTATCTCCGCTATTCACCTCAGCTCCTTGACTGATCAGACATTTGGTTACATCAAGATGACCATTTAAAGCAGCACAGTGTAATGCAGTCATACCGTCATTATTTCCTCTATTCACCTCGGCTCCTTGAATGATCAGATATTTAGTGACATTAAGATGACCGATGTGAGCAGCTTTGAGAAATGCAGTCCAACCTTCAATATCTCCCCTATTCAACTCAGCTCCTTTACTGATCAGATATTTGGTGACATCAAGATGACCATTCTGAGCAGCAATGTGTAATGCAGTCAAACCCTCATCATTTCCCCTATTCACATCAGCTCCTTGACTGATGAGATATTTGGTGGCATCGAGATGACCTTTGAAAGCAGCGCGGTATAATGCTTCTTTTTCCATATTAGCTTCATGGATGAGTATAACTTTCGTTGCTTTAAGACGCCCGATTGATGCAGCAAGAAGTTCGGTTGTTTTTCTATCTGGATTCGCCTCCTCGGCATCAGCACCTTGGTTTATGGGATACTACTCAGTAAAGGTTGTATAGCCTTCTACACCGCATTATGTAAACTTTTATTTCAATCTTTGTCTGGTTTATGATGTTCCTTGTTTTAGCAGTTTCTGGTGCTTTTGATTTTACCCCTTCAATACTTCCTCATGAAACCTTTGATGAATGGCTTCCATACTCGAAGAAGCACCGGTTTACCGGACATCCTAAGAAAGCACAGTTCCTTGTAATCGTCTATTTCTCTCTTAACGTTCGACTTCGAAATGTTACGATTAAGAATCTAAATCTTTTGTAGCAGATAAAACAGTTGCATTTGCATGTTACAAGCATGAGCATACAACACACTGGTTTTTTTTCTTGCATTGTGCAGCTGCTATTTTTGTCCAAGTTCCAAAGTTCAATGCAGTGAACTAAATCAAATATTGTCATTCATTGTAACTGGAAAATATTATGTACATTGTTTGGAAGGAGCGCAAACACCTTTCAAGTCTATTTTAGATCAATAGATTTTTTTGCATGATTTTATGTTATTTCATGCACACTTTTGTGATGATAACCCTTACAGTGCCATTAAAAGCACTTTTATACAGACCCTGCACACAAATCCCGTACATTATTCTGCCAAGTATTCTTAGAGTTAATTTTATATTTGGAATTCCCTTTTGATAATGTTGCGCCTGTTTTTGGCATCGCTTCAAATACTGAAGTGGGTACCATTGTGCATATGAATGGATATGTGTTTTGGATGTGTCCTCAATTTAACATTTGAAGAAAAAAAATTAAAAAAAATAAATAATAATACTTTGGACCTTTGCTAAGACTGCATGGATATGCGTTTTGGATGTGTCCTCATTTTAACATTTGAAAAGAAGAAAAGAAAATTAATTAAATAATACTTTGGACCTTTGCTGAAGACTGCATGGATATGCGTTTTGGATGTGTCCTGAATTTAACATTTGAAAAGAAGAAAAGAAAATTAATTAAATAATACTTTGGACCTTTGCTAAGACTGCATGGATATGCGTTTTGGATGTGTCCTCATTTTAACATTTGAAAAGAAGAAAAGAAAATTAATTAAATAATACTTTGGACCTTTGCTAAGACTGCATGGATATGCGTTTTGGATGTGTCCTCATTTTAACATTTGAAAAGAAGAAAAGAAAATTAATTAAATAATACTTTGGAACTTTGCTGAAGACTGCATGGATATGCGTTTTGGATGTGTCCTCATTTTAACATTTAAAAAGAAGAAAAGAAAATTAATTAAATAATACTTTGGACCTTTGCTAAGACTGCATGGATATGCGTTTTGGATGTGTCCTCATTTTAACATTTGAAAAGAAGAAAAGAAAATTAATTAAATAATACTTTGGACCTTTGCTGAAGACTGCTTGGATATGCGTTTTGGATGTGTCCTGAATTTAACATTTGAAGAAAGAAAAACAAAAGGTTCATGATATAGTATCGTATCTATAGTTAAAGAAAGAAGAAAATGTGTAGTATTGCTGTTAAAGGCCTGATCAGATATGACTCGATAAACTGCCTCAGAAAGAAAAAACGCTTTATTTGACATGTAAATGAATGGCTACTGCGCACAACAAAGGTCCTGTGCATATTCACTGAACTCTGCTTTGTAAGATAGGAAATACGAAACGCATTGCACTTTATATCATCATCAAGAAATTACCACGTTTTTCCCGCGTCGAATCTGAACGAGGCTTCAATTTGCACTTTGATCTGCAAATTTACTCTACAGTCTGCACACTGGTAAAATATCTGCACCTATTAGCTACTCTTCATGGGTTGGATTGTCCGATGATGAAGAAAAAAAATATTTGTTGTCCTCACAATAATATAGTTATGAATTTGTGATGGTTTCTGATATTTCTTTATCCTATTATATTTTTAGCGATGTCGAAGAGTCCCTTCTCTTCCTATTATTGTACACGATATATTTTTTTATAAAGGTTACTGAAAACAAGTTTGGTCATATTATGTGTCGAACAAATCAATGTGTACGGTTATTTGTCATGAGTTAAACATGAATTTTACTTTTAAGGAGTTTTGTGAATTGATAAGATAACTAGTATTGCTGTTGCCAAGATGTTTGACTGTATTGAATTCCCTTTGTGAATGAGACAAATATATATACATAGAACCAAAAGTGTCCTCATTTCTGTAACTTCCAAGCATTTTCGTAATATAACCGAATTTAATACATACATCTTTGTAAAGTGCCTCAATACAAACATTTCATTCACCTCGTCTGTAAAGCATCCCAAAATCTTTTGTACAGAATATTAATTTCACCTAATTGAAATATTAACGAAAAGAAGAATATTCAAAACTAAACAAATTCAGACCACCCTGACACGCAACCTTATCCATGCATGCGCACACACATCGACCTGGTAATATAATAGGGACTTTTAGATGTGCGTGGACTGATACGTGTGACGTCCATTCAAGGACGTCGATCGTAGCAATCCACGTTGTCGTTGTGCAAATCTAAAAGTCCCTAATGTCACATTACATCACAAACAACCATTTACCCATGCTTTGCACAGGCCTACATGATGAAGGTTTCAGGAAGCAAACCAGATAAGACATCCTGACGCATCCCCACCCACGTGCTTGCGCCCACACACACCCTTATATAAAATATCCCATCATATATACTTAACCCACCCTTTGCACAGGCTAAGGGTCGGTGTTTGCAGATATAGGAAACCTGGGATGGTGTTTCAAAAAGATCATAAGTCAAACTTAAATTGGACTTTAAAATTATAGAGAGCCATCTGTAGCCTTAAAATAAATTATATTCAAAAGCAAAAATTCAAGTATTTTAGACTTTGCATAAATTCCTCATCAAGAACATGAAATCTCCTTGATAATAGAAAATATGAATGCTTTGATTCAACATTTTATGCCTTGTAAAATAACTTTTGCAAAAAATTTCAAAGATGCTAACGGCTTTCCATAATTAAAGATAATTAAGTTCAACTTTGTGAAACACCCCACAGTTCGAATAACCCTCACATAACCGCACACGCGCGCACACACACATACATACCATTATATAGCGTCATATCATCTTCTCATCCACCTTTTGTGTAGGTGTAAACACACAGCTGGAAGGTTGAATGTGAACCGTGAAATCAGATTATCACACGATCTCACAAACACCCTTACCACTCCGCCCCACATACGCACATTTATCATATCATGTACCAAATTTCTGTAAGTTTTACTGCTTCAAATTATTTTCCTCAAAAGACTATTTGCTTTTTCTAAATGATCTAGAAATAAAATTACACAACTATTTTCTACCTGGTTTTTCGCTGGTATATCCTTTATTTAATCACTAAAAATGACGCTATTGAATAAGTATGACACCACGACTACCCGAAATGATATCTTATATATCTGCATGATATAGAAAGTTTTTTTTCTTCTGTATTTTAATTACACTTTATAATCAATCAACGAAACAAATAAATGATACATCGGATCAAACACAAGGAGGGTGAGATTCTTTATTCATTTTTCTGATATGACTTAATAAATCTATATGAAAAAATGCTTGTATGAAATATACTAACGCATATATTCAATTCTGTTATTACCTAATGTGCATGATCGTTGTAGTAAGAGAAATGAGCAGTCCTTATACAACCTTGCAATGAAGGAAATATCTTCGGTAATTATTATCATATGTATATGATTATTGAAGCAGTAGAGCTAAAACAGTATTCGTACAACTGGAAAAAATATTCTGTAATCACTAAAAAAGTATCCCAAGTATATGATTATTGTGGCAAAAGAGCAGCAAAAGATTTCAAACAGCCTTGCAATAAAGAAAACATACCCTGAAATTATTAAGCTACCATATATACATGATTGTTGTAGCCATACAACGGGTGGCGTTTTCATATAAACCTTATACTAACGCATATAATATTCATTTCTGCTATAACCTAATGTACATGATCATTGTAGGAATAGAACATCAACATTTTCAAACAACCTTTAAAAAAAGTAAATATCCTCTGAAACTATTAAGCTACCTTATATACACGATTGTTTTAGCCATACAACGGGAGGCGTTTTCATATAAACCTTATACTAACGCATATAATATTCATTTCTGTTATTACCTTATGTACATGATCATTGTAGGAATAGAACAGCAACATTTTCAAACAACCTTTAAAAAAAGTAAATATCCTCTGAAACTATTAAGCTACCTTATATACATGATTGTTTGTAGCCATACAACGGGAAACCGTTTTCATAATATACAACCTCATAATAACGTAGATATTCATTTCAGTAATTACATAGTGTATATGATTATTGTAGTAAAACAAATGAAGTCATCATAAAACCTTGCAATGAAGAAAATATCTTCTGTAGCAATAGTTATTGTAGCAATAAAGCCAAAAACAGTATTCACACACCTAAAACATCTATTCTGTAATTACTAGATTAGTTTCCCATGTATACGATTATTATAGGAACAGAACAGCAACATTTTCAAACAACCTTGCAATGAAGAAAATATCCTCTGAAATTATTATCATAGTTATATGATTATTGTAGCAATAGAACGGCAAAAATTTCAAAAAAACCTCTGAAAATTATTAAGCTTCATTGGATTGTTGTAGCCATACAACTATAACCGTTTTCATACAACATTAAAATAATGCAAATATTCCTCTTAATTTATTACCTAGTGTACAAGATCATTGTAGTAAAACAAAAGAACAGTCTTCATACAACCTTGCAATGAAGAAAATATCATCTGTAATTATTGTTTTATGTACTTGACGATTACTTTTAGCAATACAAAAGAAACGCTAGTTGTACAGCCTCATAACAAAACTTAATCTGATTTGTAATTATTGTCTCATTTACATGATAATTCCTAGCAATACCAATTTTAATAGTTTCAAACCTATTTATGATGAGCCACCTATCCATTATTTTTATTAATTTATGTGTACTATCGTTGTAGCAAAACATTATTCATGCAATAAATAAAACGTCTTCTGCAAATATTATCCTATGTACATGATTATTCTAGCAACAGAACTGAAACAGTTTTCATACAACCTTATAGTAAAGAAAAATATATTCTGTAATTATTATCACATATAGGATTATTGTAGCAATAGAACTAAAATAGCATTTGTACAACCTTACAGTATACAAAATATATATACGTACTGCGATTACTATATCCTGTATAGGATTATTGTAGCAACATAATTACAGCAGTATTCATACAACCTTACAATAAAGGAAATATCTCCTGATATAATGATCATCTGTATGATATTGTAACAACAAAACTGAAACAGATTTCATATACGACCATAAAATAAAGAAAATAGTTTCTCAATCTATTATCATATGCCTATGATTTTTTTAGTGTACTGCTCTTTGGATCAGAGGCATACTCTGAAAACAGCAGATGTATCAACATCTTTGAGACTTTTGAAATTCCACTGTGGAGGAAGATGGCAAAGATAGGTTTGGTGGATAAAGTGACAAAATGATGAAGTTTTACTAATAGTTGGGTCGGAAACTAGTAACAACAGGGTAGGAGAGACAGAAGAAATTAATTGTGCATATCCTACGGCATGATAGACTGATGAGAAAAATCATTCAGGGAAGGATGGAAGGGAAAAGACGAAGGGAAAGGAAAAAAATGATAATATTTGATGGTATCAAAGCAAATGATACATACCAAGAGATGAAGGAAAGAGCTCAAAAAAGAAAAGAATGGTGTGGTTTTCATAAAAACCTGCTAAGAAGCAGAGCGCCAGAGAGTATTTGATTATTGCAGCAACATAATGAAACAATATTCATACAACATGCTATAAAGAAAAATATCTTCTGTAATCATTAGCACATGTTTATGAGTATTGTATTAATATAAGCGGAACAGTTTCCACACATACATTATAACAACTCCCATATTTACTACGGTTATTACCTCATGTATATAGCAATTGTACTAAAAGAACTCAAACGAGTTTACATTATGGGAAATGTATTGGGGTTATCAATTGTCTTACATATATATGATAATTTTAGCAAGTTAACTGACACATTTTTCATGCAACATGAATATCAAGAACATAATTTCTATAGTTGTTATACTAGGCACATAATTATTGTGGCGTAAAAACTGAAACGCTTTCCACACAGACTTGTCACAACGAACATATAATTGCAGCCAATACGACAACTGAACCAAACTTGATACATCTCAAAGAGGCATGAGCACTTGTCATGCCATTGCATTGAAAAGAAAACTGTCATGAGGTTATTGGGACTGTTTGGTAGTGTAGGGTGTATCAAAAACGCTGTAAATTATGAGGATTTTTATTAAATCGAAATGATTTAAAATGTACTCAATTATTCAGAAAGTGTTAACACTGCGCACATATCTGGCTTCAATATTTAGTCATTTTTTTAATGTTATTGTTGTTGTCACCTTACAAATATGGGGGCATTTTGAGAGCATTTTTGTAGCCAATTTGAAGTGCTTAAACGTAAATATTCATAACTTACTCATTTTGTGTCCGATTTCCTTCAAACTTTCACTAATCTACTTTTCTGATTTCCTGCTTTATTTTTGTTTAGTTTACTAGGTTAGATTTCCCTTTAAACATTAAATATAATTAGGAATAAATCGGTTTCATATGTAGGTTATCTACATGACTCCTAGCAGCATTGGCTAGGGAAGAAAAAAGCAACTTAGAGATTCAGGCTTAGAATCATGCAGACTTAGAATACATGTTTCCGAAGACGGTATCTTCTCAGCTGAATGCATACACATAGTGGATCCTTCTTCGTCGTGGGATGATGATAAACATTCCAATGACAGGATTGCCTACTTCTTTGACTCCCATGCTTTTCTGACTTGTTCAAAGTGCCTCCTTGAACTGGTACTCACTGGTAATGCACATAGGAGTTGGGAAGAAGGGATACAAATGGGAGGTGCTACTTAATGATAGTTTATTTGTAAAAGTAGATAGAGGAGAAAGGATGACAATTCAATAATTATAATATTTCGCGGTACTAATTGACGATGGTACATACAAAAATAGCGAACAAGAAAGAAAGTACAATAATTGGATTATCCGGAGGTACTTTTTAATGGAGTGTTATAATTCAAGGAAATTGTGAACATCATGAAGGAGAAAGAACATCAACAAAAATTGACGGTTCGTTTAAAGAGTAAATATAAAATACAATACAATAATTCGAGTATGGGCGATTCAATGTGGGCGGTAACAGAACAAAACCTTCTATGCTGCTGTTCTTACAAAAACAGACCGGGATTAAATTAACGCCCCCATTCATTGATAAACGTGGAAGCACTGTGGTAGATTGATGACTCTGGACTGTCATGATTATGAGAGGTCCCAGGTTGCATCCTTGATGGGTGCTTACAATATAGAAACAGTTGTTTTCCCAAGTTATTATGACCCTTTCGATGTGTATTTAATGGGCACCTAACAATAATTCGGCAGTATTTGAAATAGTTCGAGCACATACCAGATCGCTTCGGTCAAGTTCGCAATATAATAAAAGTGAAAAGCTTTTCTTAGTGCCTGTGTCTATGCCTTAGTAAAAGGGAGTTCGAAAATATGTCATCGTTCCAAACTCTGCAATACGTCAGGGAAATATTACACACTGTAGTTTTACAGAGTGGGATAGAGGATAATAATTGTACTTACGTTCAGGTAGGATGACCTCAGCTGCATGGCCTAACCCAGCATCTTGTAATGCTAGATGAAGTTCATCTACCTGCTCACTAGGTCGAACCCTCCGTCTCCAGTCACGGAGCATCTCTCCAAAGCCTGACCTTGAGACACTATCAGATGGCGAGTCTGGTTGGTTGAGGTGTTTCTCTACAGCTGAATAAGAGAAGCCAAGCTGGTAGCCAAGGAACTTTAAGTCCTTTAGTGAATTGATAACGATCACATCTGTCAGGATCTCGAGAAGATGGTTGGATACATACTGCAACCGACCTTGCCTGCAGAAAAGTAAATTCATAACATTCGGCCGGAAATCATATTTGAAGATATCGAAATGTATATTAGCTGCGCAATCATGTCCATCTGTTACTCATTATATAGGACAAACTGGCCAAAAAAATAAATATATACTAGTTGATGGAAGTTTGGCACATTCCTTTGTAACATATTGACAGGAATCCTTCTCCTTTGATAAACAACGTTTATCTGTAGACCAAGAGTCGACTAAATAAAGTTAGAAACATTGTCGATGAATAAGCGCTATATAAACGAGGAGTATTATAATCATTTAAAAGCTTGTTTTCGACCACGAGCCATACTAATTACAGGTAATTACAACTCTCTAGTAATGGGTATTCGTTAGGAATGATAAATGGCTTGTCACATACTCATTGTCAGAAATCGTTATGAATTTGTTCTATGCCATGATTTTGATTCAAAGTTTGATATGTGGTATTTTATGATATACATGACTCAAATTTCACCTAATACGCATTATTACAAGAATGGTCGATACATGCATGGATGATTACATTCGTTTACTTACGAATCTGTGTGATCGACAGCATAATCCGGTTCATCTGCACCAAACGCAATAAAGAAATATAATATGACTAAGCGTTTATTTGTTTTTGTTTTCCAGTATTCTGAATTACTATGTATTTCGTATAAAGGATGTGTAAAGAGAGAAAATAATCATAAATCAATGGTTTTGTTTCTAAGGTTTGAAGAGTGTCACAAAATACAATATCCCCGTTCCAGGGGAGGGGGAAGAAGATACGAGAAGATTTGTTTTGGTTAAAACCAAATATTATATCCAAACAGGTTTACCCCACAGCTTAATTTGTTAATGAATTAAACTAGGGGGAGTGTTGACATGTATTGTATTTTGCATCCTAATTCTCCATCTCTTTCCACTCATCCTCAAAAAAGGGATTTAGTATGCGCTAATATTAAACATGGATCTGACACAAATGCTTTAAACCTCATTCAAGTAATTCTTCTTGTGAATGGGAAACAAACAAATATACATTAAAGTTACAGAAATGACAATTTGTATTTTTTCGTTGAAGTAGCTACACGTATACTAACAAAAATAACTACTGTAGAGTATTTGAGGTAGATAGCTACAGGAATGACTAGTGTACAGTCTTCGAGGCCACATGCTATTGAAAAAAACAACTAATGTACAGTCCTTGAGGTCACTTGTTATAAAACAAGGACTAATGTACAGTCCTTGAGGTCACTCGTTACGAAAAATTACTAATGTATAGTCCTTGAGGTCACTTGTTATAAAACAAGGACTAATGTACAGTCCTTGAGGTCACTCGTTACGAAAAATTACTAATGTATAGTCCTTGAGGTCACTTGTTATAAAACAAGGACTAATGTACAGTCTTTGAGGTCGCTTGTTACGAAAATTGACTAATGTACAGTCCTTGAGGTCACTTGTTACGAAAAATAACAAATGTACAGTCCTTGAGGTCACTTGTTATAAAACAAGGACTAATGTACAGTCTTTGAGGTCGCTTGTTACGAAAATTGACTATTTACAGTTCTTGGGGTCACTTGTTATAAATATGACTAATGTACAGTCCTTGAGGTCACTTGTTACGAAAAATGACAAATGTACAGTCCTTGAGGTCACTTGTTATAAAACAAGGACTAATGTACAGTCTTTGAGGTCGCTTGTTACGAAAATTGACTAATGTACAGTCCTTGGGGTCACTTGTTATAAATATGACTAATGTACAGTCTTTGAGGTCACTTGTTACGAAAAATGACTAACGTACAGTCTTTGAGGTCACTTGTTATTAAAAACAACACTAATGTACAGTCCTTGAGGTCACTTGTTATAAAACAAGGACTAATGTACAGTCTTTGAGGTCACTTTTTATAAAACAAGGACTAATGTACAGTCCTCGAGGTCACTTGTTATAACAAAAAAAAGGACTAATGTACAGTCTTTGAGGTCACTTTTTATAAAACAAGGACTAATGTACAGTCCTTGAGGTCACTTGTTATAAAACAAGGACTAGTGTTTAGTCCTCGAGGTCACTTGTTACGAAAAATGGCTAATGTACAGTCCTTGAGGTCACTTGTTACCAAAAATGACTAATGTACAGTCTTTAATGTCACTTGTTATAAAGAAAAAATGACAAATGTACAGTCTTTGAGGTCACTTGTTACAGAAATGACTCATGTAAAGAAAAGTCTTTGAGGTCACTTATTACGTGAATTTGTATGTAATGTCTTTGAAGTACCTGGCTACAACAGATGAAGTGAAATAGACAAAGTTAACTATCCTACTTCCTGATAATATAGGCTTACCCTCTATTGAAATGCTATAGTCTTTTTCTGCACGTGTTGCTGATCCTTGTAGTATGTCGATATGGACGTTCTTCTTTCCTTTCTCTTCAGGAGAGAACTGAAGCTCGAAGTTCAGAGGGCTGCACTTTCCACTTAGTATACTTTTGATGGGTACCTTGGTTGCAGGAAAATAATAATATTAATAATGATAATATTTATAACATTAACAACAATCGCAACCACAACAACAACAATAATGATATAATAATAATGATGATGATGAAAATTAACATGATATATTTATGTAAATGTACGTTATAATAAATAAATTAAATACATTAGCCAGTTATACATCCATCAGGTACGCGGGCGCCTTTACAGTTGAAATGCGGTCAAACTTCTCGATGGGCACCGGCAGGGTGTACACATTATTCTAAGCATGATTCGGGGAAAATGATCAAGATATTCCACACACTACACGTAATCTGAGTGCTAATAGTCCGCGTTCGTTTTCGATACGAAATGCTGATGTTACACTCCTGGAATGGAGGGACCGCATTCATGTTCCCAAAATCTCCGGTAAAGGGGTACTTTTCACGCGACGAAGTCCGTCATACACACACAAAAATTCGGCCCGTATTGACTTTACACACCGGACTTAGGGGGGTGTTTTCATTTTCGAAGAGAGGGAACATGCATACGCGTACCCTAAATAACAGTGAGTAAGGGGGGGGGGGGTAACAATCGTGCATATTTACCATTTTGGGGCTACTTTTTGTCCCGTCGTGGAACAAAATCTTTAGATCCTTTGCTGTTGACTCTATAGAGAATCTGAGTTCCTTCGGGACTTGGCAGTAGGGCACAGAAGAACTCTTTTCCTTCCTAGTTATATCCTGGAATTGGACAAATATAACTCAAATCCAGATATTGCAAAATGAATAAATTTCATGCAGATGATTAACGTCATCTTTTGTCGGCCTTAAAAAAAGGCCTATCAATAACTTTTATTTACACGTATATATACATCTCATTTAGATTTATTTTTTAATTAACGATTGAATGGTAGAAATTAAATCATAAAAACCCCAGTCAAAAGATTAGTATTATTAATGAATAGTTCGGTCCCAAAATATGTGACTTATCTTTTTCACATTTATGGTTTAATTTTCTAATATCCACGTGATCAAGTAGCTTAATGCACTAACACTGCACTAAACCTGAATATTTAGCGTAACACCCCTCCCTACATTTTTTCTCTTCCTTCCCTCTACTCTGCCCCCCCCCCATCTTCAAACTTTTCTATCTTTGCTTTAGTCCCATCTCATTCCTAATGGTTGTATTTAGCTCCTCCACCCGTACACTCCTCAAACCATGGACCTACCCTTCCTCACCCATCCTTCTTTCTTCCATCATCTCCCCTCCCTTAACCCCATATCCTTCCCTCTTTCCTGCCATTTTTTGTTATCCGTCCCATTCCTCCTCCTACTTTCCTTCCCACTCATTCTCCCTCCTAACTTTGCTCCCTCCCAAAGACTCATCACTTCCCCTCCCTTTCCTTCCTTGCTTTTAAAAAAATTATGCCCTGATAATTTAATCTGAAAGAAATTCTAAGCTGACGTTACTCAGTGAATGTTAAAGTGTTACCATAGGCCTTCCATAACTTAAATAGCTCGAAAGGTCACCTTTTAATAATTAGATTATTGAATGGTGTCCGCTAAAGATGGATATAGATTATATGATATAACTACCTCTATGTAGTTCCTGTATGGGTGAAGTATGTACACATGTAGAGTTGATTTCTCTGCAGGGCTCATGGAGACAGGCTGGAAGACTGCACATCTCAACTGGAGTCCTTGAAGATCGGTCGATGACAGAGCCCAGACTTGAAGATGACGTGTATGAAACTTGATCTTATCTTTCAAAATGTGTGACGCGGGCGGTGTCAGCTTCGTACGACCGAATTTTCCTTTGAATTAAGAAAAATGAAGAAAAAAATATTGATTTAACTGTCTTACTTCCTGATTACATAGGCTTATAAAACAACGACTATGAGTCGAGTGAGAATTGATTTCGACTCAGCTCATGATCATGTTCTGATTTGAATTGATTCAATTGTTGTTCAGCGAGTTGATTCATATGACATAATGGTATTCTTTTTGTTTATTATTGAGTAGTTATTAAATAATATCTCTCATCAGTTTATCATTCTCAAAATGGATTCTCATGACGAGAAGAATATTTTATATGTGATTTGAAATCAGTTATTCTCCTCATTTGTCAAATTGTTTTACATTTCACGTGATGGTGTATTTTTGTTAACAGAACAAGAACAAATATTATATGTACCTGGTTCTGTTTTTGTGTACAATATAACAGAAGGGTCTTCTTTACGTTCATGGCGATTGATACAGTGTGGTAGTACCACTGTTGCAGGCTTGAGCAGTTGTTGTGTCAGAGAACCTTCTATGACTGGAGTGATGACTACCTCACCCTCCCGAACAGGAATCCTAGGATTATCATGGGTTGGAACGCGAAGAGTCACGACTGATCTCATCCCTTTTGGTATAGCTCCTTCAGGGATAGATACGGCAATACCAAGTTCATCGAGGGTCAGTTCTCCACCCTTGTGATCGATGATGCCATGCGAGATGAAAGGCATATAGCTTGGGTGGCATTTCATGCCTTAGAAGGATAAGAAGGTAAAAAGCCATCGATAATCGCCATATGAACATGACAAAAAATAAACTGCAGTTTATTTATGTTAAAAAATACTTGAAAAAAAAAAATTGTTCATAGCTTTTTCAAAAGCAGTCCTTTTGAGTGTTTTTACTGTAAAGCGATTGGGAAACAAGCGTGTAATATTTAGTGGCATAACGTGATTCTAAGTTCTGAAAGTTAACTGGTCAACGGATTGTTTCCTTTCAATTTCGTGTTTATCTGGCAACACCGTTGATGATTTCTATTTCTTAAAAAAGTTACAAGTGCACAAGCTCCCACCAAATTTATGATTTTTTTTAAAGGGAGCATGTCGGTTTCTCTTATAGTCAGGCAATCGCAAGTAAACATGATGAATCTTTGAAACGTTTTCCCTAACTGATCAAGTAGGCCTACACCAGTCAGCTTAATATGAAACACTGTGGAGTGGCATTACCTTCTGCTATCTTGATTGCTGCGTCGTTGAAGCGGAAAGCCTGAGCAACTTTCAGAAGCCTCTCCCTAGTCCCACCTTGATGTACCCACTCTTTAAGCATCTTCAAAGCACTACGGCCAATCATGTGAGGCGGCAAGGTCAAAGATGTGCTCATGATCTGCAAGACGCCAGAAGGTTTCACACTCAGGCGATGACACAAGTCTAGTAGGTCTGTCTTGGATCCAATGGCTTTTGAGATTTCGTCAAGGCCTGTGGACACTGAAAAAATGCGTAAATCAAGGTTAAATTAATGGACATAGCATAATGATGGTGATGCATGAAGACATTGACGGCGTCTGAAATAATGAAGAAAAAAAACTGTAAAACATTGATGAATATAGGGACAAGTAAAGCAACCAAAAGTAATGTCTTTGATTTGTAGAAACATGTTCATACAAATCTTTACCTACTGAAAAATTCTGTACTTCTGTATATACAGCCTAATGATTTTGACGCAAATAAATGGGGAAAATGGAATGTGAAAAAGAAATAAAATGAAATTTGGAAGTTGAAACTTGATATTTCCTTATCAACATGATTATGATTGAACTCAGCGTTGTAGTTCCAACGAACCTGTTTTGACATATTGGATGTTAAACTCCGAGAGAAGCTTAGCAAGCTTATGTTCTTTTTCTTCCTTTTTCAAACCATTCCACCAACTGTCTACGAGCTGTCGTGCGATCTTATAGAGTAATGACGAAATGGGTAGATCGATGAATCCAACAATGAGGTCATCATTAACACGGAGGGCTCTCCCAAGTGACCATGCTAATGGCAGACTTTTCACTGATAGAGCGACGCGGCACAGCTCTTCTGTGTTTGGTGTACCCCCACACTGGTCAAGGTCATCATTATTTTCCTCTCGCTCTGCATCAAAATCAAACGATGAAAAAGTGCATCAATTTTCTAATCTCTAAATTTGATATTTGATACTGATATTTTTTATATTTTGATATTCATCATGCCCACTAGAATTGTGTTAAAGGGCCACTCTAACCCAACTAACATAGCCTTTCAAAACATGAATACACCTCTACTATTAAAGCTTATCTGCCATAGTTTACACGAGGGATTAGAGCGCACTGCCAGGTCATTGTACAGGTGGTTATCTCATCAACTCAGCTCTCAGTTAACATAAGAAAAAGAGGATCATGGGGGACCAATGGTCACCGATTAGGCTTTGGTTGTTATATAGAGGGCGCAAGTAGCTACAAGTAGTGCAGTGGGCCTTTAATATTCCAGCCTCTGATTTTTCAAAAAAATATAAATTGACCAAAAAATGACAATAACCATCCATTTTTCACAGATTTCACGCTTGCTGGGCTACGCTCCTCGAAGAAAAGGTAATACGATTACGTGGCTTGATGACGCATTTGTCATTTTGGGCATGTTCGATTTGTCCTACAACTAAGGGTCTTACAATCTCATTGTAATTCATAATTAGGAATGACGAAATTGCTAGAAACGTATTGAGATTATGAAGAGCATATTATTTTTTTAAAGACATTTTAATGCCTAAATCACACTCTTTTCACTGGAGAGGCTCCTGCAGTGACGTCATATGCTTTTGCGCAATACAGCTCCGAAACTGGGCTTTTTTTGGCGTTCTGAGTCGTAATTTTTAAAGCTAGATTCCAGAATTGTTGATGATTTCTAAGAAAAATCATTTTCATGTTCGGAATCTCCGTCAAAAATTATTCTACATGTCCTTTTTACATGTTTTAGCCCGTTTTGGTTAGAGTGGCCTTTAAACAAACGGTATGTGTATAATGCTAGCATTGTCCCAATCACATGATGTTATCATTCTGTTAATATCTACCTGTATCTGATGTTTCAATGATATCCATATCTTCCGGCTCTATAGGCTCGCTTGGTGTGGCTATTTCATCAGGAGTCGCTGAAGAGATCATACACAAGCTTTCGTCTGAGGGTAAAATATATAAATATTAAACAGCGTGTGTGTCATGACAGTCCTATCAGTAATGACAGTTAAGGCTTTAGCTTTAAAGATGAAGTTGAGTTCTGGTCATGCGATTGCATTGTGAAAGAAACGGTGTGAAATCGACCAGAAAAGGTTGATCATCTAGCATATAAGAATTTGTGTGTATTGCAAGGTTCTGGAATCATCAAAATGATAAAAAATTTGGCCAAGTCTTGGTAAAGTTACAAACACTGTACACAGAAAGATGTATATGGGACTACACGAACACGTGGCGTAAAAAAAACCTACCCCCCCCCCTGACTTTTACGAGTTACATGACATATTTAGATTATAAAGGCATTTGAAGAGCCATGCTTTTCAGGGAACATGTCTTATCTGATGTTCTTCGAAACTTGCATAATAAGAATGATAACGCTCACAAATTATTTTTCACCTCTTCCCAGAACTCAACCTTCTCTTTAAGTTGTGTGTATACTACATACGTTTTCTCCTATACCCTATGTATTAGTGAGTATAAAGATGACTCCACCTTATCTCGTCTTATCTCGTGAGATAGATTTTTTGACACATCAAAATGACTGCTATGAACGACATTTTCAACCCTAAGCCGGAGCTTCAAAACCACTAAACATGTAATCGTTCAATTCCATTGAAGACAAAGTTCGTTTCTACATTTTATTAGCATGACCAATTATATGATATACAATATATACAAGTAATAGAGCTATTATTTATTAACAATGAAGAAAAACAATTGCCTGCATTCTCAGCGGCTGCCGTAGATGCCAAGGAGACAGTTTGCCAAATGCGCTTCATCGTCTCCGTCGCTTTAGGATCCGATCTTTGAGATGCCTTCCACGTGCAGAGCATTTGGATGTTAGCGTCTTTGCGATTCTGCATTGTCTTGTGTTTGATGTTCTCAAGCTCATTCTGTCTGAAGCCAAGCTTTTTGCCAATATCTATGAAGTCCGTCCACTTGATATGTCGAGCCAATTTAAGCAAGGCTTGGTCTGAAATGTCACTAAATATATTTAGAATAAATGATGTTCATTATACTAGAATCAAAGGTTATCTCGACTTCTGGTTAGTGAACTGCTTTGCGACAGAACTTGTCATCCAGTCAATCGGATTTTTGCCATGCAGTAGGAAAGATCGATTGCTTCGACCAGCAAACAAATTAAGCAACGAATCCTTGAAAATCAAATCAATGAGTCACGTAATCTGCTTGACACGGATACCTTTATTTTACGTTTATATTTTTTCGTAATTTTGTTAAGCTTTAAAACACTTCTACTATATTTATTTCACTAATATATCACTTATCTTATTTATCAGAAGGTTCCCTGTAAGTTTAAATGTGTGCAATTGTACTTTCCATCATAAAGCAGATGATTACCTTTTATATTTAACGTTATTACCTCTTGTAACTCTCTATAAAATCGCCTTTAATTCTCCCTATTTTGTATTTGCAAAGACAATTCACATAAGTTCACTGAACCCTTTAAATAGCACCATATGCATGTGTTAATTGGCGATTTAGTTGGACTAACTATACAGAATGGCGAGTATTAGTATATGCTTCAAGAATGTTGTAGTTAGGCTTCCTGTTTCATTTCATAATTTTGATCTTACTTTGTCAACTATATTCTTTATTGTGTAAACAATTGTTATATGAAATGAATAAAATCAATCAATCAATCAATCAATCAATATGCCACAGTGTTGCTTATTTGTGTATAATAATGTATCTTTTAAGTTGTCACCAGTATAATTACTGGTGACAACTTAAAAGATACATTATTTTCCTATTTCAAGCGGATATTGCTCAAGCTCTCCCTAATTTGTTTCGCTTATTTTCCTGCTTTTATGAGTATACCAGCTACTTATCAGGGTGGACTTCCTCTTTGATAATCTCCCTTCTTGATGTTCTGACTTTTGGCGCTGCCACATTTGCTCTTGGTTTAAGTCGTTAAAAAAATAAAACACACACGGTTAGAATTTTCAGTTAGGGCTGCAGTAAGGTTTGAGGTTAGATTTACGGTAAGGGTTAATGACTAAACAAAATCTTACCCAGTTGGAGTATTATCTGAAGTACGGTGACCAAATACAAAGGACGTCATTGTTGCATTAAAAAAAGAAATTAAGTATAGTCAAATTAGATTCTTCTGCATAATCACAAATGATTCAGTGAAAAACTAATAATACATTTTTGAAAGCATCATTTTAAATATATATTTTTTCACAATTTCTTTCATAATTGGCTATGTATTTTTGAAATATATGAAATCTTTGCACTTTATGGTTCTTACTATTTCAATTACAACTGCTATCATCATTTATACTGCTATTTTTATTATTTATCATCATTATAAATATGTAAATACTTTTTTCCGTCATTGTTATTGTAATTTATTATTGTTGTTAATTATGAATTCTTATCATTATAAACGTAATTTGTTCTTATTTTTTTAAGTCTATATTGCAGTGTTTGTATTGTTAATAATAACGGTTCCTACGCCAATATTTTTATATCAGGGTATTTCTCCCTTTTTTTTCCATTGCATTGTTTAAAATCAAAATGTTCCGCTTTTATAGTACGTTGCAATTTTTTTAAAAGAACCTAAAATTCGCAAAAAGTCTCATCTTAAGTAAGACGGAGACCGCGCCTTTTCATCCATTGCTCCTTCTTTGTGGAAGCGTTTTCCATCCTTTCTCCATCTCGCAGAAGCATAATAAAATTAGTTTGTTATAGGAGCCTGCGACTTTTAATGTTGTTATATAGAGACATATTGCGCCACACTAATGATGACTAAGGTCATCATTGGCGTCAAACTGTTTCCCCTATAGAATCAATTACCAATGTATGACTAAATCAAAATATGAGTACATATCCATACACAGCTTAGGTAGTATTTATTTGGAGTCAGGTTTAATTCATCAGGCATTATCTTTGGTATGCTGATAAATCTAAATGAGTAACAGTAAAAACCTGTCGTTTTCGTCTTTTTTGCCTCTGTTTCTGCAGACTTCAGGACTGAAAGAAGCTTTTCTTTCACGTTTTGACTCAGTAGTTGTCTCTGTTTCCATGTTAGCAACATTTCGAAGATGGCCTCTTTTCTGTCTTTGAGCCACCTGTACTCTATTGCATCCAGTTGTTGTATTTGGAAACCAAGTGCAACTCCCAGGTCATAAAAGTCGTCTATCGAAAGCTTTTCACCAATTTTCCGAATATCTTTATCTCGGAGATCATTTCCAGAAGCTCCTTCGATTTCTCTGTAAAACAAATGCATGTAACTGTATCTGTATCTTAGTTAACATGCATTTCCTGCACGGTGTTGCATTATGAAATGTTATTGATATTCCAAATTACATCTAAATTTCCTACTAAAGGAAGAGAAAAAAAAATCAAGAATATGAATACCTTATATTTCAGACAATAGGCCTTGTCTCTCACTTCATATCTTAAACGAAATTGTAATTGAACTTTGCGGGGAAAATTCGTAATGCACCTTAATCTAATATACATTTATTTTTAAAATGTGAATAGATTTATAACGACATGCTTACCGGATAACTGGAGCAAACTCAGGACTCTTGATTTCATCTACAATCATGTATACGATGATAAAGAGATTTTTAAAAAATGTGAAAACATAAAGACAATTTTTAAATCTTTATTATTTTAAAAACAGTCATGTTCCCAACTAAATTTCGGAAGAAAAACGATGACAATTCTATATAAATCAATGAATATGGAATGTATACCAATTAATTTCAAATGCGTGTATGTCCCAATTGATCAAAATATTTGTGTATCATAAGAAACTCTGCCAATAGCTGATAAGAAATATAATATGATGATATGCCTGCGCAGGTATATCTTTATACGAAACTGATAATTACTTTCATTTTCCCGAGTAAAGCTTTCCTGTTAAGTTTAGTTTATGACAGTAACAGCCGGAGCTAAGAATGTTAAGGAAAATCAATTTCCGATTAAAAAAGGACGTGGACGAAAATAACGTTCATTATTTCATGTAAAATCATACCTCGTAATTTTGTTTTAAAGTCAATCTCTCCATATTTCAATACCGGGATGGGTTACATATTGTAGACAAACCTTCGTATCTAATGCCGAATGCCATTGATCGAGACACCCCTAGCTTCCCAAACTGTGTAACTGTGATGGATACCACGTCAAATGGAGTATCGTCCTCACTCGGGGGCACTTGTAAGACTACGTTATGTCTCATTCGGTTGTGAATTTCCTTTAGAGAAAGCTGGTAAAGGACGAGAAATTTGATTTTCAGAAACAAATAACATTCTTCTTTTTTCTAAAAAGAAACGCAAAAAGTAACAAGAAAAGGGGTTCCGTATCCGTGTTTGCGATTTTATTTCATTATTTATTTCCTTCATACGAAATTGGCCTTGCTAATTTTGTGTATGGCACCTTCAAGTGTATTGTATCAGGGTAAAATTATAAAACTTGTCCTACTCGGAATTATTTTCCGGATTTCAGGGTTTCAGATATTCAGTAAAGATTTATTGCATTATATAAGAAAGAAAGATGTTTAAAAGATGCGGGAAAAAAAAATGTTAAATAGAACCTTTCCAACACAACTGAGTTATTATTATTATTATTATGTTATTGAGACAAACATGTTTGAAACATTGCAGACCTGCCCGAACAATTATCCTCATGACAAAAGACAAATAATAATTCTTTTCCGGGTAATCATTGCGGATATTGACACACAGGACAATTACCTCCCTGGACATCTTACCCCAGGACAATTACACCTAGAATTACAGCATTATATGAAAATAATAATACCTATGGCATTTTTACCTCTGACATTTTGCATATAAAATTATCAGCCATGCTCACTTAATTGTCATGAGGCTATTCGTCTTAGAGTTTCATTGCCCTAGAGGTAATTTTCTGGGGATCATTGCCTTGGGTGGTAATTTTCCCGTTTATACTTTGCCTGAGGATAATTATCCTAGGGTAAAAAGTCCATGGGTAGATTTTCGGGGGTGGGGGGTTGTCCTGGGGGTCAGTTTTCCGGATAGGGCTGTAGTATTATCATGTCTCAATAACAGATCGACCTACAGGAACTGATAATTTGTTTGAAAATAAGGAGCCTGGGAGAACAATAATAGTTTCTAAAATGTTGTGGGATATGTTTTAATTAACGAATCTTCATTTGTGCCTGATGACTCAAACCTGACTCCAAATAAATACTCCCAAAGTATTAGACTATATTCCTTCATTATTAGCCTTAAACTGTAAACTTGAGTTTCTAAAAGGCTGAAATGTCAAAAATCTCTCCGAGGGAGACTTATTTCTTTTCCCCCTGATATAACTTGGAGACACCATACAATCAACGAGTTGCTAATTTCAGCAATCGCGCCGAGCCGTGCGCGTCTTGGCATGCCGGCTGCGCCGGAACCCTAAATGTTGAACAAACACATAAAAAGCCGAGTAAAAAAAAAGTAAGGTTAGTTTTATACATTACACAAAATACATTTTAGGTTATTGTTGTCCTTTAAAGATACTATGTCCCTTTTGCAGCCAACATCAATTTGTTAGAACTTTGCAGAAATTATGAATATGTCCTGTATATCCTATCTGTGAAGTTCCTACGTTAGCAGTGTCCTAGTATTCAAATTATGCAAGAAAACCTGTTTACTTTCTAGGCTTCACTGTCAGGCACTAGGCCTATTGAGTGACTGACTGACATCTTTTTTTTCCCTCTTTTTTTCTTTGGTAATAACGTACATAAAATGAGCTGTAACAGGTACATGAGCATTTGTTTCATTAATAACCCACTACTTGTTAATGGCCAAAATTAAACTGATTGAATCTTTGTGCAGCATAAAATGTACGACCATTCAGTACAAGGGTCTAAAATCTGACTATTATACTTAGGTGGTTGCAATCACCTGTGTTGATTTGACAACTTATGGTCGGTATTTTCCCACAAAAAAAAAACATTTTCAAACCCTTTAGTTTTGAGGGAAGTTCTAAATAAGTATTGTCTTTAAAATGCCGTTGGGATTTAACCTTTACATTTTGTTTAACCTGCAAATGGGACAAAGTACTTTTAAATGGACCCAACACTAATCTAACCTAAAACCTTACTGCAACCCTTACTCAAAATTGTAACCGTTTTTTTTTTTTCAGTGCCAAAATACATAACATCAAGCAGGGAGATTATCAAAGGGGAAGTCGACCCTGATAATAGCTGGTATTGATAAAAGCCTAAAAATTAGAGAAACACAATTTTTAGTGAGATTTTGAGCCATATTCTATTAACCATAGGAAAATTATGATTTTGTGAAGTAATGTCATCAGTGATACACAAATTGGCAACATTGTGACGTACTTTGCGAGGTTTTATCCAATATGCTCTTTACTGAAATTTCATACACTTTTATTTTCTAAGTGATTGAAAACGGAGTAGATCTGTTTTATGCATGTATTGTATAGAAACATATTTGCGATAATTGTTTTTAGGGTGCACATATGAAATTTTAAGGAATAAGGAAAGTTCTGATTAGTTTTAAAATACAGAGAAAATGAGAAGGGATCTCGCAAGATACGTCAAATAGTTGACAATGTGTTTACGATTGGTCGTAAATTCAAATGTCCATAGCTTTCTTGATTTTAATCGGGTTTTGCTCAACTTTCACTGACTTGTTCTTTTAATTTTTCTGCTTCCATTAAACCCAAATTCATATCAGTGACTTTCTCTTTAAGGATAAACTTATTTTCGTACCTTAGTTTCTGCCGTCTTCCCTTTACAATCACGTGCCACTGTAACGTCACCTGAATGAGAAATGATGCTAAATGGGACCGATCGATGGGCCTTGCGGTACGACTGAAGCTTCTCCTCCTGTAGAACTTCCTTTATCAAAGAAGGGAGGACCAGCAGTTTAGTAAAACACAGGCCTAATGAATCGGAAAGTGTCCCGGGTCCTCATGGATATTTGTCTTGGGGTTTATCCCGGGGTCCAATAAACAACACTATTTTCACAATCATTATCGTGATTCCATTTGATTTTATTTCCGTGGAATTCAAAAACATCCATTGGTGAACATTAGGAGTTCACCCAACTTTTACTCAGATAGCATTTCGGAAAAACTCATAGGCCGCTAATGGATGACTCTTGAGGACATTAGAAAGTCCTTTCTTCATCTTGCTATTATCAGAGACAATTCAGCTTTTTATCAGGATTTTTTATAAATTAAAACAATTATTCGAACCTGTTCAACAGCTTCCTCCTTTAAACTTGTACTTAAAAGTTACTTCATTGATGAATATACATTTTGATTTCCATTTTTTTTTAATAATAATAATGTTAATCTACCACATTTATGTACACTGTACATGTAATCTCTCTTCCTCCTTCCTTTGTCTTTATTTTGTTAGAGTAAAAGAGGATAAGTGTGTGTGTGTGTGTGTGTGTGTGTGTGCGTGTGTGCGTGTGTGTGTTTGCGCGCGCGCGCGCGTGTGTGTGTGTGTATGTGTGTGTGTGTGTGTGCGTGTTTGCGTGTATGTGCGATGTGTTTGTTGGATGTGTCTGCGTGTGATTTTTATTAATGTTTTACTTGCAATTTGTTAATTTTGTAAAAGGGGCACCAGTTCACAAGATATCGATCTTTTTTGGTAGCCCCTAACGAAATGTTAACCTTATATATGATTATGGCAACATATCTCGCCTTGTTTATGATTATGATTTGTATCTATTTTCTATTGTATTGTACATTTACTATTTTTATATCATTGAATGAATGAATTTCATTGAATTTAATTGTGTAGGCTTTGACATACAGGCCATGCTAGGAGTAATTTTTAATGAAATTATGTCTCAAGACATTTTTAATGGCGTACAGCGATTTTAATCAAATTTCAAGAAAAATCCCATTAAGTCTGGTGTAAGCAAGCTGTGAATCCTTGCACATAATAACCCCAGAAAGTCGGATTTTAAACAACTACTCTAATACTCTTCCGGAAATGTGCAGTAGTTAACACTTTTAACAGAACTGTAAATTAACAATTTACTAATCGAACACCTTAACAGTACTTACCGCATCAATGCCAGGAACATCGGCATGCACATGGAGATGAACTTCAATCTCTTTGCCTCTTTCTACGGTTGCTGGGATGTATGGAGTGCACATAAGTTGGTGTCGGATCACCTGCTGTTCAAGAGGAATAAGAACCCACCACTCTGCACAGTGACTAATGTACAGCTCAAGATGTCTCTTGTACAATCTGCAGTATGGTGGTTCGGCTGGTGAGCTGGATGATCTCATTCTTGATGTTCTTGGTAGATCTATTGCCAGTGGGTAAAAGAACAAAAGTGCGTTTGTTTTAAGATGTGTTATTGCGCAATGGGACCAATTTGTCCTTTAAACTGTAGCACCTGAGTATGGTGACACCAAATATTTCTATCAGTAATGGTGTCCTTGTGGATAATAATTATTTCAAATGGTTTTAAGTTTAATAAGCCATCCTAACAAGCACCAACTCTCCCCTTTCATCCGTTTTCCTTTATTTAAAATTGGAGTTATAAATTGTTCCTCACGACGTCATGGCGCTGTGATAACAACGATAACTAGAACTGGAACTACTAACTCCGAGATTACTTAGAAAGCGTTCACAGTCCTCTACCATAAATTAGCATATAGTATATTTTGCTTTCTATTACATGTATCTGCAATGAAAACGTAGAACATAACATGGCACAGCATACTGAGAATATATATATATATATATATATATATATATATATATATTTTTTTTTTTTTTTTTTTTTTTTTTACCCGACTGCTAGGAAAGTAGTATACTTGATTTTTTTAAAAACCAATTAGACAAACATCTTTAAGTCAGTTTAAGTCCACTAAGTAATTAATGACTTACCAAAGGGCACTAGCACATCGACTTGATTTTAAACCGGAAACTACCTGGTTACAAGACCAATCTCTACCACTTGGCAATATCGCAACTACTCAGTGTTGTCCCGAATGTGCTTTGCCTGGTTTGCTGAAAAGGGATCTCAGGGCATCAATTTTCGTTTACTCCAGCAGTAAACAAAAACGAGTAGGTTTCTGTATCTGACCAGATGGACTTACCGTTTACTGAATCCCATACATGAGAAACGATGTCTGGTTTCACTTGATCAGGATTGATGGCCAAGGTAGAGTGTGGTATCCTGATCTTAACAGGTTGGTGGAAGATCATGTTTGGAGGATCACATCTGATCCCATAGCAGGCCACTGATTCATCATCTTGGATGTCAACACTAGGAGGATCCCTTAAGAGGGTCAGGGTGATCTTGCACGGGTCATTATGATGAACAGCCTCCGGAGGAATAAACAGTGATACTCCATGGTCTTCTAGTTCGATTTCCGTACTTGTATTCCTTTCGACTTCAACAGAGAAAATGGGAGGTGTTGATGGTTCATCTGTTGTATTTTCAAACATGATAAGGAAATGACACAGTAATAAGATCATAAACAAATAAAAAGTCAATTTATATGCACATTGGGATAATCTTTGAAATGGAAAAACAATAACTTATTAATAAAGTTTTCATTTCGATCTTTTCCACAAAAGTAATTTACTTGATTACCGTTTCCAAAGGTTATGTTAATTACCCAAACTCTGATATATATATAATATTTGTTTCTAATATTTTAATTAGGGCCTATGACAAATCAATAATGTTTTATCCATACCACTTCTTTAACAATATGTATCTGTTTTCCTATTTTTCTTTCATTTTGGGCACATTCTCCGTTTATCTCTCGTATTTAATAAATTAATGTAAACATAAGAGATGGTTCTACATACATGAACACGAATGTAGTAAAATTAAGTATAATAACCAGACGATGAATTGTCAAATCCCTTGTTCTTTGTGATTGAACACCTGAAATGTCATATTTAATTTTCGCTAGACATTTATCCGTGAAGTAATGGATGAGAAGGGAAAAAAGATATCAGAATCACTTTTTTAGCTATTATACTGAGAAAAGCTGTTTGTGTTTGAATGATGCTCTTACCTCGATAGGACTGGATCTCCTCTAAAGAAGTTAATCTGAAATTAATCATAGGTGGGTTTTTTTTAAAGTTTTTTTGTTGGGGGGGGGGGGGGGGTGTGAAAACATGTATTTGTTTCCACCAACAACAAAAATACATACATACTGGCAAAATACGAACAAATGTTGAATGTCAGACGCTAAACGAGGCCCATTATTTAAAAAAACAACGAGGCTCCAATCTTCGTATTACGCATGAAAAGAGGAAAACGATTCATATCTTTGAATCTGGTAATGCCGTAAAATACAATTCACACAAAATTCAAACATTTAAAGAACCCATAGATAATATCTTCTAAATGAATTTGGAAGCAAATGTATATTGTCTATCTGAGTAGAAGAGTAGAAGGAAAACAAAGCTGAAGTAGTCGACCTAGTAGGCCTGAATTATTAATATTGTCACATTTGTCGCATAATGTACAATTTTATTGTCCGAACAACACATATACTATATGACCAACTGTTAAGATTTACAATAACACTTAATGGACTTTCCTATTATTCCGTTTCCTAATCTCAAAAGAGCAAGATGGAAATACGCATATTTTTGTTGCGTTTTGATAAATCTCTTGTCTTACAAGTGACATGGCTGATGGGGATTATGTTATTTGTTAGACATGAACAAATCACCTAGACAAAATCATTCGTTTGATCACTTCGTCCTTGGCATACTGGATTGGTAGGTTGCCTGTCTCATCCTTCACATCTAACTTGGCTCCATTCTCTAGGAGATAAAACACTAAGGCATTCTCAGGAGATAGTTCGCCCTTGAAATTCTCATCAGAGATCTGAAACATACAAACATATATAATTGTTTATATTATTAGAACAGTTTTGTTCATCGATAGTCAGAGTGGAGGAGCATCATACGTAAAGCTTAACGCTGCCTCTTGGAATCATGGCAGTGGAAATCCCTTTTTTCGTTGTAAACTTCCCAACACACACACACACCAACATATATCTTTTGGAGTCATTCACGGCTTATCACGGGTATCAGATTTTTGGTTTCACTAATAACCTACACACAGAGAAAAAAAAGGTGATCTTGGGGAGTAAAACGAAATTGGAAAAAATAGGGCGCCCCCTATTACACCTTTTAGGGAGTAAAACACGGATTGGTCAGTGCATATGCGCATGCGCTACAGCAATGGCGCATCGTGTCAATATAGGAACTGCCAAATGAAGAAATATTAGCATAATTCACATATTTTAGTCATGTTAGGGGAATTATCATGTTTCATTTGGGCATATTAATTGTGTGAAAGTTATCCGATCAAGAATAAGGGGTTGTATTGAAGGTTATATTTGATAATTTAATGAAATTAGCAGAAGTGTTGTTTTACTAACTAGTACATAATTGTCTTCTTATATGTGTAAGTAAAGGGAAGATATTAGGTAAGCCCTGATTGTGTATTTAGGTAATTCCATTACATTTGAACCGATACGTCCAGCCATAAGTTAGTTCTTACATTCTGCACTTGTGTTGAGTTCACACTAATTGTTGTTTAGGTAAGCATTAAAGCCTTTCAACATATAACTCGACATTCTGGTCTGATTTCTTGAGAGAAGTGAAACGTAGACAAAAGGGTGAGAATCAGTGACTGTTCGGAGATTACGAAGCATGGATGATTGATTGTTTGAGGGATGATCAATTGGTTGATGCTGTGCAGAAAAAGGGTGTAGATTTACTCCCCACAGGGTGTGGAATCGATCATAAAGGGTATAAAATTCAACCCCAAGGGTGTAAATTTGAACCCATTTTTCATGAAGATGGAACCAAAAGGTGTTAAATAAGCACCATTGGGTGCAAATTTCACTCCTTAAAGGGAGTACAATCATAACCTTGGGGTGCAAATTTACACCTTCTTATGATTTTCTTTTTTACTCTCTACATTGGGAGTAAATTTAGTCCCTGAGGGGTGTCACTTATGTGACAAGCAGTTACTCCCTATACGGAGTCAATTTACACCTACTTTTCTCTGTGTGTAGAGGAGCAGTATATTTATATCAGTGACACCGCCATAACGACTCCATGTAGACTCCAAAACTGACCAATATTTGGCCGTAATGTTAATTTGATTTTCTCATCGGTCTGGTGGCGGTCTCGTGTTACTGGGGAAAGACTCACCTTTTTTAGTGTTTCAGTTTCTTGCACAATTTTCACGCTCTTATAGCAGAGTTTAATGGCTTCATGGAGACACATCCGGCCGTCAGTTGACTGGACATTGAGGTCAGCTCCCTTCGAAACTAACTTCTCAATGATGGACGTGTGACCGTGTTGTAAAGCAAGATGGATATCAGTTAAATCTTTCTGGACGAGCTGGATATAAGAAAATACGCAGCATGAAAACATGATAATTGATTATTTTGTTATGCAAAGAAAGCCAAATTTCTTTGAACACAAGTACTTTCATGCGATCAATTAAATAATCCAATAATTCGAATACGTTCTAAGCAAACATTGTAACTTGTAACAAAAACAGCATTGAAGTGTAACTGATTTTATAATTACGTATGGTTACTATTGGTGATACAAAATTGAGTTGTTTAAGTCTGACAAAATAATGATAGGGAGCCTATGCCTAATATTCACTTTATTGAATTTCAGTACTTGTTTCAAAAGCATGTATTGAACACACCAAGGTGGGTAATTTCGAAATAAATTGTGTTTTAATATTTTTACCTTCGAATTTCTACGGTCGATGAATAGATCAGCGATGCTTTGGTACCCGAGAATTGAAGACAATTGTGAAGGTGTGTGTCCTTGAATGTCTACAGTGTCTGATCTCGCTCCGCCTGCCAGAAGGACTTTAACGATATCAATGTTTCCATTCTCAACGGAATAGTGTAAAGGCGTCCTACCCCTATGATCTGCCACATTCACTTTAGCTCCGTGACTGATCAGATCTTGTGTGATATCAAGATGACCATCCTGAGAAGCACTGTGTAATAATGTCCAATCGCAAAAATCTCCCACATTCACCTCAGCTCCTTGACTGATGAGATACTTGGCGACATCAAGATGACCCTGCTGATAAGCAAAGTGTAAAGCAGTCCTACTGTCAACAACTCCCTTATTCACATCAGCTCCTTGGCTGATGAGATATTTGGTGACATCAAGATGACCCTTGTTTGCAGCATTGTGCAATGCAGTCATACCGCAATTATCTCCCACATTCACCTTAGCTCCTTGGCTGATGAGATATTTTGTGACATCAAGATGACCTTCCTGGGCAGCAAAGTGTAATGCAGTCCAGCCCTCATTATTTCCCTCATTCACCTCAGCTCCTTGGCTGATGTAATATTTGGTGACATCAAGATTACCATAGAAAGCAGCTTGGTATAATGCTTCTTTTTCCATATTTGCTTCATGAATGAGTATAACTTTCGTTGCTTTAAGACGCCCGATTGATGCAGCAAGAAGTTCGGGTGTTTGTCCATCTGGATTCGCCTTCTCGGCATCAGCACCTTGGTTTATGAGTCACTCGGTAACTGTTGTATAGCCTTCTTCACTGCATTATGTAAACTTTTATTTCAATCTTTGTCTGGTTTATGATGTTCCCTGTTTTAGCAGTTTCTGGTGCTTTTGATTTTACCCCTTCAATGCAGCTACCTCATGAAACTGCTGATGTCTTCCATACTCGATAAAGCACCGGTTTACCGGACATCCTAAGAAAGCACAGTTCCTCGTAATCGTCTACTTCTCTCTTAACGTTCGACTTCAAAATGTTACAATTAATAATCTAAATCTTTTGTAGCAGATAAACCAGTTGCATTTGCATGTTACAAGCATGAGCATACACCACACTGTTTTTTTTTTCTCGCATTGTGCACCTGTAATTTTTTTCCAAGTTCCAAAGTCCAATGCAGTGAGCTAAATCATGATTCAATTATGTCATTCATGACAAAAGGAAAATGTGTACATTGTTTGGAAAGAGCGCAAACACCTTTCAAGTCTATTTTAGGTCAATAGTGGTTTTTTGCATGATTTGATGTGATTTCATGCACACTTTGGTAATGATAACCCATATTGTGTCATTAAACCATTTTTGTACAGACCCTCCTCGTAAATCCTATGTATAATTCTGCCTATTATTCTTAGAACTCATTTTATATTTGGAATTCCCTTTTAAATGTTGCGCCTGTTTTGGGCATCGCTTCAAATACTGAAGTGGGTACCATTGTGCATATGTATGGATATGTGTTTTGGATGTGCCCTCAATTTAACATTTGAAGAAAAAAAAAAATAATAATAATACTTTGGACCTTTGCTAAGACTGCATGGATATGCGTTTTGGATGTGTCCTCAATTTAGCATTTGAAAAGAAGAAAAGAAAATTATTAAATAATACTTTGGACCTTTGCTAAAGACTGCATGGATATGCGTTTTGGATGTGTCCTCAATTTAACATTTGAAAAGAAGAAAAGAAAATTATTAAATAATACTTTGGATCTTTGCTAAAGACTGCATGGATATACGTTTTGGATGTGTCCTGAATTTATCAATTGAAAAAAAAGGAAAAGAAAAAGGTTCTTGATGTAGTATTGAATTTATAGTTAAAGAAAGAAGAAAACTTGTGTACTATTGCTGTTAATGGCCCGATCAGATATGACGCGATAAACTGCCTCAGAAAGAAAAAACGCTTTATTTGACATGTAAAATGCATGGCAACTGCGCACAACAAAGGTCCTCTGCACATTCACTGAACTCTGCTTTGTAAGATAGGAAATGTGAAACGTATTGCACTTTACATCATCATTCAGAAATTACCACGTTTTTCTGAGTCGAATCTAAACGAGGCTTCAATTTGCACATTGATCTGTAAATCTACTCTAAAGTCTGCATACTGGTAAAATATCTGCACCAATTAGCTACTCTTCATGGGTTGGATTGTCCGATAATGAAGGAAAAAAAATATTTGTTGTCCTCACATTAATATAGTTATGGATTTGTGATGGTTTCTGATATTTCTTTATCCTATTATATTTTTAACGATGTCGAAGAGTCACTTCTCTTCCTATGATTGTACACTATATAATTTATAAAGGTTCCTGAAAACAAGGTTGGTCATATAATGTATCGAACAAATCAATGTGTACGGTTATTTGTTATGAGTTAAACATGAATTTTACTTTTAAGGAGTTTTGTGAATTGATAAGATAACTAGTATTGCTGTTGCCAAGCTGTTTGACCGTATTGAATTTTCTTTTGTAATAAAGTCATCACTTCCCTTTGTGAATGAGACAAATATACATAGAACCAAAAGTATACTTCTTTCTGTAGTTTGCAAGCTTTTTTGTAATGTAACCAAATATAATATGATGTCACATCACAAACAACCCACATTTACCCACGCTTTGCACAGGCCTACAGGATGGAGGTTTCTGGAAGCAAACCAGATAAGACATCCTGACGCATCCCCACCCACGTACTTGCGCCCACAGTTTGCAGATAGGAAACCAGGGGATGTTTCACAAAGAAGGACTTAAGAATTATGGAGAGCCATTCGTAGCCTTAACCCTATGTTATTAGTCTAGAAATAAAATTACACGATCATTTTCTATCTGGTTTTTCGATGGTATATCCTTTATATAATTACTAAAAATGACGCTATGGAATAAGTATGATACGACTACCCGAAATGATATCTAATATATCTGCATGATATAGAAAGTTGTTTTTCTGTATTTTAATTACACTTTATAATCAATCAACGAAAAAAGACTTCAGGGAAGTTGCATGCACATCTCTGGCAGTCTGGAGACAACCCTGTCAGTAATACGAAACAAACAAAAAAGAGATACATCAGAGCAAACACAAGGAGGGCGAGATTCTATATTCAGTATTCTGATATGACTTTAATGAAAAAATGCTTGCATGAAAGATTTGTTCTATTTCAAAAGTCAGTATACATGCATTGATTTTGTGGTCCATTACTTATCATTCAAGTCAGCCATGTTGGAAAAAAAATGGGCCTTTGGGGCGATTTCTAATGCATCAAACTATGTGGTGCATAAATGCTTGAAGCGAAGTCATATTCAAATTCAAATAATTGACTGAAATCAATTCTGGTATGATAGGATAACATTATTATCAAACAAAAGAAAACCGAACTAAATTAAGCTGCTTTCTTTCTTTATACACGCAATGGCCCAACGTATAAATTTACTCTTACTCATGTATTATACATTTGTTTCTATGTTTTGTATATTGTTTGCATACCTTATGTTTTATATAATTATCCATATTTGTTGTATAATTGATTTGTTTGATTGCAGAAAATAAAGTCTTTGAAATGAAAGCTATAGATAGAAACAAAACAAAATACAACTCAAGAAATCAAAGAAAAATTGTGATAAGACTCTGTACATAATTATGGTCACATTACATTCAATAAAAATGAGTGATATCGCTATTATCACAATCAAAACAAAACACAGTCATCAATATAGGAACATGTAAAGGATATAAAAAGAAACAGAAACCTCAACGACACAAAGGCAAACTATATCCAACAAAAAATGTTGCTACCTAATTGGGGCTGATATAAAGTTTTGCGAGATGCAACATCATTTTCACAATATTCCATGTTCGCATAGCTCTCAAGATATAGGGATGATAAATTTTCACATTTAGAAATCTTTTTTTTTCTTCAAATGTATTTATAGAGAATTATACGATTGGCTTTAGTACTGGTGTACATATTGTTATTAGAACAATGACAACATCGACAGTATAGACATGTTGGAAAGTTAACAATATTAAATGCAGTCAAGACAATAGTCAAAGTTACGAAGCAAATTAATACAGTGAATATAAATAACTCCTGACGACGGATAGTCAACCTGTTCGAAACGTCGAGCCACTCCCGCCACTCATCCTCTCCAAGCGCTATAGTTCTCCTTAGAACTATAAGCTAAGAAATATAACCAACAGTCTTTTTCAAGACTATACCAAACAGTCCTTTTCAGGACTACAAACCCTCAAGAAAGATTACCGAGAGTCCTTTTCAGGACTCCTCAATCCACCCTCTCTCTCTCACATGGTGCACCTGCAAGCCTACTGTATATTAAATAAATATTTGTTAAATACAAGAAATTTAAAAGTATATAAAATATTTACTAATATCAATTCTTTTTGGAGAATAAAACCAAAAAGGATCATATAAACTGTTACAAACTTTTACAAGGAAAAGAATATATATACAAAAAATAACGATATGCAATCTTGCTGAAAACTGCATACAGTTTCAAAACACTGCACACACATGTGGCAATATGGGAAAGCACATGGTGTCATGAATGAATACCTAGTTCAAGGGCTGAAGCTACTTTGTCTTATGTTGAATATGAGAACATTTTATGAGCAGTCATCTTCAAGTAGTAGTTATCCTGTGATATTCTAATCTTCGCCCATACAAAAATGGGGGGGGGGGGGGTCACAAATCAATGTTTGCCTATAACACACAATTTAAAATTTACTCGTATAATTTGTAGCAATATTTACATTAACAAAATTGTCCGCTGCTATTATTGTATCATGTACACGATCGTTGTAGTAATACAACTAAATGTTTAAAAAAAAACTTTATAGTCATGATAGTAACGCAAATTTTACTGAATTTGTTACCCAATATACATGATCATTGCAGCAATAGAACTACTAACGTTTTCATATAAAGCTGATACTAACGCATACATTCAATTCTGTTGTTACCTAATGTACATGATCGTTGTAGTAAGAGAAATGAGCAGTCCTCATACAACCTTGCAACGAAGAAAATATCTTCTGTAGCAATAGTTATCATAGCAATAGAGCTAAAACAGTATTCAGACACCTAAAACATCTATTCTGTAATTACTAAATTAGTATCCCATGTATACGATTATTGTAGGAACAGAACAGCAACATTTTCAAACAACCTTGCAATAAAGAAAATATCCTCTGAAATTATTAAGCTACCTTATATACATGATTGTTTGTAGCCATACAACGAGAACCGTTTTCATATATACAAGCTCATAATAACGCAGATATTCATTTCAGTGATTACATAGTGTGCATGATTATTGTAGTAAAACAAATGAACAGTCATCATAAAACCTTGCAATGAAGAAATATCTTCTGTAACTATTATCATATGTATATGATTATTGTAGCAACAGAACGGCAAAAATTTCAAAATATCTTCTAAAAATTATTAAGCTTCATTATATACGTGATTGTTGTAGCCATACAACTATAACCGTTTTCATACAACATTATAATAATGCAAATATTCATTTAATTTATTACCTAGTGAACATTATCATTGTAGTAAAACAAATGAACAGCTAGTCTTCATACAACCTTGCAATGAAGAAAATATCATCTGTAATTATTGTCTCATTTACATGATTTTCCTAGCAATACCAATTTAACAGTTTTAAACCTATTTATGATGAGCCTAAAACATCTATTCTGTAATTACTAAATTAGTATCCCATGTATACGATCATTGTAGGAATAGAACAGCAACATTTTCAAACAACCTTGCAATAAAGAAAACATACCCTGAAATTATTAAGCTACCTTATATACATGATTGTTGTAGCCATACAACGAGAATCGTTTTCATACAGCCTCTTAATGATAACGCAGATATTCATTTCAGTGATTAAATATACATGATTATTGTAGTAAAACAAATGAACAGTCATCATAAAACCTTGTGCAATGAAAAAAATATCTTATTTAATTATTATCATATGTATGAGATTATTGTAGCAACACAGAACGGCAAACATCTCACAGTATCCTCTGGATTATTAAGCTACCACATGTACATGATGTGGCCATAAAGCGAGAACCGTTTTCATACAACCTCATAATAATATTTTGAAAACGCAGAAATAAAAACAAACACACAATAATAACGCAGATATTAATTTCAGTGATTATATAGAGTACATGATTATTGTAATAAAACAAATGAACAGTCATCATAAAACCTTGCAAGAAGAAAATATCTTCTGTAATTATTATCATATGTATATGATTATTGTAGCAACAGAACGGCAAAGATTTCAAAATATTTTCTTCATTATATATATATGTAGCTATACAACTATAACCGTTTTCATACAACCTTAATATATAAACGTCTATATTCATTTCAGTTATATAAATGATCATCGTAGTAAAACAAATGAACAGTCTTCATAAAACCTTGCAATTAATACAATATCTTCTGCTATTATTGTCTTATGTACATGAAAATTGAAGCAATACAAATTAAACAATAGTCATTTAGCCTCAAAGTAAAGACAATTTGGTCTGTATTTATTGTCTTATTAACATTATTCGAGCGATACAAATTAAACAGTTTTCAAACCACCTTAATAGGATGAAGCATCTATTTATTGTATTAATTACCTTATGTTCATTATCATTGTACAAAAAACAGAAACAATATTCATCCAACAACAAAATGTATTCTGTAATTACTATCATATATGTATATGATTATTGTGGCAACAGAACAGCAACATAATTCAAACAGCTTTGCAATGAAGAAAACATACCCTGAAATTATTAAGCTACCTTATATACATAATTGTTGTAGCCATACAACGGGATGCGTTTTCATATAAACCTTATACTAACGCATATAAATAATATTAATTTCTGTTATTACCTAATGTACATGATCATTGTAGTAAGAGAAAGGAGCAGTCCTCATACAACCTTGCAACGAAGAAAATATCTTCTGTAGCAATAGTAATTGTAGCAATAGAGCTAAAACAGTATTCACACACCTAAAACATCTATTCTGTAATTACTAAATTAGTATCCCATGTATATGATTATTGTATGAATAGAACAGCAACATTTTCAAACAACCTTGCAATAAAGAAAATATCCTCTGAAATTGTTAAGCTACCTTACATACATGATTGTTGTAGCCATACAACAAGAACCGTTTTCATATAATTTATACAACCACATAATAACGCAGATATTCATTTCAGTGATTACAAAGTGTGCATGATTATTGTAGTAAAACAAATGAACAGCCATCATAAAACCTTGCAATGAAGAAAATATCTTCTGTAATTATTATCATATGTATAAGATTAGTGTAGCAATAGAACGGCAAAAATTTCAAAATATCCTCTGAAAATTATTAAGCTTCATTATATACGTGATTATTGTAGCCATACAACTATAACCGTTTTCATAGAACATTATAATAATGCAAATATTCCTCTTAATTTATTACCTAATGTACATGGTCATTGCAGTAAAAAAAAAAACAGTCTTCATACAACCTTGCAATGAAGAAAATATCATCTGTAGCAATAGTTATCGTGGCAATAGATATTCATTTCAGTGATTACATAGTGAACATGATTATTGTATAGTGTGCAATAGTTATTGTAGCAATAGATATTCATTTCGGTGATTACATAGTGTACATGATTATTGTAGTAAAACAAATGAACAGTCATCATAAAACCTTGCAATGAAGAAAATATCTTCTGTAACTATTATCATATGTATACAATTATTGTAGCAATAGAACAGCAACAAATTTCAAACAAACTAGCGATACAGAAAATATCCTTTGAAATTATTAAGCTACCTTATATATACATAATTGTTTGTAGCCATACAACGAGAACCATTTTCATATATACAACCTCATAATAACGCAGTTATTCATTTCAGTGAATACATAGTGTACATGATTATTGAAGTAAAACAAATGAACATTCATCATAAAACCTTGCAATGAAGAAAATATCTTCTGTAATTATTATCATATGTATATGATTATTGTAGCAATTGAACGGCAAAATTTCAAAATATCCTCTGAAAATTATTAAGCTTCATTATATACGTGATTGTTGTAGCCATACAACCGTTTTCATACAACATTATAATAATGCAAATATTCATTTTATTTATTACCTAGTATACATTATCATTGTAGTAAAACAATTATTGTCTCGTTTACATGATATTCCTAGCAATACCATTTTAACAGTTTCAAACCTATTTATGATAAGCCACATATTCATTGCTTTTTTGCAATTCATGTGTACTATCGTTATAGCAAAACAGTATTCATGCAATAAATAAAACGTCTTCTGCAAATATTATCCTATGTACATGATTATTTTAGCAACACAACTGAAATAGTATTTATACAACCGTATAGTAAAGACAATTATTTTCTGTAATTATTATCACATATATATATAGACTTCGACATTCAGGCTGAGAATCATGCAGACTTAGAATGCATTTTTCAATCTAATGAGTCTTCTTAGAATTACATCTGATCGTGGCATGCCGTTTGTTCCCTCAAACTAACTTTCGTGAAAAAGGACCTCGGTTGTATAACTTAACCCAGCTTCCTCCAAAGCAAGACGAAGTTTATTAACCTGCTCACTCGGTCGGACACGCCGTCTCCAGTCACGAAGCATCTCCCTGAATCCTGAACCTGAGACGCTGCTAGCCGAGGAGTCTGCTCTATCAAGGTATCTCTCTACCGTTGAATGGGAGAAGCCAAGCTGGTAGCCAAGGTCACGTGCATCCTTTATTGCACGGACTAAACCAGACAAGGTTTTTAGCATGTTGTCCGATGCAAACTTTGTACGGCCGTGTCTGTAAAAGCGAGAGTAATATGACAAACAAAGGAAGAAAATAGACAGAACAATGAAATACAGTGTAGAAGATGAGATGGCGCCGTCCTATCCTACTTTGATTAATGCTACTAGCATCTACTAAATATTCACCAATTATGTACACTGCTTCACGAGTACATTATGATAGCGATATATAAATGTAATAGTAACAATAATAACAATAACAAAATGTATAATGCGCACATATCCACCCCAAGGAATGGTTAAGGCGCCTTAACAAATTTTGGATATTATTACCCCGGTTTGAGCTGTGCTGCCATTACGGCGCTCTAGCATTTCAAGGAATTAATTCCTGCCAGGTACCCATTTACATCACCTGGGTTGAGTGTGGCAATATATATATTGATATTTAAAAATGTATATATATATAAATTTGCAGCTATTTAATCGATCATATCTGTACGATTTTGATCTTTTTTTTGAATAAGTACTTGACCTAATTAGCATGGTGCAGGCGCGTACGCAGGGGGTGGTTTTGGGGTTAAACCCCCCCTCGAGTTTTTTTTATGTGTATGTTTTATGTATGTTTTTTTGGAAAACCCCCCCTTTTTATTGAACCCCCCCCCCCCTTGAAAAAAAATCCTGCGTACGCCACTGGCATGGTATAACAATAATCAAGGAAACTGCATTGGGACCAACGATTGATTTACTTACGTATGGGAGACTCCATAATCTGGCTCGACTGTTTGGGTGAAAAAGAGAAGAAATTAATTATGATGTGCAAACTTGTTTAAGTAAATTGTCACACTCTCGTTGTTTCACAATAAACACGTTTTTTACATACAAACCTATAATCTTTGGGTTAAGAAATTTATCACTGAAACTTTTCAGAGTCGATTTTGCTCAATAGCGTTTCCTGGACAATGTATTCATTCGGGATAAGGCCTAAAAAAAGAAGATGCATTGCCCTTTACGTGCCAAAGCATGGGTCGGTCGGTCGGGAATCTTTTTTTTAGTTTTACTTTTTTTCTTCTTTTCCCTCTTTTCTCAGTTTTTTGCTTTAATACATATTTTTCATTCATTAAACAGTTTTAAAAACGGTTAAAATTTTTTTTTTTTTAAAAAGCCGACCGTAGATTTCAAAAATATTGGGTCGGTCGCAAAGGGCAATACACAGAGAAAAAGGAGAAACGTATCTTCATGGCCCTTCAAGACTCACACTTGGGGTAGAAATAGACTTAATTGAATAATATGTTTACTTAGAGTCAAGCTACTATCTTCCATGTAAGCCTATTATTGACTTCCATGATTGGCTGAACATTGTGCGTAACATGCAACAATTGTGATTTTCACCGTGATTTACCACAACAAGTGACTTCGATTAAATGTCCCATTCGAGAGGTGGACATAGTGTGGTAGGTGAAAAAAAAAATGATTATCCTCTTGTTCGGATATTTCAGGTTTATATAACATGTGAATTTTCCTCAACCGTAATGGCGAAATGAATTCCTTTGAATTAATTTTAAAACCAATAGTTGACCTACCTTCTTTTGAAGTGAATATTTGTTGCTCTGCGAGTGTTGATGTGCCCTGCTCAATACATAGACAGATACTCTTCGCCCCTCCCTCAGCACATGCGGAAAGCAACTCGAAGGTTGAGGTGTTGCCTTCTCCGTTCAAGAGACAACGTACAGGGACCTGGTAAACATTTTAAAACAAGACTGCGGATAATGCAATGTCATAGATTGATAATTAGCCGATGTTCGAAGAATTTAACTTTTATTTGCATTTGTGTAAAGAAAATTGATATCGGGGGGAGGGGGGGGATTGATTAATCAAATATTGTTTAGCACGAGAACGTAATCACATTATCAATTGTTTAAAGAAATCTTGTAGAAATGGAAAGAAATAACAGTTTGTGCATACTGTTCTAGTGCGAGACTTACAGTTTCCTGGACCTTTTCTGAGTCAGAAAGACACCAAAGCTTCAGATCATCTTCCTTTGATTCCAGACGGAACTTCATCACGGTCGCCACCTGATAGAATGGTTCCAACGAGCTTCCCTGGTTTCTGCACATATCCTGACAACAAAACATGATTGAAAACTTGACTGAATTGTATACCTGGATTACAAACCTATGCAATTCAACAAACGAATGGCAAAGTCATACAAGTTGCTTTATTTCATGTAGTGTCCCTCTTGTATTTTTTATTTATTTTGTTAATTTTTTTTTTTTTTTTTTTTTTTTTTTGGGGGGGGGGGATTGGAGCTCATTGTTTTTTTATTTTTATTGTACACTGCAGGGTCATTTCGCGAATCTCCGACCTATATTCAACTCAGGTAATAATGTCTAAACACTATTAACATGACATCATGACGGGTATGTGAGCTATGTAGGCCCTACATGATATAAGAAGCCATTAATGATATACATACAGCAGGATATCTGTTGCAAGGATGGGCTATGCAAATACGCAGTGTAGATTTCTGTGAAGGAAGCATAAACATAGGCTGAAATACTTCACAGGTGAATTGTACTCCATGAACGTTACTTGATGACAACGCCCAGAGTTGAAGATGACGCGTAGGGAAATCAACCATGTCCTCTGAGATATGAAAATCTCTTGATGTATTTGGAAGCAAGCTCCTATTACCAAAGGTACCTTGGAAAATACGAGAGGAGTGAAAAGGGGGAAAATGTAAATTTTACTAAAGTCAAACAGAATATATTCATGTAAAACTCACACGCCATCCAAAAAATAAATGATTGTGAATATGTGTAATCAAATATCATGCACTATCATTTAGAAATGTTAAGGATATTTTTCTACTTTAACTATTAACGTAACGAGATAAATTTTCCTTGTAACGTGATTTATAAAACAATGTTTAAATACTTGGAACTATTGGGATGCTAAAAATAACACCCTTTTCTGCATATTTAGAAAAATAAACGAGACCTAGCAAAGAATAATAGAGAAGAAGAATAAAAGGCCTACCTGGTCCTAACTTGGTGTAAAGCCTAACACGTAAGTCATCTTGATGTTGTTCCGGATGGATGCAGTGTGGAAGAGCTACAGTTGCAGGTTTGAGAAGTTCTTGTGTGAAAGAGCATGCAATGACTGGAGTAATGAGAACGTCTCCATCCTGAAGGGGAATCTTAGATGAACAACGAATAGGTACACTAAGAGTAACCACAGATCTCATCCCTTTAGAGATTGCCCCTGCAGGGATCGATATTCTGATGTTCAGGTCATCTAGCTTCAGCTCTCCACCGTCGTGATCAATGATGCCATGAGAGAAGGGGTCCAGGAAACCTGGGTGGTCTTCCATTGCTACCAACGGATGATACAATGACACAGTTAACAGATAAAAGACATGTCGGGATTATACACCGGTTATCGTTACCAGAATTACATACAAGTTTTATGAGGTATTAAAATAAGGTTTTACAAACACTTGCAGTTATATTACAGAATTCCCTGATATGAGGGTGGTCGAACTCTGACAGGACATGCCAGATATATTTACAGCATTTTCTTTATAAGGAGACTTTAAACGAACTTTATGTTAACTTCAATTACCTGTTGCTATTTTGTCTGCTGCATCGTTGAAATGAAAAGCTTGAGCAATTTCGAGAAGCCTCTGTCTTGTTCCTCCCTGTTGTACCCACTCTTGAAGCATTCGTACAACGATTTGTTGTATTAAGGTAGGTGGGAAGGACACAGATGTGGACATGACCTGCAGGATTTCAGAAGTTGTTAGATCAAGGCGTTGGGAGAGGTCGAGTAGATCTGGAGTTGTGCAAATCTTTTTGGAGATTTCATCAAGACCTGGAGAGACAAAATTGAATATAAATTATAATTTGGGTTTTAATTGCCATGATTGTCCATGTCGTTTCGTATTTTTCCTCTTAAATTGGACTAAAAATTCTTATAATTCTGACATGTACAGTAATTACAACTTTCCATCATCCTGTTTACTTCTTAGAATACAACTAACGCACTGTCAAAAAAATATATACCATCCCACGTGATTTCTACCATGAGTTTACTTGATTGGAATAGACTTTACCGTAGTTTTTATTTTTTGTATCAAACCTGCATTGCAATCTTTGATGTTGTAGTCTTGAAGAAGCTTTGTCATTGGTACTTTCTTCTCTTGGCCTCCTAAACATCTGCACCAATTGTTGAGGAGTTGCCGTGCTAGTCTGTTCATTGCTGCGGAATCGGAAGGTGCAAAGGAAACAACAATGACTTCATCATCCAGACGAAGGGCTTTCCCCAGTTCCCATGCCGAAGACAGACTCTTCACCGGAAGAGCAACGATACACTGCTCACCCGTACTCGGTGAACCTCCACGTTGGTCGATGTCTTCACCATTTGTATCTCCATCTTTGATTTCTGAAATAGAACATGTTATATAAACAGGGCGTATCAATCAAAAGTTTACCCAACTTTGGTAGCTTCTAATTGAAAATTCATAACCAATATGACTTTGAAATTGCTTTCATGGTGACGAGTAACTTATTTTCTGTCCGATGATACCCTATTCATAATATTTCTGCCACGGGTGAATGAGCACCAGGGTCTTTAAAAAGTGTTGTCAAAATCACCATGTTCCAAGTTTGGCCCTAAGGAACTTGTCCACTGCACCATTTCACACGCGTAAGGAGCATAAGGTCTTTATCTCGAATAGCGAGCGAAAACTCAAAGGTTACTAAACCCAAATGCAAGAAAGAGCTTTTATGATGATAAATATCAAATAAATCGACAGCAGACTTTCAACAACAACAAAAACATATCCCAGATACACTTTATCCATTTTGTATCACTCAATGAGAAGGTTACCTTAAACAAGGGCTGCGAATGAAGTCAAGATTGTAATCATCATAACGAAGAGAATTATCATAAATTTTGCTTGTAATAAGTATTTCTTTGGGTTGATGTTGACCCTTTTTTCTTCAACTGCCTATAGTCATTGTAAATAAAAGAGCAATCATTTTGGAATGAGATAACACACATCCACTTTTGACCGACATTCATTGCTCCAGCCCAAACTTGGTACAAGAGGATTTTGGCAATACTTTTTTTAAATCCTGCTGTTCAGTCATCCTTGGCAGCACAATTTTGAAAATGGTATCATTAGACAGGGCATTCATTTTATTTTTTACCATAACGTATTATTAAAGGTCACACAGATGATATAGTTTAAGGACATCCTTAGACTAATGTGACATACCAGAATCTGAATTTCTGATGATCTCCATATCTTCATGCTCGCTCTGCTCTGTTATTTGTTCAGGCGGTGTAGTAGAATTCACTTCCAGTTTTTGAACATCCACTTCTTCGTCTTCTTCTTCGTCTATAAGATAAAGTATAAGGCGATTGTGACCATACAAAGGTACTGCTCTTAGCATAACAGCATCTTTGATTTCTGTGTATCTCTAATTACTCATGGGGTCTATATATACTATATGGCATACATAAAACCGAGAGAATAATGTCCAAGTTCCATATTTCTTGATTAATTTATGATGTTACAGGAGATAACAGCGAAAGCTAATTTTTTAATAGAAAGTCTCAATATACAGGAAAGCGATTCGAATGAATCTTGAGATGTGTATTCATGAAGCAATACGAGTGGATCAAGTTATATCTATTCCAATATATAATGAAATACTTAAATGATTCTTTCCTATGTTGCACTTGAGAGCAGTAGAAGAATATGATTGTATGATGTATCATACCCTTGATTTTCTCTGTGTTCGATGCGTCCTGCACAGACTCCCAAACCAGCTTCAATGTCTGCTTTGCTTCAGACCCTGAAGTCTGAGATGCTTTCCAACATGAGAGCATTTGGATGTTAGCGTCATTCCTGTTGTATAATGTCCGATGTTCGATGTGTTCTAACTCTGACTTGTTGAATCCCAGCTTCCCTCCTATCTCATAGAACTTAATCGGTTTGATCTGCCGGGCGAACGTAAGCAGTGTCTTGTCAGGAATTTCACTGTATTATCAGAAAAAGTAAAATATATCCATAAGTACCACTTTTATCGCTTTTTTATTACAACTTAATTCCTCCTGTTAAATGTGTTTCAATGTACTAGTATGTGGGCGAACGTGTATTTCTATCTTTTTCTCTCCTTTTGCCTGCTCGTTTACGTCAACTTCCCTCCTTGTCTTCCTATTATCTTCCTCTTTCTTCATATTCTTTGATTAACTCAAGCGTTTGGGTATACATTTATTTTCTCGTTGAGCGATATTGGCTTCTTTTAATATTGGTATTTGCTTTTCAACCTATGCATTACTCTCACCGTTTCTTTTCATTTGGCGAGAATGAATATCCATTGATCTAGTGGAGCTGAATATCAATTCTATCAATACTTTAGTTGAGAACTGAATAAATTAGAATCTTACCCTGTAGGTTCAATATCTGATGCACGTAGATCAAGCCGAAGTAGAACATAAATATGTAAACATAAAAACAAAGAAGAAATCAGAATCTAACATTAAACGATAAAAAAAAAAAAAAATTAGTTGTTAGCCTCATTTTTAAAGGCCAAGCCATTTAACACCTATAATTCTCTCACCCTTCATTCCACGTGTGAATACTATAAATACCATTTTGAATACCTCACCCCATTATATTTACTCTATTTGTTTCTGTTTGTAGAATAAAAGGACATGTATTATGTATTGCATTATTTACCACGTTACATCCCCGTGGTCTAACGCACTTTTAACAGTAACCTGATCTAAAACTTCATTAGCGTCTCGAAATAGGTTTACTGGAACTTATTTTTAATTCTTTCCTCAACCCTAACTTTTAGCAACGCACAGCACTGAAATACAAGTTAAACTGGGTGCCAATATGCCAGGAAACCATATTTATTATTCAAAGTTATTCAGATTATTAAACTCTATGAATCTAAGTTGTTTGACAAACAACTGATCGTACTTATGTGTGCTCGTCCCATAGTTAGCAGAAGGGTTGAAGCCTACTGTTTTACAATAATTTGGGTTCAATGTGTACGATTTTAAAAACAGTGAATTAATCCCTATTTTACTTTATTTTTTCTAGTGTATAATAGGTTAATCATTTTGTTCATTTTAAAATGGACATTGACTAGAAAGACAAACGGACACTTTGTTCGAAAGTCAAACCTGAGATGGCATTTTCTTCTGCCTGTGAATCTAAAGATTCCATGAGTGAGAGAAACGTTTCTTTTGCTGCTTGGCCGGACGATTGTCTCTCTCTCCATATCACCAGCATGTCATAGATGGCCTGCTCTCTGTCATGGAACCTCCTGTATTCTATGACATCCAGTTGTTGTATGGTGAAACCAAGAGCTACTCCCAAATCATAGAACTGGTCTACTGTCATTGCTTGGGCTATTGTAAGGACATCGATGTCTGGCAGTTCACTTTTCGAGACTTCTTCCACTGCCCTGCAAGACAAAGTGAAGGTGTTCAGGTAAATTGCTTTGCTGAAACTGCTTTAAAACGATGGTTATAAAGTTATAGAAACAACAACCCAACGCTACTGACTTTTGGCAGAAAATTACAATTTACTTATATTTGCTCCTATACATCATTAACCAATAAATGATTACACGACAAATGTTGCTATAAGACAATGGCTTCGTAGTCAATATGTATAGCATTTACAATTCACTACACAAATGCCTAACCTCAACTCAGTACCAAATTTTACATCCATTCCAATCTATAGACACAACATAACATTTGGTTGCCTCATCCCTATCAATATCTTTGAGGAAATAAAGCGTTGAAACAAAGAAATGTCATCGAGTCCATTTCTGATCACCTTTTGCAACGTAGAACTAATGAGATGTGAAAAGTACTAGAGATTATATTTATTTCTTCAAGTACTGAAATGAAGAAAGAAAAACAGAAGTATTGTTTTGATCTATTCCAAAATTATTCTTAAAGAGTATAAACCTCCATTCCAATAAAGCTGATATACATGTAGCTTTGTTCAAACGACACAGCATTATTATCTATGATGTATGATTTGTAACTTACCTTACAAATGATGGGGGTTCAAAAGGAGATAGGTACTCCTGTCCATCTACAATTTTGTTATAGGGCAAATTAAAACGATAATACGAAAATTACTTTTTTTTTAAAAAAATCATTGTTATTACTATTATTAAACAATTTCCTCTGTCTATCGTCTTTAGTTTTTTAACAGTTTGCTGAACCTTTAATTTGTCTCACGATTAGACGTACAGAAGAGGTATATGTATAAATATTCATGTGAAAAAGAACAAATACAAAAAAGCGAATGTACCTACATTTCACATTTCACAATAAAACTCATTCCGAACTGTATTTTGGCTTCATTTTTCGGTATTTTGGGTATTACATTATATACTCAAATGCAATTATCTCTAAGCGCTAGTTGAGATTCTCCAAATTTTTCACGTTCTTTCTTTGATCATACTCAGGAGTTATCAACCACGAAAAAAACTAATTTTGTTCGGCATTAAGTACACAAAATATGATGAAGAGAGACCAACAGACTGTACCTGTGTTTCTGATGATAAAAGCAATTGATCGAGACACCCCTAGCTTTCCAGCCTGTGTAATCGTAATAGTTATCCCTGTGAATTCTACATCATCCTCAGTAGGAGTCACGGATAGGAATATGTTGTGTCTCATCTTGCCATAAACATCCTTTAAAGAGAGAACCTGTAATATTGAAATAAAGAAGAAAAAGGCAATACTAAATTTAAAACAATGTCATTTAATAAGTGGAAAAATACATCAAAATCGAGATGCGTAAATTTATTCATAGCATCTCGTGTTTAATTCGAACACGATCACAACTATTTTTTGATAAATCATCTCATGTATATCCCATAGAAAGCATGGTCAACTATTAAAGCCATTGTCATAATTACACTTTTCAACAGGTGTCGTACGTGGCTATCAAAGCTGCCTGAAGCTGATTTTTTATTTTGAAAGTAGATGCGATTGCGTTTAGCAGTACCAAATGCACCAATCTGAGGAGAAATGGTAAGCTTTTAGTTCATATTATTGGTGGTAAATGCCCCCTCTCTTCCTCCTTGGTGTGAACTGCATCTCCATCGAACATTAGGCATCAATAGGGTGATGTTCATGTCGGATAAGTTTATCAAACATGGAAAGGGAATGTTTAAGTAAAATTGCCCGGTATAAGTGTCACATATGAAATGTAAAAGGTAAGAATATGAAGGCGTGAGAATACCAGAGGATGATAGAGTTAAAATGTTATAGGTAAAAATTCCCTGGGTAAGAATGTCAAAGGTAATATGGGAGTTAAAACGAGAGGTAGATGCAGCAGTTAAGAATGCCAGATGTAATAAACCTACCTGACATATTTACCTCTGACAATTTTACATCTGAAATTTATCATGGAACGTTAGTAGCTTTTAAGAAGAAAAAAAGCTTGATCATCAAATTTAGCCTTTGCTTTGAAAGCACAAAGGTAATGTTTTTGTAACAGATTGACACGTCATACAAATCTTTTTGAGTTTTTATTACCTTGCTTTCAACTTGTTCGCCCTCACGATGGCAGGTCACTGTGACGTCACCAGACTTAGATTCAACACTGAAGGGAACGGAGCGATGGCTCTTGTGGTACGACTGCTGCTTCTTCTCCTCTTGTATATCCTATTACAAAGGAAGAGACTATTAAGTGCCGTCGATACACCTTAATGAGAAAACGCAATTTCCTTTTGGTGAAGAAATTTTTTTGAACCTCAACAGAAAACTCAAAAGAAAAGCTAGTTTATCATTTTTAGAATGGCGTGGTTCTAAATGTTTCTTGGCAGGAATCAATCACGGTTCTTAAAACATCTATACTCCAAGAAACATTTGAAGGTTCAATACAATTTCTTTTAACAATCCCGGTGTTTGGGGAATTTTTTTTCTTCACCTATGGACCAATTTCGTATTGTATTCAAATTTAATTCACAAATATTACTTTAGTGTCTTGTTACAATTTTTTCATTCACCTCTTATGGATAATTATATTTCAAAAGTCAGAAAGCGAATTACGTACATCATGTGTTTATCGTTAGGACAATTCATAATGTCTGTTTAAAATGGGTAAACATTAAAGGGAACCTAAACCCAAAGAATAAGTGTAGGTATTCCGAAAAATGAGATGTATTCCTGCCCTGTCATGTACAATATTCCTTACGAAAATGTACAAGATATATATAAATGAAGATATTCCTGGCATGATGTGATGCCTGTCAGCATGACATGGGCGCAACCATTTTCTTAAATATGTGACGTATCTGTTGAAGTTGTACATGTATCATGCACCAAGCTTTAGTTGGAAAGAATTTTTAAATCAATAACGAAACCTTTACTTTTCAATGAAAAAAAATAACAACTGAGATGATAGAAATTATATTAGGTGAAAAATAAATAACAGGAACACAATTGTAACAAATTCATTTATAAATACTACACTATAGCAGTTGACATATAATCATCACACACGTCTTGGAAAGAAACATCCATACATTTGAATACATTTACTTGATAAACGACTTCGCATAGTACGTCACATTATCAAGAAAATGGCGATGCCCATGTCGTGCTGAGAAACTGTACTTTATTTTTACTTTATACCTCTCTCATACACTTTGGTGGGGAATCTTGTAGATGTATGGGTAATAACATAATAAATCTCTCAGAATAAGTAAAGTTATTACTTGGGGTTCGGTTTCCTTTAACTATGATTCCTTCATAGTTCCACGAGGACCTGGATTCACCGCGTAGCAATAAGACGGGTTTCCCCCTTTTTTTAATTCAGACTGCATGAAGAAGCCAGTAGGAACTGGTTAAACGTTGCAGAGTAGATGTAAGTAATAAATTCCAACAATTGATTGCTAACAATCACGTGCTTTTTACTGACCGTTTCGATCCCAGGGAGGTCCGCATGCATCTGCAGGTGAACTTCAAACTCTTTGCCTCTCTCTATCTTGTCTGGGATGTATGGGGTGCACATAAGTTGGTGTCGGATCACCTGTTGTTCAAGAGGAATAAAAACCCACCACTCTGCACAGTGACCAATGTACAGCTCAAGATGTCTCTTGTACACTCTGCAGTATGGTGGTTCGGCTGGTGAGCTGGATGATTTCATTCTTGATGTTCTTGGTAGAGCTGATGTCAGAGGGTAACAAAACAAAATGCGTTTGTTGTTGAGAAACGTTATATCGTCATGGGGTCGATATGTCCTTTTAACAGCGAAACCTCAGATGTATAATGACATCAAATATTTATATCCATAGTGGGTGGCCTTGTCAAGATTAATTACTTTAAATTGTTTTAAGTTTAAGAAGCCATATTGAAAAGCACAAAATCCCCCTTCACACGTTCCCTTTTGAGTTGGACGAATACATGGGAGGTGCCATGTGCTCCTCATGACGTTTTGGCGCTGTAAGTAAGACGATACCTAGAGGTTGAATGAATAAAACCCGAGATCAATTTGAAAGCATTCTAAGACCACAATCAGAATTCAAGATTCAGGAGTCAAGGGTTGGTCGTCTTTGTAAATACACCTGATTGTGGCGTGTACTTATGGCGAAAAGATAGAAGAATATGATAGATAGCAAATTGTTTTTAATTGGTGTTACATGGATATCAAACGTATACAAAATGTTGTATCGTATAGTAAGAGTGTAATCCCAAAGTGCTTTGCTTTGCAGGCTAAGATATTTTGATCTCGAGGCATCAATATCCGTTTATCCAACTTTAAAACATGATTCGATCTCTGAATCTGACCCAATAGACTTACCGTCGACTGAATCCCATACACTGGAAACTATGTCTGGCTTCAATTGTTCGGGATTGATGACCATGGTAGAGTGTGGTATCCTGATCTTAACAGGTTGGTGGAAGGTCATGTTTGGAGGATCACATCTAATCCCGTAGCAGGCCAATGATTCATCATCTTGGATGGCAACACTAGGAGGGTCTCTTAAGAGGGTCAGGATGATCTTACACGGGTCACTCTGATGAACAGCCTCCGGAGGAATAAACATTGATACGCCATGGTCTTCTACTTCAATTTCCTGACTGGTATTCCTCTCGGCTCCAACAGAGACAATGGCAGGTGTTGATGGTTCATCCTTTCTTCCTTCAACATAAGGAAATGACAAGATAATAAGAACAGATATAACCGACAAAGTAAATGTATATGTTGATCGAGATAGTTATTGGAATGAAATACCAATATGTGAATCAAGTTTCATCTTATTTCTGTTCGCGAAAAGGATCCACTTTATTACAACTGACAAAGGTTGATTTAATAACCCAAACACTGACACTCTATCCTGAAACATTTGAATTAGGGTCTGTGGTAAATCAATAATGTATCATCGATTAAGCTTCTTTATTTATATCCATCAGTTTATTTATATTTGCTTTTTTAAATTGGAGGCTCATTCAACGTTCATCTCTCGTATTTGGGTCATTGACGGAAACCTGACACTTGGGTCTTCATACAGAAATACTAATGTAGTTTTTGTAGGGTACGTGGGTGAGATTTGTGTGCGATTAAGTTAATGGCCCAGACAATGAATTATCAAATTCCCTGTTTTCGGCCGGAGATGGAAAACTAACAACAATTTCATCGCTAGACTTTAATCTATGACTTAATGGATAAGAAAAAATTGAAGCACTTGCTTGTTTAGCATTTACACTGAGAAAATCTGTTTGTATTTGAAGGATGTTCTTACCTCGATAAGACTGGATCTCCTCTAAAGAAGGTAATCTGAAATTAATCAGTGCAGATGTATAACAAAAAGTCGATAAGTCATTTCTATACAATGTGGGCTGTGAAAACGTGTATTTGTTTGTATGAAAAACTACATAAATGATATTGACATGAATCGAACAGCTTTTAAATGTCAGACACTTATCGAGGCCCATTATTTAAAAAAGAGACTCCTATCTTAGCATTATGTAGGGTAGGGCGACAAAATACATATTTATTCACCTGGTAATGCGGTAAAATACAAACATTAAAAGTACGACAGCTAGTTACTATACCTTCTTAACAAATTTGGTTTAAACAAAATATATGTAAGTTCACCTATGTATATAATATGTATATATATCTATATTGAGTAGATAAAAATAAACAAGGATGAGGTGGCGTTTACGACCTAGTAGGCTTCACTTGGTAGCCCCGACAAAAGTAATAGTCTAATTTGTCACATAATTTGTACTTTTTTTGTTGTTTGAAAAACACATTTATAATCAACCGTTATGATCGACAATAAAGCTAGAATATCTAATTTAAAAAAAAATTATTACCAAATCTCAAAAGAGGAAGATGAAAATATTTATTATTTCCATGGGTTTTGATTTATCGTTTGTTTAACAACTGGCGGGATAACATGTTATTCTTTTAGAATTGAAAGTATCACCTCGACAAAATCATTTGTTTGACCACTTCGTCCTTGGCAAACTGGATTGGTAGGTTGCCTGCCTCATCCTTCACATCTAACTTGGCTCCATTATCAAGGAGATAAAACACCAAGGCCTTCTCAGGAGATAGTTCGCCCTTGTAATACTCATCAGAGATCTGAAAAAATACAACCAACAAATTCTGAGAACAATGTCGTTCATCAATAGTCAGGGTGGATGTAGCCTCTTGTCGATGGCCCTCGCGTTGTTGGAGTCCGTAAATTATGGCTCGCTTCGCTCGCCAGTAGTGGTAATCCCTATTTACATTTGAAAGACCCCCCCCCCCCAAAAAAAAAAAAATAAATAAAAAATCTAGAGAAGCAATATATATCAGTTACACCGCTTTAAGGACTAAATGCACGCAGACGACAACTCGACTTTAATTTTTCTTTTTGGGGGATATATAATTTGTTGTTCGTGTCTGATATCGGTCTCTTAAAAAAGGAATAGGACTCGCCTTTCTTAGTGTATCACTTTCCTGAACAGCTTTCCTGGTCTTGTAGCAGAGCTTAATTGCTTTATGGAGGCACGTCTGGCCGTCAGGTGCCTGGATATTGAGATCAGCTCCCTTGGAAACTAACTTCTCAATGGTAGAGGTGTGACCGTGTTGTATGGCAAGATGGATATGTGTAAATTCGTCTCCGTCGAGCTGGTTGACAATAAATATACAGCACCAAAAATTAAGAATTGAAATAAAAATGCTATGAAAGCTCGGTCAAGTAAAGTACAGGTGATCAATCATCCCATGATTCGTGTTACTTTTGAGCAATCATTGTAGCAAAGGAAATACATGTATATGGACAAACAGTTACGAAACACAACTTAGGTCTATCTGGTGTTTTATGTATGCTTAAGAACAAAAAAGATGTCTTATTGTAGTATGCCAGAATCGAGCTGGTCAAGTCTGAATACAATAATATATAATCTGTGCCTAACATGCCTAATATCCACTCCATTGAATTTCGGAACTTGTAATATGACATGTATGAATTGTATACATTAGGGTAGATAAATTTGACATGAAATGTTTAGTTAAAGTGATTACCTTGGAATTCAGACGGTCGATGAATAGATCAGCGATGCTTTGGTGTCCGAGGGTTAAGGACAGATGTAGAGGTGTCTGCCCGTGAATGTCTCCTATGTCAAAACGTTCCCCTTCTACCAGAAGAACTTTAACGACATCAAGGTAGCCATTCTTAACAGCATGGTGTAAGGGCGTCCTACCGTCATTATCTCCCTCAGTCACTCCAGCTCCTTGACTGATGAGATATTTGGTGACATCAAGATGACCATTGAATGCAGCAACGTGTAATGCAGTCCTACCATCATTATCTCCCATGTTCACCTCAGCTCCTTGACTGATGAGATGTTTGGTGACATCAAGATGACCCTCCCGAGCAGCACTGTGTAATGCAGTCCTACCGTCATGATCTCCATCATTCACTCCAGCTCCTTGGCTGATGAGATATTTGGTGATATCTAGATGACCATTGAGAGCAGCACCTCGTAATACAGTCCCGCCGTCATTATCTCTTCTATTCACCTTAGCTCCTTGACCGATGAGATATTTAGTGATATCAAGATTACCATCAAAAGCAGCAATACATAATACGGTTACACCGTCATTATCTCCATCATTCACCTCAGCTCCTTGACTGATGAGATATTTGGTGACATCAAGATGACCCTTCCGAACAGCACTGAATAATGCAGTACTATCAGTATTATTTGCCATATTCACCTCAGCTCCTTGACTGACGAGATATTTAATGAGATCAAGATGACCTCTTAAAGTAGCAATGTGTAATGCAGTCATACCCTCATCATTTCCCCTATTCACCTCAGCTCCTTGACTGATGAGATATTTGGTTACATCAAGATGACCATAGAAAGCGACACTGCGTAATACAGTCTCACCGTCATTATCTTCTCTATTCACCTTAGCTCCTTGACTGACGAGATATCTGGTGATATCAAGATGACCATTGCAAGCAGCAAAGTGTAATGCAGTCATACCCTTATTATTTTCCATATTCACCTCGGCTCCTTGGCTGATGAGATATTTAGTGATATGAAGATGACCCTTCTGAGCAGCACTGTGTAATGCAGTCTTACCGTTATCCGTTCCCCTGTTCACCTCAGCTCCTTGACTGACGAGATGTTTGGCGATATCAAGATGACCATTGAAAGCAGCAATGTGTAATGCAGTCCCACTCCCATTATCTCCCCTATTTACCTCAGCTCCTTGAATGATCAGATATTTGTTGACATCAAAATGACCGTTCTGAGCAGCATTGTGTAATGCAGTCAAACCCTCATTATCTCCCCTATTCACATCAGCTCCTTGGCTGATGAGATATTTGGTGACATCAAGATGACCATTGAAAGCAGCAAGGTGTAATGCAGTCCTATCCTTATTATCTCCCTCGTTCACCTCAGCTCCTTGACTGTTCAGATATTTGGTGACTTTAAGATGACCATTGAAAGCAGCATCGTGTAATACCGTCTCACCGTCATTATCTCCCACAATCATCTCAGCTCCTTGGCTGATGAGATATTTGGTGATTTCGAGATGACCCTTCTGAACAGCACTGTGTAATGCAGTCTTACCCTTATCATTTCCCCTATTCACCTGAGCTCCTTGACTGATGAGATATTTGGTGACATCAAGATGACCATTCTGAGCAGCAATGTGTAATGCAGTCGAACCCTCATTATTTCCCCTATTCACCTCAGCTCCTTGACTGATGAGATATTTGGTTACATCGAGATGACCATAGAAAGCCGCACTGTGTAATACCGTCTCACCGTTATTAGCTCCCTCAATCATCTTAGCTCCTTGGCTGATCAGATATTTGGTGACATCAAGATGACCATTCTGAGCAGCAATGTGTAATGCAGTCCAACCCTCATTATCTCCCCTATTCACATCAGCTCCTTGACTGATGAGATATTTGGTTACATCGAGATGACCATTGAAAGCCACACTGTGTAATACCGTCTCACCGTTATTATCTCCCCTATTCACATCAGCTCCTTGACTGATCAGATATTTGGTGACTTTAAGATGACCCTCCTGAGCAGCAAAGTGTAATGCAGTCCAACCCCTATTATCTCCCCTATTCACATCAGCTCCTTGACTGATGAGATATTTGGTGGCATCGAGATGACCATTGAAAGCAGCGCGGTATAATGCTTCTTTTTCCATATTAGCTTCATGGATGAGTATAACTTTCGTTGCTTTAAGACGCCCGATTGATGCAGCAAGAAGTTCGTGTGTATGTCCATCTGGATTCGCCTTCTCGGCATTAGCACCTTGGTTTATGGGATACTAAGTTTTGTATAACCTACCGTACTTCACCGCATTATGTAAAATTTTATTTCAATCTTTGTCTGGTTTATGATGTTCCCTGTTTTAGCAGTTTCTGGTGCTTTTGATTTTACCCCTTCAATGCAGCTACCTCATGAAACTGCTGATGTCTTTCATACTCGAAGAAGCACCGGTTTACCGGACATCCTAAGAAAGAACAGTTCCTTGTAATCGTCTACTTCTCTCTTAACGTTCGATATCGAAATGTTACAATTCAGAATCTAAATCTTTTGTAGCAGATAAACCAGTTGCATTTGCATGTTACAAGCATGAGCATACACCACACTGTTTGTTTTTTCTCGCATTGTGCAGCTCTAATTTTTGTCCAAGTTCCAAAGTCCAATGCAGTGAGCTAAATCATGATTCAAATATATGTCATTCATGACAAAAGGAAGATATGTACATTGTTTGGAAAGAGCGCAAACACCTTTCAAGTCTACTGCAGATCAATAGAATTTTCTTTTGAATGATTTTATGTGATTTCATGCCCACTCTTGTAATGATAACCCATAATGTGTCATTAAACCATTTTTGTAAAGACCCTCCTCGTAAATCCAATGTATAATTCTGCCTATCATTCTTAGAGTAATTTTTATTTTTGAAATTCCCCTATATTGTTGCGCCTGTTTTTGGCATCGCTTCAAATACTGAAGTGGGTACCATTGTGCATTATGTACACTCCATTATTATAACCTCTCTGTTATTCGGTTTGTGACAAAATAGAATTCACGAAGTAAAATAGGTTTCGTTTTTTTTTTTATTTACGACTAACAATGTATTGAACTCAATCGTTTCGAGAGAAAAAAATGTCGTTATAGGTGAAATGAAATGTAGAAATGAATAAATCAAACGCCGGATGAATTCACATTCAATAAGCTCAACCAAAGGCATAGAAACCATTGGAAATAAGAACATTTGAGCGATAAAAAGCTGAACTTGTAAAGATGGTGGAATGCCTGGCTGTGGAACGATGAGGATAAACTTCTAAAAAAAATTATCCATTGTGACCCCGTTCAAGAATTAGACAAATGGAACAGGTTATAACCAGTATGATTATAAAATTACATTAACATTTGACAGTAACAAAGATAAAGGAGATCAGGTTATAGGTCTGTTTTCTCAGTGAATTTTCAACTACAATTACATGCTACCCATTCGTGTGAGGGGAGGACTTTTTAAATATAATCTTGAATGTAAGCACACCCAATTGTATTTTATACTGATTTTTATTGACCTTTTTTACTTTGACAATGTACAAGGAATGAAAGGTGCATCACAAATGGCAGGTGAAAGAGTTGCATGGCTGCTCTCGTGAAGGCCACAGCAGCGCTTTGCAGCGCCAACTGAAGTTGATGATGATGATGGACCTTAAAGACCCTTTCTAATAAAAAAATACAATTTTTTTTTTATCAAAGGAAAGCTGAATGAACGTATAATACAAAAAATATAGAGATAAAAACAAACTATTTTCCCTACCAGTCTGATATTTCTTGAATTGTTTTTGCATAATGAGCCTTTTGATTGATTGAATGAATGATAAAAATGAAAAAACAAAGATGACCGAAATAGGATGTTTTCATAACTCGTGCATCTTATTTTATATAACCCCCGGAAGCTCTGGGGTTTTAGGTATTTAATTACGGTTAGATGAGCGTCCAGGGGCCCTCTTTAAGGTCAATGACGTGTTCCAGGGGGGGGGAGAGCCCCCGGAAGCTCAGGAGTTTTTGGTTTTTAATTACCGTCAGATGAGCATCCAGGGGTCCGCCTTAGGGCCCTTTGTGGGGTCCAGGGGACAAAGCCCCCGGAAGCTCGGGGGGTTTTGGGTATTTAATTACGGCCAGATGAGCATCCAGGGGCCGCCTTAGGGCCCTTGGTGGGGTTCCAGGGGGCATAACCCCCGGAAGCTCTGGGGTTTTAGGTATTTAATTACGGTTAGATGAGCATCCAGGGGCCCTCTTTAAGGTCAATGACGTGTTCCAGGGGGGGGGGGAGAGCCCCGGAAGCTCAGGGGTTTTGGGTATTTAATTACAGTCAGATGAGCATCCAGGGGCCGCCTTAGGGCCCTTGGTGGGGTCCAGGGGACAAAGCCCCCGGAAGCTCAGGGGTTTTGGGTCAATTACGGTCAGATGAGCATCCAGGGGCCGCCTTTTCTTTGAATGTGATTTAATTCAGGTTTTTATTTATTGTTATGTTCTTTTGGGTTAAAAATACAAACCATGCTTACTCCTTTACTGCTTTTTTTTTTTTTTTTTGAGGGGGGGGGGGCAAAAACGCGTTTTGCCCCCCTACTTTTTTGATTGGGGGGGGCAACTGCCCCCCCCCCCCCCCACCTCCGGCGCCTATGCTTGAACGCAGGCGCGCCGGAAGCAGTTTGGGATTGGGGGGGGGGGCAAACATTCCAGGGGGCTCATCTTCCAGGGGCAGTGACGTAACGAGCAAAAACGTTTGGAAGGGGGGGGGGCAGAAGAAAAATCTGCATCACCATCACTCTTACACGTTACATGCAGGGCAGGCCCCGCGGAACGTTTTTCAAAGTGGATTATTAACAATCAGGTAGAGCGTAAAATGGCGTGGGGTCCAGGGCCTGGGCCCGGCCCCGGTAGGGGGTCAAGGGGCTAAGCCCCCAGAAGTTTAGGGGTTTTAGGCATTACAATTATGGTCAGATAAGCATATTTAGATACCTTATTTGTGACACTGGCAGGCCACTAATTGGCGGAGAGTCCAGGGAGCAGAGCCCCCGGAAGCTCGAGGGTTTTAGGTATTCAATAACGGTCAGATGAGCATACAGGGGACCGCCTTAGGGCCCTTGGTGGGGTCTGGGGCGGAGCCCCCGTAAGCTCTGGGGTTTTAGACATTTAATTACGGTCAGATGAGAATCCAGGGTCCCGCCTTAGGGCCCTTGGTGGGGTCCAGGGGGCAGAGCCCCCGGAAGCTCAGGGGTTTTAGGTATTTAATAACGGTCAGATGAGCATACAGGGGACCGCCTTAGGGCCCATGGTGGGTCCGGGGGCAGAGCCCCCGTAAGCTCTGGGGTTTTAGGTATTTAATTACGGTCAGATGAGCATACAGGGGACCGTCTTAGGGCCCTTGTTGGGGTCCGGGGCAGAGCCCCCGGAAGCTCTGGGGTTTTAGGCATTTAATTACGGTCAGATGAGCATATTTTGGCGTGGGGTCCAGGGCCTGGGCCCCGGGAGGGGGTCAAGGGGCTGAGCCCCCAGAAGTTTAGGGGTTTTAGGCATTAAAATTATGGTCAGATAAGCATATTTAGATACCTCATTTGTGACATTGGCAGGTCACTTATTTTTTCTCTCTCTCTTTCTTTCTGTTTCTCTGTAACAAACTTTTTCAACAATTGAGGGTGGCACGAGTCCCCGAGCCCGGCCGTTCTGCAGACCCTAACATAAATGCTTCTAAATAAGCATATTTTTCGCCCGACTGTAAACTTATTTGGGAATTTTTTAATTTTCCAACAAACGCATAAAAAGGTATGACTTACAAAAAAAATGAAATAATATACCGGAAAATCATGTCATTTCAGCAAAATTTGTACATCACTGGTATCGAATAAAAAAAAATACCCCCCCCCCCCCCCATCAGTACGCCATCGTTCAGGGGCTCATAAGCTTAACACCCCTATAACAAAAAACAGACACGCTTTCCCATTCTCTCGCAATATGTCCACGATATGCGCATAAGCCGCGTATCGCTATTATAAAAACCTACATTGATAAATATAGGTAGCATGCGCAATGTTTAGGAAATTTAATTCCTGTTACCTTTCCTTTTCTTTGAATGGAATTTCATACGTCATTTAATTCAGGTTTTTATTATTGTTATGTTCTTTTGGGTTAAAAATACAAACCATCTTTACTCCTTTACTGCTTTTTTTTTTTTGAGGGGGGGGGGGGCGTTTTTTTTTTTTTGGGGGGGGGGCAAAAATGCGTTTCCCCCCACACTTTTTTGATTGGGGGCAGCTGCCCCCCCCCCCCCCCCCCCCCCCACTTCCGGCGCCTATGCTTGAACGTCTTGATCTGCAAAGCCTAAAGCGTTGAAGTTGAACGGGAATGAGGAATGGCGAGAACGCGCTGGGTTTTTTATAACTCCCGAGTCAGGACGGGATTGCACACGGGGTTGAACCATGGACTTACTAGACGTCCATGGTTGAACTGCCTTTGAACGGGGTGGTCGGGTTAAAAACTAGTTAGAACAGGTGGCGAACTAGTAAGAATGTGTTTGGACGTATTGGGAACGAGGTAGAACTAGTTAATAATGGGAGTTAAACTGGCTACGGACTGGCTTGGACTGCCTAATCTACCCGATCTGAACTTACTATGAACTGGCTGTGGACGGGGTACAAACGAGATGGACGTATTGAGGACTGTTTACGAACGAACTAGGATTGTATTATAGACATTTTTTCTGACCTGTCTTCCTAGTCTTGCCATGCTTTTATTCAAACTGATTTGGTGCCTGATTGGACTTTGCATTTAGGTTGAGTTTGCATGCCCCCTTATTCTTTCCTTATCCAACCAAATAATTCCGCCGTCTGTGTATGAACATAAAAAAATATCCTCTCTGTACACACCAATTATTCATGGAGGGTGAAGAATAATTGGTGTAGGTGTCTGAGGCAACTGCCCCAGGTGATTTTTTTTCAATTGAATAAATGACACGGCGTAAGAGGGACCTGGGCCCTGTTTCATAAAACGTGATATCAAAAACAAGTTACAGGCTACTGTTATAAGCTACTGAAATCATGGCATCTGATTGGCTGAGAGCAAATTTGTCATAGAAATTTAGCAGTTGTTATAGATAATAAGTTTTATGAAACAGGCCCCTGGTTTGGTGGAGTAAGAATTTCTTATAAAACGTGTTACTATTTATTAGTATAGCGACGTGCAATCGACCAGCAACCCGATTTTTAATTCTTAAACGCGAACAGGTGATTTATAGTAACAATTGAAAGAACTATTATTGAACAAAAAGAAACTGGAGATCGCGGAAATACTACAATCGAACACTGCCTGCCACACGCTGCAGTTTGACACGAAGCACGTTATAGGTAAAGCTCATTTAAAGACCGTCAATACTACTTGGCCAGAAGATATTAGACCACCCAGCCAGGTCACTGACAGGTGGCTATCTCATCAGCTCAGCTCTCAACTAACATAAGAAAAAGAGGATCATGGAGGACCAACAGGCACCGATTAGGGAAGTTTTCTATATAGAGGGAGCAAGTAGCTACAAGTAGGACAGTGGGGCTTTAACATCCATAAAGGAGAGGAAAAAAAAAATAACTTCCCAGGCCATCGTCATAACATCTAGGGTCTTCCTGATGTACTATTCATTTACACATTACAAAAAATATATTTAATAAATAAACCACCACGGTTACACGCGTCTAAACTTAAATGATCATTTATGAAACACTTTGTTCTGATGTCTAGACATCACTTCAAAGGTAATAATGACTGCAAGTCATGTGAAAAGAACAGTCTATTTTGATTGTATTACTATCATAATCTATCCCTTATCATTAATAAAAATGATCACATATAATATAGTTTATGTACATACAACAAAATAAAGTGGAGATCACGTACATACTACAATTTCGAACACTGCCTGGTACACGCTGCACTTTAATGAGTCGGACTTTGATATGAAGCACATGATGTGTGACATCCGCGATGGAGAGAAAAACACGACATAAATTCCCAGTCCATCGTGATAATATGTGGAGTCATCTTCACATGCCTGTGATAATGCCAGATCACATGTCACTGGGTGTTATCAATGCCAGTATGTTACTTTGAACAGCGCACTGGAGTGTTTGTTATATTTATTGGCAATATCGAACATTGGTGTTGTGCGTTGGCCTAACAGATTCGCTACGATTTGACGGGATACATTATACGTACACATATTCATAGTATACTCATCATTTTAATGTCATCTTCATTCGTCAAAGACTAAATATGTTTTTCCTATCATCAACGTCAGCACTACTCGGAGTTTTAGGGTTTCTCTTCTGTTTATGGTTCGTTCGGCGTCCAAAAAACCTTCCACCCGGGCCATGGTCGCTGCCAATCATCGGATATCGATTCAAATCGGGTCTAATTCACGAGGCTTTCGTGGACTTGGCGAGGAAGTATGGGCCCGTTTTCAGCGTTCGACGAAGCCCTCTTCTCTTTGTTGTCTTGAACGACAGGGAGAGTATGAAACAAGCTCTGGTGAAGTCAGGAGAATTCTTTTCAGACCGATTTATACCTGGGCATCTCAGATGGGGAATTCCAGATGCTGAAAAGAATGGTAAAGTAGGCCCATGTACCGCATCCCGCTTGTGGATTCTCAAAAAGGCCCATGAAATTTGTATATAATAAAGTATAATCTTTACGATTTAAAAGCAAACTTACCTTGCAAACGTATAAGTTTTTCTTGTTTACAAAATTCCATGAGTATGAAGGCAAACAGGGTTGAGGCTGTTTGTGTCTGTATTATTTTTAACCAAATCTGCTTCATCTTTCTTATAGCTTCCATTGTTTGGAGTAATGGCAAGCCATGGGATGACCAGCGAAAATTCTCTCTTCCTGCTCTTCGCTCCTTCGGTTTTGGTAAGAAGAGCCTCGTCCCTCAGATCAACCTTGAGTCTCGTTATCTGGCTGATGAAATCAGGGCTCTCCATGGTGAACCCATGGATCTATCGGCTTTGTTGAATAAAGCAACTGCTAATGTCATTTCACAACTGGTCTTCGGTCGCCGACATGAGTACGATGATCCCGAATTTATTGGCGCTCTGGATGCATTGGCGGATGCCTTTGGTCTCGTCTCAGAAACTGATCCAGTTATTGTCTTTGAATCACTTGTTCATACTCCGTGGTACAAACCCTACCGCGGTTGCATATTCAAGCTTAGGGACTTCGTCATGTCTCATCTCCACAACCATCAAGAAACTTTCCAGAAAGATAATATCCGGGACTTTGTTGACGCGTTCCTCGGACACGACATCTCGAAGGATTACCCCCTGGACACGTTCTGGAGGATTGTGTTGGATTTCTTTGCCGCGGGTACTGAAACCACAGCGGTGGTGACTTCATGGGCGATACTCTACCTAGCTGTTAACCCAGATGTTCAGAAGAAGGTATAGAATGATTGATTGATTGATTAATTGAATTATCGATTGATTGATCTTATTCATCAAGTTTAAGTACAAGCACTAAAATCATGATATCACTAGATCATGGACTTTACAAGGGTTCTAGGACGACTACCCCGGGACAACTACCCCCGGACAACTACCCCCAGACAACTAACCCCTTCGACAACTACCCCCGGACAACTACCCCACTGGACAACTATCCTAGGGGGTTGTTGTCTGAGGGGTAATTGTCTGGGGGTAATTGTCCAAGGGGGTAGATGTCTGAGGGGGGGGGGGGGCAACGGGCATCTTTCTCATTAACTAAATGTATTCAACATACTAAAGAGAGGTATATAACAGATATTATTGTCTTTCCTGCACCGATGTTTTTTTTTGTTTTTGTATTTAGCATTTGGCAGAAGATGTATTTTTTTTTTTTTTACCATTGACCGTTTAAGAATATAGAACTAAATCTCACTGACAATTATACTGCTACATGTAACTAAAATTATTAATTTCCTTACCTATGGATTTTCAACCTTATGACGATATATGCTAGTCAATCTAAATGAAACACCAAGGATGTATTAATGATTCTGCAGAGTTATACCGAGAACTTCTTCGCGCAGACGTAAACATCCATTCTGGACATGACATGGTGAAGTGGGGGGGGGGGGGGGTTGAAGAATAACATTTCCCGACAAGTTAGCAGACATTTTGTTAAAATACGCGTATTGGGGGTTGAATCTTAGGGTGTATTTTTGTCCACCAATAGGTACAAGATGAGTTGGATGCAGTTGTTGGGCGTGGTCAACAACCAAACACCAGTGACCGCCCAAACCTTCCCTACTGCGACGCCACCCTGATGGAGATTATGCGCATCCGTCCCGTCCTCCCGGTCTCTCTGCCTCACATGACATCTGCAGATGTCTCCATTGGACCTTATACTATTCCCAAGGGGACCATCGTTGTCCCTAACCTGTGGGCTGTTCATCATGATCCCAAGGAGTGGTGTGAACCACACCTATTCAACCCAGACAGATTTCTCAGTGCTGATGGTCAAACATTCGTGAAGAACGAGGCTTGGATGCCTTTCAGCATTGGTAAGATAGCTCGTGTTCTTTTTAGGGAATGAACTCGTAATTGTATCATCAATCCTCATAAACTCATTCCTCCCATATGCTGTCATAGCAGAGTTCCTCCCATGAAAGACAATTGGAGCCTGAAAACACTTTAAAGGGGAACAGTTTATATTTTATGTTCAATACCTGATACTAACAATTTTACTTAAGATGCCGTAGGTAATATTTACCTAATAAAAATAAGGCAATTCTTTTCCTCAATTTTATTGAGTTATTTCGACTATTATTTTTTTACAGTGTATAAAGCGCCAATATCTAGTTGCCTAATCAAAGGCGCTGGTGAGACTGAAAAACTACCAAAAATGTGTGTTCATGATTCTAACTGGGAAAGACAAAAAGCAGTGACTAATTGTAAGCAATCTGAAATAGGTATATCTTTAGCTGAGTTCTGAAAATTGCTACCATTATTGTACCAAAACTTGATAGCGCCATAAGCATTGCCTTCTTCCGTGGAGCAACATTCAAACACAGACCGCTGAGTTTGGTCTTGTACGGGAAGAAACGTACACGTATTATGAACAGATCTTTTGATATGAGAAATAAGACAAATGCTCGGCACAGCTAGTTCATCATGTACGTTTTCAAGAGGAAGGTAATTAAATGCTGAATTTGTTGGTTAAATTGAAATCGCCGTCAATATTCATAGCCGGAGTCTCATACTCATACACACAGCGGCGGCGGGGAGGGGGAAGAGAGAGCACAGTGCCCCCTCCACATTTTCAAGTACACCTAAAGTGCCCCTTTGTACATAGGAAAGGTGCCCCCTTTTACTTTAGATAAGTGCCCTATATTTCTAATAGGTGCCCGTTCCACATTCTTATAAGTGCCTCTTACGACCTCTGATAAGTGCCCCCTTTACCGATGATAATTGCCGCTCTTCAAATCTGATAGGTGCCCATTTCACTTTAACAAGTGCCCTTTTCTTTTGTAATAAGTGCCCCTTCCCCTTTTGAAAATGGGAAAGAAAAAAGATCAAAGGAGATGAGAGAAAGCAAAATGGTGCCTCTTACCACCTCTGATAAGTGCCCCTTCACCGATGATAATTGCCCCTCTTCAAAACTGATAGGTGCCCATTTTACTTTAACAACTGCCCTCTTCTTTTGTAATAAGTGCCCTTTCCCCTTTTAAAAATGGGAAAGAAAATAGATCAAAGGAGATGAGAGAAAGCAAAATGGTGCCTCTTACCACCTCTGATAAGTGCCCCTTCACCGATGATAATTGCCCCTCTTCAAAACTGATAGGTGCCCATTTTACTTTAACAACTGCCCTCTTCTTTTGTAATAAGTGCCCTTTCCCCTTTTAAAAATGGGAAAGAAAAAAGATCAAAGGAGATGAGAGAAAGCAAAATGGTGCCTCTTACCACCTCTGATAAGTGCCCCTTCACCGATGATAATTGCCCCTCTTCAAAACTGATAGGTGCCCATTTTACTTTAACAACTGCCCTCTTCTTTTGTAATAAGTGCCCTTTCCCCTTTTAAAAATGGGAAAGAAAAAAGATCAAAGGAGATGAGAGAAAGCAAAATGGTGCCTCTTACCACCTCTGATAAGTGCCCCTTCACCGATGATAATTGCCCCTCTTCAAAACTGATAGGTGCCCATTTTACTTTAACAACTGCCCTCTTCTTTTGTAATAAGTGCCCTTTCCCCTTTTAAAAATGGGAAAGAAAAAAGATCAAAGGAGATGAGAGAAAGCAAAATGGTGCCTCTTACCACCTCTGATAAGTGCCCCTTCACCTTTGATAAGTGCCCCTCTTCAAAACTGATAGGTGCCCATTTTACTTTAACAACTGCCCTTTTCTTTTGTAATAAGTGCCCCTTCCCCTTTTGAAAATGGGAAGAAAAAAAAAGATCAAAGGGGATGAGAGAAAGCAAAATGGTGCTTTCCTAAATTCTGGATTCAGTATCTTAATTTTGGCTGCAGTATGTACTGCAAAAATCTATGGACAAATAGACAAATACAACAGAAATTCACAAGAACAACATCCATTTTTATTTACATACCATGTGATCTATAACAGATCATCAATTTATTATGAATTCCAAAAAATACAGCAAGAAAAAAAAGTTGAAATATCCAGTTCAGTTTTATACAAAATACGATTGGAAATTGAGAAAATGTTATTCAAAAATATCATAATTTATATTCAGACTTTGTCAATATTGCTGCTTCAGACTACTACCTTATTGAAAATGCTCACAAAAAATGCATATATAAGCTTAAACATAAATACTAAAACGTCATTAACATGCTTACATTAGTAGAAATTACTGGTCAATGATTAAGAACATCACATTTTGTATATTTTTACAATCAATGAGAAAAATAAATAGGCAAAGAGATCGAGAGAGAGAGATACAGGGATTGACCTTTCAGTTTTACTTCGGATGCATTAATATTTAGTCAGTTTTAATAAAATTTAAAGAGTAGACAACGATTTAAAATGGTTTATTGACAGGCTGACAAAATGTAGGTCAAGAGGTTGTTTACATTTTTGAGGGAAATTCACGCGCTAGGAAATGTAATACTTTGTATTACATTGGAAGGAAATGTACAAGCGTATGTACGCTTATCAAGCAAGCGCGGAAAACACCGCCAGCAAATTAAAAATAGCACGAAGGGGCTTTCATTCTAGTTATGGCTTTCATTTTGAATGGACAAGAAGAAAAATTTACGGAGTCTAAAACATTATTAGACGATTTGGATTAATACTAAAGTTAGCACTGCACTGGAATAATTAGTTGGATATATAACGCTGAATTATTTCTTCTCGTGAGCGACCAGCGGGATTATACTCGGGTTTTGGGCTGGCCTTTGTCGTTGGGCCTGATTAGAAAGGAGAGTCCATATCATTATTTTGGCCTGGTCGCACATCACACAGTGGCATCACGGCATAGGCGGGATCGAATGCTGCGTTTCACGGACGTGGCCCAGTCACCGGCAGTGCACCACATCGCCGGGTGAGTCTCTCTTTAAGGGAATCGAAAACTGATCCGAGGGGAAACGGTTGCACCATTTCAATACACGAAATTGAGGCGGGTAGTTGTCCCGTAAAGGCGGTCCTTAGATATTTGAAAATGCGCCCGGGAAGTGGGGAGGCTTTCTTTTGCTCATATGGTTCACTTCCTCTCACCAGGCATGAGTTCAGTGCCATGATGAAGAGATGCATGTCATACAGGGATATGTTGGCGGCGAAGTTTTCCTCCCATTCTTTTCGTATAGGTGCGGCTACAACCGCTGCTATGGCGGGCTGCTCGGACGCCCAAATACAGCACATGGGTCGATGGGCTTCCTCCGCGCATCGCAGATATATTGATATGGTTGTTTAAATATGAGCAATGTTGCAAAGTACCGTTGGGGTTGATTTGATTTGATTTGATTCGCCAGGTATACGTACAAAATATAACAGAGTGAATGATGAGGTCAATAATGTAAGGGTGAGGCCGCATACACAGGAATGAATATATGTATAATATACAGATGAATAAGTCCCTCGCCTCGAGAGGTTAAATAAGCTAATAATAATAATAGCAATAATAATCATAATGGTGCTACAACATGAAAATGAAAACGAAGTCAAGCAGACAACAAACACACATGCAAAACAAGAGCAAGAAAATACAATGGGATTTCAAGTTCACATTAATGCATGTTCTTTGGAATACAAAATGCTGCCCAGTCCTCTTTTCTTATTTTGTCCACAGAACAAATATGGATAGTAGGCGACTCTATCCTTTTCTGGGCCCATCGCAGGGCGGAGTGGACTGGCTGCGCCGATATGGATTTGGGGACGGTCATCCATTGGGCTGGAAAGCGGGGCCTTCGCTTGGACCAAACAAACGCATGGCTAGAGTCGATTACCAGTGGCCTGACGAAGCCGACCGTTTTAGTGTTACACGTGGGCACGAATGACATAGACTCATGATAGAGGGATGTTCGAAGAGGGCGATGGCGAATGCGGTGAACAGATTAATCACATCGAACACTGAGACGACAATAATATGGTCTGACATTCTAGAACGGGTAGAATATAAATGCTGTAGTCCGGAAGAGCAGAAAAAATTAGACGATAGAAGGAGGGCCACGAACCGATACGCTCGCGCCTTGGCCGGCAGGAATGGGGGAAAGGCCATTTCACACCCCGACATAAGGCATAAGGATAGGGCTTTATATAGGCCGGACGGATTGCATCTCTCCAATGAGGGTTTGGACAGGTTTATCACTGACCTGAAGGAGGGCCTGTCCTATCTCGGTTCATCCAAGTAGTTAAACAATGATAATGTTACAAAACACGTTGTTTGTTCTTATATTTCAATGTTCTTATAGTTCAGTGTTCTTATATTTCAGCGTTTTTATATTTCAATGTTTAAGTCTGTTCGGGTAGCAAAGTAAATCCCGCAAAAAAGTTTGAGTCCGGCACCGCAAGATCATGTTTTTGTTGTTGGGATAAGAGTGCCTTATTTTGGGAGTAACAAAGTTGTGGAGAGTAAATAATGGTTATATGGGGCAGGTTTAGGTGGACATTGGTAAATGACCAGTTTTGCAAATGCTTCATTTCGAAATGGGCATTAACGGTTTAGTCACTTCTTTGAGGGGAATGAATTAGGCATAATGATGTGCCGGTGTTGTAGAGATAATGACTCGTTTGAGTCCGGCACCGCAAGATCATGTTTTTGTTGTTGGGATAAGAGTGCCTTATTTTGGGAGTAACAAAGTTGTGGAGAGTAAATAATGGTTATATGGGGCAGGTTTTAAAGGCACACTGCCATACTTGTAGCTACTTGCTCCCTCTATATAGAAAACTTCCCCAATCGGTGCCTGTTGGTCCCCCATGATCCTCTTTTTCTTATGTTAAATGAGAGCTGAGTTAATGAGATAGCCACCTGTCACAGTGACCTCGATGGCTCGCTGTGTGGTCTAATCCCTTCTTGCCCAGTAGTGGTGACGGTCTTTAATAGGTGGACATTGGTAAATGACCAGTTTTGCGAATGCTTCATTTCGAAATGGGCATTAACGGTTTAGTCACTTCTTTGAGGGCAGGTTTAGGTGGACATTGGTAAATGACCAGTTTTGCGAATGCTTCATTTCGAAATGGGCATTAACGGTTTAGTCACTTCTTTGAGGGGAATGAATTAGGCATAATGATGTGCCGGTGTTGTAGAGATAATGACTCGTTTGAGTCCGGCACCGCAAGATCATGTTTTTGTTGTTGGGATAAGAGTGCCTTATTTTGGGAGTAACAAAGTTGTGGAGAGTAAATAATGGTTATATGGGGCAGGTTTAGGTGGACATTGGTAAATGACCAGTTTTGCGAATGCTTCATTTCGAAATGGGCATTAACGGTTTAGTCACTTCTTTGAGGGGAATGAATTAGGCATAATGATGTGCCGGTGTTGTAGAGATAAGTTTATTACGATACTCTGTAGTCTGTTATAGGGTTATAAATTAGCTTAAGGGCGAAAAAGTACATGCTTGTACATGTACATTGGTTAATTTGGCCAATTGAAGTGTTAATTCCACCAAAGTGTAAATAGTTAGGCATAGATATTCCCTTAGTGCACAAAAATCGTTTGATGACAACGTTGTGATTTGGCGGCCGATCATATATAAATATATTCTCGTTTGGCGGTAATTTGTCAAATTATGCCTCCAAATCACTAATCACATGGTACTGATAAGTTTATTGATCAATAATTGTCATCCGATAATTTTCGACCCCACTCAATTTTTACATGCGAGGGGGTTGCCAATGTATATTCAGTCGAATTTGTTCGCATGTCAATTCTTAGTTTTCCGGCCCCCATTCGATTTGAATGCGGGGGGACCTAGTTGTACCTACACATTTTCAAACTCAGGGTGTCACGCTTTAATCTTAGGCATCATCCGATCTTACAGGCGGAGAGGCTGGTATATATATACATCTATATTCTATAACTTTAGGCATCACTCGATTTTATAGGCGGGGGGCTGATATAATGACTTAATGTATATAAGTTTAGCCTAGGCATCACTCGATTTCATAGGCGGGGGGCCTAGCATTTGTAAGCATCATCCGATCTTACAGGCGGAGAGGCTGGTATATATATACATCTATATTCTATAACTTTAGGCATCACTCGATTTTATAGGCGGGGGGCTGATATAATGACTTAATGTATATAAGTTTAGCCTAGGCATCACTCGATTTCATAGGCGGGGGTCCTAGCATAACTTTAGGCATCACTCGATTTTATAGGCGGGGGGCTGATATAATGACTTAATGTATATAAGTTTAGCCTAGGCATCACTCGATTTCATAGGCGGGGGGCCTAGCATTGCATTTGTAAGCATTTTTTATGATTCAATATATCTGTGTTATTTTGTTATGACACACAGAAAATCAAAATGTGCAAAATAAGCGTCCATCTCAAAATGTTAATAAAGCCACGACATAAACGCAAATTAGGTTGTTTGTTATTTTGTTAGCCGTGAATAATAAAATTTAAAGAGTAGACAACGATTTAAAATGGTTTATTGACAGGCTGACAAAATGTAGGTCAAGAGGTTGTTTACATTTTTGAGGGAAATTCACGCGCTAGGAAATGTAATACTTTGTATTACATTGGAAGGAAATGTACAAGCGTATGTACGCTTATCAAGCAAGCGCGGAAAACACCGCCAGCAAATTAAAAATAGCACGAAGGGGCTTTCATTCTAGTTATGGCTTTCATTTTGAATGGACAAGAAGAAAAATTTACGGAGTCTAAAACATTCCCACCACCTCCCCCATTATCTCCACCAATAAAAGTATTTTTAGTATATTAGTGGCATAAATTAAGTATTGCTTGGTGGTTCGAAGTAGCCAATCTACTCATTCAAGTTTAGTTCATAATTTGAGGTTATTTTATATGAATGTTTTTATATACTGTAATTTACATTTGTAAAACATTGCCCAATTCGGCCTTGTAGGCCGCGATGCATTGTTGCTCTTTTATTCTCAATAAAACCATTATCTATCTATCTATCTATCTATCAAGGTATAATAGTACGGAAAGGATTTAGGGTTTCAGGTATGAAAGGTACGGATAGGGTTTATGTAATAAATTGGTCAGTGATTTATGAAGTTAATGCAGAGCCGGGGGCATTTGGCCTGGTCGCACATCAACTTGCGTCGTGCACAAAGAAAGTGGGCCGTAGGGGAATTTTTCCCATTGGGTTTCGCCCCTACCCGGTTTTGTATGGGTAAATCACTAATCACATGGTACTGATAAGTTTATTGATCAATAATTGTCATCCGATAATTTTCGACCCCACTCAATTTTTACATGCGAGGGGGTTGCCAATGTATATTCAGTCGAATTTGTTCGCATATCAATTCTTAGTTTTCCGGCCCCCATTCGATTTGAATGCGGGGGGACCTAGTTGTACCTACACATTTTCAAACTCAGGGTGTCACGCTTTAATCTTAGGCATCATCCGATCTTACAGGCGGAGAGGCTGGTATATGGTCATTTTCACAGTAAAGGGTGTAACTTTTCTCAAACAGGGTCAAAATTTCAAAATATGTTTTCATAATCATTTCTACTAAAATTAGTACTATAAGTGTCTAAATTATGGATTTTTTTTGGTTCTGGCGCTTAAACTACATGAGAAACCTGGAAAAATAATGAACAACTGTGACAAATATGATAAATTTGAACAAAAACAACATTTTAATTCTATCAACTTAAATGACAACATTTGTTCTCCAAACATAATTCAATTGCAATTTTTCATTTGCTATTCTAATGTACTTAAAGGCTTATAAAGCTTTTTTGGTCAAACTTATTTGGTCTTTTAAAAAATTCAATGCGTTTGTCAAATTCAAGATAAAATATGACTTTGACATTTAATTTTTCAAATTTACCTATCTTCCAAGAGGGGGAGCAAAATACAAATTATTATACAAATACCATTCAGTGAAGGCTAATTACCATGCAAATTCCAAAGAAATCGCATTTCAAATGAGGAAGTTGAAAATTTCTTATGTGTGTGTGTTTCGGAGGCTTCAGGTTAACAAAATGCCTGTTTCGGAGGCTTCAATCATGTTAACATAAAATGTTGTCCATTACTTAGGTAACATATTAAGAAAAATTTAACTTAAACTGTTAATGATATGTTAAATTACTAATATAACATATAAAAAACATTTGTTTACAGAGTAAAAATACTTGTTAATATAAAGTACGGTATACATGTATGTATGTTACAAACTATCTTTACTTAATACGATGAGTTTTTTGTTCAGTACGCAAACATTGCAAAGTCACTTAATAGAATCCATGAGGATTTCAAATCTGTCCTGATACTCAGGGAAATATATTGTCAAGTATGTAATTTCCAAGGAAATCACTTTTTTCATATCAAAGTTGAAACATTCAGGAAACATATACATGTATAGGATCAGTTCAAAGTAGTGTTTCGGAGGCTTCAAACATGTTAACACACTATATTGTCAACTACAAAGGCAATATACAAAGCAAAATTTAACCTTACTTTTAAAGATTTGATAAAATGTTGAACTGAAAGTAAAGTACTTAAAATAATTGTTCACATAGAAACCATTTATGTTAATTCATAGCAATGTATCATTACCCTTCACTTGCGTCCTTGTCATCATTTATTCTTAGTGCAAAGAATTAAATTTCCGCACAGTGGCTTCCACAAACTTGTTTGTTATGTGTTATAACATTTACACAGACATTCATATTTTTGAAACCAATAGCATAGTAAGTATTTACAGGTTTTTGTCCTGGAACACAATTGTGTTCTACTTCTTATTTCAAAGAAATTTATCTGCCAACATGTCCAGTTCTCCTCCTTAAAAATTATAAAGGTAAGCTCTGCCGGCTGGGGTAGGGGCTCTGGTTGGTAGAGTCATCTTCTGTATTACATCTGTTTTAGGCTGATGGGCTTCACAGTCCTCTGTAAATTCATACAGACCATTGCTGTTCCGGCGCATGAATTTGACTTTGACATTGTCATCAATCACAGCTTTTACCTAGTAGCAAAATAAGAATATATAGCAAATACAAACTTTCATTAAAACACAGAAAAACAGCTTTCAGAATCCATTTCACTTCCTTGAAATATCTCACAGTCCCTTATTTGATTTCATTCACCCTGTTAACTTTGTTCAGTACCACAACATCTGCTCATATATATTGTAGAAAGATCTTTTTGTCTATGTATTTCTCAAATAAAGAAAGTTGATCCTGTTAATTTTTTTTTTAATAATCCGAGATCTAACATATGGGTAATACTTACGAGAGCCATGAAAACCACCCCATTTGTAGTCCTGCTGCTAGATGAAGGTGCATCAAAATATATGGCCACATAATCGCTCACATTGATCCTGCAATTGGAGAAGAAAATAGGAAATTAGCATTTTGTACTGCACAGAACAATGTTAATACATATATCTGAGCTTGGACACTAAAAAACAATCAAGTTTGATTTTAAAAGTACATCTTGAATGTATATTTGCATGTGCATTACATAATAATTTATTATTTATCCATGTGTTGTTTAAGAATTAGTTTAGTAGTCTATACGGGCACCATCACTAAAGATGCTTAATGTGTACATTACACAAACCTTTAAGTACTAATTAATGACAGACTTGTTTTTATCTGTTTTGACCATGGATTTGCATTAATAACCTGTTCAAAATTGTAATTTGTACAAGGATTTCATTCCTTATTACTGGTTTACCATTGTGCATAGCCATAGACCTGTTTATGTACACACATGTATATCAGGAGTCTAATTTAAACATTTGGTACTGAGGCAAACCTTAGAGGTCAGGTGACATCCAAATATAAGTTGATTCATGTTTATGTGCAGGGCTGCATACAACTCTTAATTTGTTATAAATATATTTCATAGATTTTCAAATATTTTACAATCATTTTCTCAGACCAGCTAAGCTCCACCCTAAATAAATGCTCCAGATTTCATTCATCTATCTGTTAATCATTAGTGAGCTAACAAGATAAATTGTTATGTAACTTTCTCCAGCTCAGCACATGCTCACAAATACCTCCACGTTACTTTTCTTTTCCTGGTGATGCTACACCACTTCTGACATAGCAACTCATATGTTGGTATTGTATGGTCTATTGTAAACAGGTGATCAGCTCTGGTTTAGCTATTATACATACCACTGTCTCTTGTTAGCTCACTAATGATTTACAGATGATGTCACAAGATGAATGAGATTTGGAGCATTTTTCTAGGCTGCACATCAACAGGAATCAAACTATATTTGGATGTCACCCAACCTTTAAAACCACAAACATTGAGTATGATAAAGGTACATGTACAATGTACAATACAGATACTAGGCCTCACTATATTTTTAGTGACAAATCTAAACTTCAAAAACTTTCACACATCAGTTCCATTACAATGACCCATTAAAAAAAAAGGTACAAGTTAAGTAATTTAAAGACAAAATATACAGTTCTTACCTCTATATACTTGTGGATAACAGTAACGAAATGAGAGAACTGTCTGTAGTGTTCATGCCTGTCTGGAAGAGATGCTATCTAGTATCAGATGTTGCTAGCACATGTTGCTGTAACCTTGTCCATATCTTCATGATCTTCATGGTCTATTGTCGTGGACAAGGTCCGCAGTTCGAGTCCTGCCGCGGCACTAATGTCCTTTGGCAAGACACTAATCTACATTTGCCACACTCGACCCAGGTGAGGTAAATTGGGTACCTGGCAGGAATTAATTCCTTGAAATGCTTAAGCGCCGTAATGGAAGCCATGCTAAAGCCGGGGTAATAATTTCCAAATTTGGAAGCGCATAGAGACGTTCAATATGTGCTACACAAGAACCAAATATTATTATTATTATTCCATTGTCTTAAAAGGGGTTGTACACACTGCTTCCCAAACATTTCTAGAGGGTTCTTTGCCCACCAAATTTCTCTCCTACTGTTACAAATGGTCTTTGGATGGCATGGCCTATGCCATTTGATCCTAAGGGGTTGGCAAAGACCATGATACATGTTGTTAACACTAAATGAAGCCTCCGAAACAAATTGGATAAATATTATGGATGTCTTATAATTTGGGAAAATATAGTGATTCATTTTAATACTTTATATATTAAAATATTCATAAAGCTTGGAAGATTTATATGTATAAACTTGTTTATTACTTGGTGAATAATTCTTACATTATCAAGGTTTGAAACAGGTGAATACTCCTAGTACTGGTGTAAAATTTCTTTCTGAAATACTGACTATTTGTAAATCATTAAAAATATAAAAAGCCAATAACATCTAACACATTCCTGTCCTTTAATAGACCATAACCAAACATTCAATAGGAAAACTTTCAACAATCCCCTATCTATAAAACCACAATAGCCAAAAATATGGTGTTAACTACAGTTTGAAGCCTCCGAAACAAGTTTTTTTGGTTATTAGTAAGTCTTGAAAAAAATTAACTGGATATCTATTTACTTTCAACTTCAAGGGAGCCTGCACATCCTAACCTATGATTGCCATGCAGATTTAACATGATACACATCGGTCTAGGTATTTAAAAAATGAAAAATAATCTTTTTGCTGTTTCGGAGGCTTCAAGTGTTTCGGAGGCTTCAAGTGCTAACGGAAAGTTTGTATTGTCTGTTATTCTTTAACAGTGGGGAATATCTCAGCTATTTTTTGACAAGTGATTTAGGGGTCCTAATGCTACATTTTGATATAATGATTGGATAAGTTCCTATATTCATATTTGTACAAGCTGTCTGAATAGTTTGTTTCGGAGGCTTCAATTCAGCTAACGGAAAAATGGCGCGACTCAGTCAAGCTTCTAAAAAATTCTTACAAGCAACATGATCAGACAAATTTTGTCATTAGTTGGAAGTATAGATATCAAGTGTTATATCAAGAACAAATGAAATGGTAGAAAGCACTTTTCAAACCAGAGCTCTTGCTATGAAGTTTGTTAACTATTGTTAACGGAAAATGAAGTCTCCGAAACGACAAATAACAACTCTCTGTTCTCAAAAATAGAGGAGCAGTTACAGTTACAACTTCTTTGGCACTTTTTATTGAACATCTAACTTCACATTCTGCATAACAAAAACAATCCTCGCTGTTCCTGAAAAAAATGCAGGGCTGTACAAAAATGTCTATGTATTTTGTGTACATCAAAAGGGTCACATTTAGGGTACTTATGTGCCTGCCAAAATTTAACGAAGTAATCCCTGAAGAAGTTTATGCTACCCAAGGTAGCACCCAAGTAGGTTACTCATATGCCAAAATATCTTTGAATTCTGTAGCTTTATGAGATCACTAGAGAAAAAAATGTCCAAATTTCAAAGTTACACCCTTTACCGTGAAAATGACCATATATATACATCTATATTCTATAACTTTAGGCATCACTCGATTTTATAGGCGGGGGGCTGATATAATGACTTAATGTATATAAGTTTAGCCTAGGCATCACTCGATTTCATAGGCGGGGGGCCTAGCATTTGTAAGCATCATCCGATCTTACAGGCGGAGAGGCTGGTATATATATATACATCTATATTCTATAACTTTAGGCATCACTCGATTTTATAGGCGGGGGGCTGATATAATGACTTAATGTATATAAGTTTAGCCTAGGCATCACTCGATTTCATAGGCGGGGGTCCTAGCATAACTTTAGGCATCACTCGATTTTATAGGCGGGGGGCTGATATAATGACTTAATGTATATAAGTTTAGCCTAGGCATCACTCGATTTCATAGGCGGGGGCCTAGCATTGCATTTGTAAGCATTTTTTATGATTCAATATATCTGTGTTATTTTGTTATGACACACAGAAAATCAAAATGTGCAAAATAAGCGTCCATCTCAAAATGTTAATAAAGCCACGACATAAACGCAAATTTGGTTGTTTGTTATTTTGTTAGCCGTGAATAAATGTCAGAGTTAACTCTGAATGATGAGAGATCCGATGCATTCATATACAGCATACCATCACAATTCATTGCATCAGGGGTGTTAGCGACGCTGTTACTATAAATCTGACTGTTATTCATGACTGGATCCGAAGCGTTCAGATAATCCGATTCCAAAGCAGCAATTCTCTTGGTTTTTTGGCTCATATCGGGTTCGGCGTAGAGCTCGTCAACATTTCTTGTGGGACCTGACCTGTTTGCCGTCGAATTGTGCCTTCCATCCTTTCGTTCCACCGATACTGCAGACGGTCTCTTATTCCGAATGACATTGCATGGATCGGAAGGATCTGTTTGTCTATCATCACTTGTGCGAGGTGACAGTTGAAACGTCATCGGGGATGCGGCTGCGGCACATGTGTCCGAAGAAATATCTTCGATATCATCAACAGAACAGTACGTACTGTCTTGAAACGGTGCGCTTGGGACGACTACAGTAGGTGGTGAGCCAACAATCTGAATGCAATCTGCAGCACTTGAAGAAATGCATCCGGTCTCGCGCAAGTGTTGTTCTAGAGAAAGATCTTTTCCATCATTGCTGTTTGTAGTATAACCAACGGACTTGTTGTCCGTGACTGCTTCAGAGTCGCCCTGCAAAGAAAATCTTAGAGGTCCACTCTGAATTTCCTGACAAGAACGCATGATACTAGCATTGCCCGTACCACGTTGCTGCCTGGCTAAGGTGTCAGTCGGTACATCGTTCCTTGGCCGAGGCCGTGCAGACGAAATATTGGTCAGTTCAAGAGATTCCGGAGCGTCGTCACCAGCTGCTGTGCTTGAAATCATTCCAATATTACGTGTTGGCTTTACTCAACGCCGGTAACAACCGCGAATGATTATGAAGCACATATAACTTGTCAACAAAAACGCATTTGTTGATAGTACGGTCGAAAAAAAGATAACAGCTAGCATCAGATTAGTTAGATTTGTCTCTTCCGAATTCTTCCATTCGGAAGTATTTCTTATAACACTGACGTGGATAGTTTGACATGAGCTGTCATCTGTGAGGTTGCTTAACGGATTTATGTATGAAACTGATGCGGTATAAAAACTCCCTTTCGCCATATCTATACTTCCAATGCTATAGAGTAGCATTGCGTTTGAGTCATGCTTCTCTTCACCGCAGAAGAAGACGATGCGATCAGAACCAGTAAATATTTCTTCCGTTAATGTGATGGGTTTAAAATCATCATCAATTAATGTGTACCACTTGTTTGCAGTACAACATTGAAATGTTAGGTTCTCGGTTTTGGCATTTTGAATCGTGTATCGTTCTACAGGCGGGAAGTTACAAACTTTTTGCTCACTTTGTTCGTGATTCGAAATGACACATCTGTCTGGTAAGGTTCTTCCATCAAACATGTCTCGGGGATCAACGTAAACACTGAAATTGTTGGTGAGATTTAATCGACCGTCGATGTTCATGTTTATAGTTTCATGGGAATAAAGCTTCTGGTTATCCGTATTTACCATGTTTACAAGATGTGCTTGCTCCCCTTCTATCACCTGCACCCACTGGCAAGTCATCTGTAATTTGTTAGTATCTTTGTCGAATATAGTCAAACAAGTGGGCTCTATAGATCCAACAGTCAAATTCAGTAGCAAAACATTACAGAGTATCTGTGAACCATTATATACTGAGATGACATGTTCCCCCATATCATTACTTTCAACGAAAGAAATGATTAGAGTGAGAGTGCCATTGGTATCCTCAATCAAATCATAACGTGGAACATCAAAAGAAACGTTTCTTCCAGTGAACTCTAGAGTGCCATTGTGTTGCTTTTCCCATGTTGACTCTCCCTTGGTCCACACCAACGATTGAGTACTAAATAGTGGAGACTCGAAAGGAGGTAACATCAGCAAAACATTTCGTCCACTCACTACGTGAAATGATTTCCTCAGTTCTCTACGGCAACCTAATGCATGATCCTCACAAAATGAGGATTGGTAAAAAGATTGCAAAAGCAGAAATAAATATAACGCATTTATGAAGCCGCGGAAACCTTTCCGGGACATCGTAACGAATTCGTTGTAAACCCTTTTAATCGCACAACTCTGATGTTCAATGAAAAGCAGCTAGCAGGCATTAACTCAACAGAGAGTACAAGTGTAGAAGGTATACTGAAACCCTGGTGATATCTGCTACAATGAAATGAATTCAGCTAGATTTAGACTCGCGTCATCTCGAAACGTTTCCTCAATAGCTCTATCTATTCCATCTAAGATCTTTATGAAAAGTGAAGAAGTGAGAGTGATAATTACAGCATTTTAATTGACTGTAGCAACGCGATCATATGCGATTAGAATTGATGATGCAACCCAGTAGATTTAATCGCATTTTGTCATTGTTGAGGCAGGGTCTTAATGTCTCTTCCTTTAATTATGGTCATGAAATGTCTCGAGTCTTTAGTTATGGTCATGAAATGTTTTGAAGTCTATTGCATCTCACTGATGTTACCACTCATCGATAACACCCATTTTAAAAGTATGGACTCGCTTTCCTCGAGTCTAAAGTGTCAGTCTGAATTAATAAAGTATATACTTAAATGAAAAAAACTAATCATCAAACAGAAACAAAGAAGATGGATTGATATTCAATTGGTACTTGTTATAAAACTCCTCCCATGCTGAAACCAAAACTTCAGCCTGAAGTTATCTAAAGTTGATTATTGATTGAAAGTGATTATCCAGCAGTGGTTCGATCATTATGTGTTATTGCTATTCAGTTTTGGTCGATTGCAAAGAAACCTTCAAACCATATTTTTATTGCATGGCTTGGCACAATTATAATGAAACGTAATCAAATTGGAAAACATTGTTTCATAGTCAGCTGGTTTAGCATATGCCCAACTTCTTACCAAACTTCCGTCATCATTTTTCCCAATTCTCTTCAGATAACTTTTCAGTAAGAATGAGCGGGAAACAAATTCGAATCCAATCCAGGTATTTATAAAGCGCCAATATCTAGTTGCCTAATCAAAGGCGCTGGTGAGACTGAAAAACTACCAAAAATGTGTGTTCAAGATTCTAACTGGGAAAGACAAAAAGCAGTGACTAATTGTAAGCAATCTGAAATAGGTATATCTTTAGCTGAGTTCTGAAAATTGCTACCATTATTGTACCAAAAACTTGATAGCGCCATAAGCATTGCCTTCTTCCGTGGAGCAACATTCAAACACAGACCGCTGAGTTTGGTCTTGTACGGGAAGAAACGTACACGTATTATGAACAGATCTTTTGATATGAGAAATAAGACAAATGCTCGGCACTAGTTCATCATGTACGTTTTCAAGAGGAAGGTAATTAAATGTTGAATTTGTTGGTTAAATTGAAATCGCCATCAATATTCATAGCCGGAGTCTCATACTCATACACACAGCGGCGACGGGGAGGGGGAAGAGAGAGCACAGTGCCCCCTCCACATTTTCAAGTACACCTAAAGTGCCCCTTTGTACATAGGAAAGGTGCCCCCTTTTACTTTAGATAAGTGCCCTATATTTCTAATAGGTGCCCGTTCCACATTCTTATAAGTGCCTCTTACGACCTCTGATAAGTGCCCCCTTTACCATGATAATTGCCGCTCTTCAAATCTGAGAGGTGCCCATTTTACTTTAACAAGTGCCCTTTTCTTTTGTAATAAGTGCTCCTCCCTTTCTGAAAATTGGAAAGAAAAAAGATCAAAGGAGATGAGAGAAAGCAAAATGGTGCTCTCCTAAATCCTGGATTCTGTATCTAAATTTGGACTGCAGTGTGTACTGCAAAAATCTAGGACAAATACAACAAAAAATCACAAAAACAACATTCATGTTATTTACATACCATGTGATCTATAACAGATCATCAATTTATTATGAATTCCAAAAATACAGCAAGAAAAAAAAAGTTGAAATATCCAGTTCAGTTTTATACAACATACGATTGGAAATTGAGAAAATGTTATTCAAAAATATCATAATTTATATTCAGACTTTGTCAATATTGCTGCTTCAAACTACTATCTTATTGAAAATGCTCACAAAAGTTGCATATATAAGCTTAAACATAAATACTAAAACGTCATTAACATGCTTACATTAGTAGAAATTACTGGTCATTGATTAAGAACATCACATTTTTTATATATGCATAACTATATGTATGATCAGTCTCAAGAAAATTAGAGACATTGTTTATTTCATGAGAACAAGAAAAGCCGGTAACCAAATATCTTTGAAAATTTGGGGTGGCATTCTGAAAACTGTTTTATTTTATGTTGGTTAACTCTTTGAATGCCGCACATCCCGAGCCACATTGCTTATATTATGGGATAGTCAGTAGTCAGCGGGTATAAAGAGACTATAGCGCAAACTATTTATTTTAAAAAGACGTCTGTGCAAGCATCAGTAACCAGTGTATATTCAGCACCATTTCAGTTTGTTATGACAATACACATCACTTTCACAGACATAAAAGATAACAGTCTCCAGATTACGGCTCAGAAAGATTCTTCTACACTGCTAAAATTTTGACCTGATTTTGCCGCTAGTTTGGGAAATAACCCACCGGATTTTAATAGAAATATATATCACCATGGAAACCGATGTTGGCGAGAAGGTAAACCCCTTTGAATAGTCGGATGGATTAGGAAACTTTTGAAAACTTGTTGGATTCCCTGAAAATTTGCAGCATTGAGGCAACAACAAAAGCATAGAGCAAAGTAACGCTGTTTGTCAACTGACCGTGATACTGCTGTTACGTTTAACGGAACAAAAACCCACGGAAATGTATATTTTTTATCCAAAAAAGTATTGAATGGGTAAGAGGTATTGTGAACTGGTTTCTTTTCCTCAGAGTATTTTTAGTTTGTTTCCATTTTGAAAAAGCACCATGGTGTCGAAACATTGAGCTGATTAATGAAGCTTGGTTAGTTTCAATTAAAAGAAATTTGTTAATGTGATCTTAAAGGAATTTTATGGCTTTTCAATGTTCATTATGTGAAACTTTTACCAAACACATTTTCAACAGGTAAGGTATGATAAGTAATAAATAATGCATATTTTTTAGACTAAGTTCTTCTTAATATACAATTGGTTATTCAAAGAGAATATAGATTCATATGGTATGAATCCGACATAAAATGTTAGATCCTGAGGTTAAAACTAGTTGTCACACGGTATTGGTCGCTTATATTATTAGATAGAAGTCAAAGGTCAGAACGTTACGCATGTTTCGTCAAATAAAAATATACTAGCTACATATATCTAATTTTTTTTAACGTTTTGTTTTTAGTTGTTAATACAAAAATTACTGAAACTTATCATACAGTTTCGAAAATTGTCATGGCTATATCAATAAACTTGTTAAAAATTGAAACAATACAGTTTGTCATATTATAACTATGCTGAGAGCATACAAATATTAGAATAGTAATTAGAAAAGCTTAGTTTGTTGTTTAAAAATGACCAATTATTTGAAGAATTAAAATATGGACATTATCAGGGTACAAGGGTTTTCCTGCACAAACCATCTCTTATAAAAACAAGATTTTTTAAGTATATTCACAACTTTTGAGAAACAAATCGACCATGGTGTACTTTGTCGGAGCTATATGAACTTTAAAAAAAAAAAATTCTTGCTCAATCTATTAACGTAAAAGTGTGCAGGCCTTATCCCCTGAAAATATACCATGTTTGATGCAATCTAATTTCTTCATATTTTAAAGAAAAGAAACAAAAATATTTAAAAACAGAGCAGATCGGCTCCATGTAGTCTTTTCAGCCTCACCAGTGCCTTAGACAGCACGTATAAATTACAGACAAAAAACAAACAACTCGACAAAGAACAACCCCAAAACAACAGAGGACTGTTTTTAAAATACACACACACATAAATAACCGTTATTTTACACAGCGTAAAATACACCTCTGTCAAACTACAACAAAATCACAGATAGAAACAAATCCAATACTAGCATCGATAATCATCACGGATATGAAAAAAATTCTTCTACAGTTCTTTTATTCAGAAAGAACAGTTTCTTTGTTTAATGCATGGTATTCGTATTGAGAATAAATAGAGAGCGACTTAGTTCTATACAAAGGCTTTGAGGAGAACTTGTTATACAGCATAAACATGTACATATCTGAAAATCACTGAAATCATCTCTCTTCTAATATAACAGATAAGATGATGATGGAATTATATGAAATACCTGAATCATATGAAATAGATAAGACAGGGGTCCTACTGAATACATAGATTCTACATGCAAGGGATACATGACACACATCTGTCAAAATACCTCAATTTCTTCTGTACAGATACACATGAACAATAGTTGCAGAGATGTTACTTTCTACTACATTCTAAATCAGTATAGTTTAAAACATGAGATTGGAAGTAGATTATGTCAAAATTTGCATAATTGGTATGCTATCTAGAAATATAGTAGCTTTGCATAGACATAATTAACTTTTCCTTAATGATTATTACAGGAAAAAGTGAGATTGTAGTGGAAGATGGTGTTAAAAAGAAATCTCTCTCTCTATCTCTCTCTCTCTCCCCCTCTCTCTCTTTCTCTCTCCTTCTCTCTTTCTCTCTCTCCTTCTCTCTCTCTCTCACATCAAATTGTACATTTTCTACTAACATTCAATACTCACTCACATACTCCAAATCAAAATTTCACGGCATACATTTTCTCATCCACTCTCCTTTGCATTACATAGTATCGGGTCGTTTAAATCTAAATTATCATAAAACTATAAACAAAAGAGGAAATACACATACCATTAGCAATAGTTAAACTCCTGACACAACATATTTTCACATTTACGCTGCATGTATCGACACATTACCTACATGAATATATATATATTTATATTTGATGAGGATTCTAAATTGGTGCAATTATGTCTCCATTAGCAAACTCAATCCATGATTCCAGTTTCATAGATACACCATTAACAACATTTATAACTTAAAAGCGAATCGACCTCATGCACAACCTATTCAATTCCTTCTCTACGAGTTAAAAAGAGTACCATGCGCGCATATCACAAATCAATCAATCTTTCAGAGGTTTGCAGCAAGCGAGTGACCCAATACTTTTTTTTTGTTATGGTTGCTATTCCAAAACCTCATACAATGTACAATAAATAATGCTGGGAGATTGATAAACATCACATGATGTAGCGGGATAAAGATTTTGTTTGCAAAAAGGCGAGGATGAGTGGAGGAACAGAGAATGGGTTGTTTGGTCACAGGAGGCGTATTGTTATCTCTCTTGTTACAGCAAAGGATGGTCGAGGCGTGATTCCACAGCACATTTCTTCAAAGTGCGCAACTTCTTCCTAAACTTTGATAAAAAGTGGATCCAATATTAAAATTGAGCAAGCACCTTGGAACATCTTAAAGCCGCAAACCTTAAGAAATAAGAAATAAATATGCCGTCATCGTCAATTTTGTAAGTATACATCTCACCATGTGAAAGTGTGAAAGGATCTAAGCTGTACATACACATCTCTGACACTTTCAAAATGGCTTCAACATTTCCTTCAAATAACTTAACTAAAAGTATCACCGTTTAAAAAAAAAACAATCTGTTGTCATCCTTATACATCATCTTACCCATAGACAAAAAACATTCTGGAAAAAATAAAACTCTCTCCATTTTTTAGATGAGATGCATGATATAGCTGTGGTTGCTACTGTTGAAAGCTCCAAAAATCAATTCATCCTTAAAGTATGGCATTAAGAGAAGAATCAAATGCTGCCCTCTTGTGACCAACTATGTAAATAGTGACCTGAGTTGACCTCCTGGATCATGAATATTCATTCATCTGGCTCTGATTGAAGACCTCTCCTACTCTATCCTCGCCTCCCGTTCGTAACGAGCTTGGGTGTGACAATGCTGCTGCTGCTTGCATGATTGGATTTTTTAGTTTTTATTTCCAGAGTCTGTATTTCAGAAGTGTTTTTTGTTAGAATCCGTTGGGTCCTATGTCACCTCTGAGCGGCGTTGACGGTGTAGGAAAAGCATACAAACCACCTAGTTTAAAAAATAGAAATAAAATCAATGCATTATTAGTTGCCATCAAACAAGAGTCAAATCTAGTTACTTATTCATCTCTTTCTCAATTTTTCATTCATTAGAAAAACAACAGAATATAGACAAAAGGTATGCCATTAAATTTAGTTTTTGCTATGATACATTGGAACATGTTTGAGTTTAACCAACAGTCCTGATTTATCATCTACTTTATATCAACTCGTAAAAAATTTGGTTGTACATATTTAGGTACTAACTGACTCTGGTAGATTTCACATTACCAAGATTTCATGGAATAAAATTATACAAAAATCAACAACCACAAACAGGTCTGAATTAAATTGCATTTAATGAAATTCAAACAAAAATGTGTAGGAAACCACATCTAGCTATAATTTACTTACATGTACTTTTACCACACCATGTTTAAAATGCCTCTGACCACTTTTCTCAGTTATAATAATATTTGGAATCATTCAGCGCCTTTTCCAGGGGATACAATGTGCTGTCACTTAGTCTATCAATAATTTAAGAAGAATTGTTGAGCTGTGTTTTCAAAGATGTTTTCAAAGATGTTTTTTAAAATTAATTGAAGAAGTCAAGTGACCTACTATTTAGTACATATTAGGTGTGGGGCAAGAATTGAAAGTATTTTAAACCAGCTTGTTTTGGAAAATTTGGGAATGAGAAGGAAAGGGGCTTATGTACTAGGGCTTATAAATACCGATCTAAAAGGGTGGAATTACCCACTACTCGAAGACAATTATCTGAATTCAAGTGAAATAAATAAGGCGAGGTGAAGAGAAATGACTTACCATGTTCACATTGAGCACCAATAAAGTTATTTATACATCTACAAGATCCCGTCCTCGGGTCACAGGTAGCACCGTTTGAACAGTCACAGTTGAAAGCACAGTTTGGACCAAACTTTCCTGGTGTGCACTCTGTGTGTGTGAACAAGGCCATACAGAATACATTGAATACTTGTCATCAACAATGTGCAGTGTTCATACATACATATATGTGGATATTATTAACAAACTTTTCAACAGTCTCGTTGAGAGAGCAGTTTGGACCAAATTTTCCTGGTGTGCCACTCTGTGTGTGTGTGAACAAGGCCATACAGAATACATTGAAAACTTTACATTGACAATTGGCAGTGTTCATACATACATACAGTATATGTAAATTAACAAACTTTTGAACAGTCTCTTTGAGAGAGCAGTTTTGAATTAAAAAAAAACTCTCCTTGGGGTGAATAAGGCCATACAGAATACATTGAAAACTTTACATCGACAATGGACAGTGTTCATAAAGCTAGTAAACTTTTTTTCAACCATTTGCAATCAAATTATTATACAAGTACTTTTGAATTTCCTTTTCATAAACAAATCAGTTTGCACAGCTCTTATATTCCAATAATTAGAAATCCAAGGATTTCAAAATCTAACATAGCCAATTCTGCACACATATTTATCTCAGGGGAAGCTAAAGGCACAAAATACTTGGCTTTTAGCCCAGCTGCCCAAAGGTGCTAAAAGCATTCAAGGAATTAATTCCTACCAAGTAACCATTTACTACACCTGGGTGGAGGGTGGAATATGCAGATAACAACAAGCAAATCTAAAATATATATCACAGCAGAATCTTTATAACTTTTACTTTGACCCGTCATTAAGTATATATCATAAAAGTATATGGTAGCTACAAGCTATTCCAATAACCTTACATGCTCCCTCTGAAGCCCGACCTTTCTACATACCTTCAGTGCAGGCGTCCCCTGTATTTCCAGGGGGGCAATCACAGGTACCTGCGACTGCGTTGCACTGTGTTCTGTTAGAGCAGGCACAGACATGAATGCAGTTTGGACCGTGGAACCCAGGTTGGCAGGCTGGTGAAAGAAGAAAAATAAAGAAAACATGGATAATAATAAATGCAGGTATATTCATAATTTTTACTTCCCCTCACTCCATCACCATCTCCTACCCTCCTTCCTTCATCAATCCCCCCCCCCCCTCCCCCCTCCCCTCTCTCTATCCTCCTCCCCCCCTCCCCCTCTCCCTCTCTTTCTCTCTCTATCTCCTCCTCTCCCTCTCTCCCCTACCCTACTTTTCTTCTCTTTTTACTTCTTATCTTTATTTTTCTTTTCTTCATCCTTTCTTCTCTTTTTCCTTCTTTTCTTAATTTTTTTTCTTCATCTTTTCTTCTCTTCTCTTTTTCCTTCTTTTCTTTATTGTTTTTTTCTTCCTCTTCTTCTTTTCTGCTTCTTTTCTGTGCTTCCACATCTACTTACTCTGCTTGCATTCCGGTCCAGTTCTACCTGCTGGACACCTACATTGACCGGTCACTGTGTCGCATGTAGCGTCTTTATGACAATCACAGATACGGCCGCAATAGGAACCGTAGGTACCCGCTGGGCATGCTGTACAAAACACAAAGGGAAATATAGACAAATTAATGGTTTTCAGAAAGAAATAAAGAGTTAAAATGTGGATTTTCAAGGCTTAAATTTTGGATTACCCTTTCTAAAGAGCACCTAGTGGCTCCAAAATATGATTTCTATTAACTCTTAAGCTGCCACCCATACAATGCACCCAGTGCCACAGTGCTAATCTCCTGTGTGCCAAGTTAATTTTAAGGTTGGTTCAAGTGCGTGTTATTTAAATCTTTACAACAACAAAATCGCTGAATTACTCGAGAAAATCCAATCTGACTGTTGTATACAAAGACGCGTAATCCAAAGCCGATAATCTGATGCACGTGATGGTACTTTCAATAGTGCTGTAAAAGCACTCAGCACGGTGCAATGGGCATGAACAATAACTGTAATTACATATGCTTGCTAGCGTGCACAAAGCAGACAAACGGTAGCGCGCTCGCGTGCACAGAGCACTATAACAATAGCGCGCTAGCAGTCTCATGGCAGGATATGAGTTAATGAGGCATGTATATATATATAAAACCCAAGTAAAATTTCAACTAAAACCTGTTTTCCTCATTTTAACATACAAAACACAAAGGGAAATATAGACAAATTAATGGTTTTCAGAAAGAACGAAAAAGTTAAAGTGTAGATTTTCAAGGCTTAAATTTTGGATTACCATTTCTTAACAGCACCTAGAGGGTCCAAAATATCATGTCTATCAATGGAGCATATATTTACAACCCAAATAAGATTTCAAGTGAAACCTGTTATCCTCATGTTTCAGCAACAAAAAAGATATGTAGCCATAGGGGGAATTATAGTGTTGTAAATATTCCTCCACTTGAAACTGACGCACTGTCTTTTCAGAAACATGAACAATGGTTACGAACAATAAAAAGTCATGTGTATATCTTCAAAAACTGAATAATAATCCATGCACGCTTGAGTCAGGGGGTATACATTCTTTAAAGCCCCACTGCACTACTTATAGCTACTTGTGCCCTCTATATAGCAAACAATGCCTAATTCGGTGATCATTGGTCCCCCATGGTCCCTTTTTCTTATGTTAATTGAAAGCTGATTTGATGAGATAACCACCTGTCAGTGAACATGCAGGAAGGTCTAATCCCTCCTGGCCAAACTAGTGCAGAGGGGCTTTAAGAAACATGAATGATGGTTAAAACAATAAAAAGTCATTTTCATATCTTCCAAAACTGAACAATAATCCATGCACGCCAGAGTCAGGGGTATGGACGTTCCTTAAAAAGAGGAAAAACCAAGTTTGATGAACTTACAAAATTGACAGTTTTGTCCATAGAAACCGGGAGTACACGAGCAGCATCCCGACATCCTATCACACTCGGCTCCGTTTTCACAAGTACATTCCCGTTCGCAGTTCATACCGTACGTTCCCCAAGGACACTCTGTAAAATGAGGGAAAAATGACATTAGTTATGGTTGATTAATATCATTACAAAGACCGGGACTGTAATGTCTATGGGTAGATGCCAGAAATATGTTTTTGTGTTGTTGTTACGATGATTATCCTGGTTTTTGGTCCTGTTTTCACAAGTACATTCCTATTCACAGTTCATACTATATATTCCCCATGGGCACTCTGTAAAATTTGTTTAAAATGACATTAGTTATGGTAAATATTTATCAATTTCTTCACAGAATCAACTCACTCCCCCTCCCTCGCTACAATACGATAGAGGAAATGTCTCGGCTGAGAGAGAGAGAGCACCAAAATAACCCATCCTTTTTTAGGGTCAAAGTAGTCACCCAAAGAAAATTCACGATAACTGATAATGATGGACAAATTATATATGGATGAAAAACACGAAGAAAAAAAAATTATATGGATATCATGGAAAGTTTGCATTAATTCAAAACACTTTTGATTCTGTGGGTGACTACTTTAAGAAAAGGTGTTGGCTATACATACCTTCATCACAAATCTCCCCTGTATATCCAAGCCCACATTGGCAGTCTCCTGTGATCACATCTAGCACTCCACCAAACTGGCAGTCCTTGACCTGGGAACAGTCTGGGCCGTAGGTACCCAATGCACACTCTGAAAGAAAGAGAGTAAAACAGATTGCAATTAAGGGAGTGCAATGAATGAAAAGTAGCCCAACGATCAGACATACAGGTTTATATAATGATAATATATGCATTGTTCAAAGCACTGTGTGAATACATATACAGTAAACAACTAATTTATTCATACCCTTACTAATTTTTGTAATAATTATTTGAAAATTTGAATTGTCCCGCCTATGTTTCCTGAGAATGTGACATAATCAGGCTTACACTTAAAAATATTCAACAAAGGCCCTAATTCAACCATTCCACCTTTCATTCTTGAGTTTTGTTAAACACAACAAACATCAAATTGTCAAGGGGTATGAATAATTGAGTTAACTGTATGTGGCATTGATCATTTATTCTCTCTTTTATGCATTCCAACAATTGAAAAACAAGGAAAACCAGAAAAACAAACTATGTAATACAAAAAGTGCACTGTGCTCATGTCTATACCCCTTTAACATTGAACTCTGACCTATCCTGCTTATACTGGGGTATTGGATAATCCAAGACTGTTTTTACTTCCACTTTGTAAGTGATTGGTACATGCACCCTTACCTTAAGACACACACCATTTCATAAAGTTCTGTGAGAATCTTCTTCAAGGTTGAAGGAAGTAGACTACCCTAAGCTTAAGACACACACTATCTCATAAAGTTCTGTGAGAACCTTCAAGGTTGAAGAAAGCCAACTAAACACCTGAAAGAAAAAGATGATGCACATCCATAAGCTGGATCATGCATACTCACTTGTAGCACAGAAGGTGCCGGTGTATCCAGGGGAGCATTCACACACCCCTGATGCGTGGTGGCAGTCACCTCCGTTCTGACAGAGGCATTTATGCTGACAGTCTTGGCCATACAGTCCGTCGGGGCAAGCTGAAAGATAAAACCAATCAACATAGGATGTTACATGAATGTTGACTCTCATTATGCGTATGTAGTACCAATTAACAGGGAGCTTGAATACATGATGAACATGAAGGATGTTTCATTACATTCCAGGAAGAAGGGTGTAAATACTAATTTTGGTTAGATTTATTCATTGAAACATATGAAATATGAAATGTGTCTCTATTAAGTGCATACTTGCAGAATATTCTGTACGAGTGTTCTTACTGTATGTTTTCATCATTATCTGTGTCTTTTCTATAAATTGTCAAGTATAAAAGAGATTACGACTACAATCCATGAATGGAGGATGAGAAATATTGTGTTGTACATCATTATCATCATAACAATCATTATCATCATCATCGTTACCCACATTATCTTCATCTTTGCTTTTGCTTATCAGCACATTCAAAATTGATAAAACACTTCAGTATTAGGAAGGAGGCAGTTGACGGGGAGGGGTGAAGGAGGTTTTTTTTAAATCTTACCTCTCTCACAGAGTGCACCGATAAAACCTGACTGGCACAGACATGTTCCATCATCCATATGGCAAGATCCTCCATTCAAACAGCTACAATGGTGTTGGCAGTCTGGTCCGTAACGACCATGTTTGCAATCTTTAAAGTGGGGATTATATAAAATATAATTTCAGAATATTAGCATTGTCTCATATATCATGCATACTCTGTTGAATTCTACATACTTTTAATGCTGATAACTTTGTTGTGATGTCAGTGTTCTCTGATTTTAATATTAAACTTGACACCATGTTATAATTTGTTCTGCTTTCATAAATCTCTCTTTAAAATGACGTTATTATTTCAGAACACTGAGAACACATTTGTGTACTTCCTGCGATGTAACAGACTAACTTGATATTAAAGACAATATGTACATGCAAAACAACATCTGATCATTACAAAATTCTTTACAAATGAACATTTTGTATTATTGTGAGTAGATGTGCTCTTCACAAAATAAGCGATGTAGCTAGGATTCCTTTTCTTAGGACTTTCTCTGGCATAAAGAGATGAAATATCTTGTTGCACCTGCTTTGTCATCAGCTCAACCATCAATGTTGTATGATTGTTTTACCTGACTGCTAAGAAAGCATGGCGGCTTGTAAGTAAGCAACCAGGGGACTGACAGCTTTAAGTCCCGTCTGAGGGACTTGTTAATAATAATACTAATAATATTGGATTCTTATATAGCGCACGTATCGACCTTACAAGGTCCTCAAGGCGCTCCAACATTACCCGGCTATGCTAGGCTGCCGATTTTGACGCTCACAGCATTTTAAGGAATTCCTTCCTACCGGTACCCATTTAGCACCTGGGTGGAGAGTGGCAAATGTAGATCAATTCCTTACCAAAGGGCACTAGTGCATCAACTTGGTTTCAAGCCCATGACACTGAGCCATTGCAGTAATGGAAAAATAAGCACTCACCCTTTTCACAATTGTGTCCTCTGAAGCCTGGTTTACACTGGCAGTCCCCAGTCACTGAATTACAGATTGTGTTGCGTCCACAGGTGCAGACATCGGCACAATCCTGGCCCCATGTTCCTGGTGGACAAGCTGTGAAAATAATACCCCAAAGCAGAGTAGAATGATGAGCGTTAATATTTCTTCTTCTAGCACTTAATTAGCCACACAGGCATACATTTTGTTCATTCCTGCAGACATTTATTATTATCAAACTTGTTTGAAATTTTACATTATATTTTCTCTCTCTCATCTGTATTCAAATTTATCCCGGTATCCCCTCTCTCTCTCCCTCTCTCTATCTATCTCTCTCTCTCATCTCAGCATTTCTTTCTCCTTCCTCTTCGTGCTAGGGCATGGATTGATTTAAATATGTATACATGCCAACCTTTCAGAACAAAAATTAGGAATCCCTTTAAATGCAAAATTAGGAAAAAAATCAGTCAATTTTGTATACTTTTCACACAGAATATTTCAGAAAAAGAGAGGGAATCTAGGGTTCAAAACAAAAGCTTGAAGGCCAAAAAATAGGAATCATTCCTCCACAATAGAAATGGTTGGCGGCTATGTACGAATAATACAAATAATTCCTCTGGCTCTCAACAGAGATATTAAATAATATTACATTGTTATGTTATTTATGATATTTGTAGTTATTTGTTTATGATATCTTAATGTACTGATATATTTTATACAAATGTGAGTCGTAAGATGATTGTTATGCCTTCCTTTTATTTTGTGCATGACAATAAAGAAATTCAATCCAATGTATGATATGGCAGATACTCACGTGAGTTGCATTCATATCCAGCGAAGCCCGGTGGACATCTGCAGGCTCCGGTGATATGATCACAGGGGTTCTCAGCTCCACAGCCACAAGTCTCTGAGCACTGGCTCCCATAGGTACCAGGGATGCAAGCTGAAATAGAGAACATGGGAGGGGTAACGGATTGGAAGAGGGGCATCGGATTATAAGAGGGGTAACGGATTGGAGGATAGGTCAGTGGCGGATCCAGGGGGGGGGGCCCGGGGGGCCCGGGCCCCCCCCCCTTGAGAAAAAAATCATGTAAAATCACGTGATTTTTACCTTTTTGGGGGGTTGGGCCCCCCCCCCCTGGCGCTCAGGGGGGGGGTGCAAATTGGAAAATTTTCGAGGACCAAAAAAAAAAAAAAAAAATGTGCTCACTACCCCCCCCCCCCCCCCCCACTGAGCGACTTTTCGGTCGGCGCGATTTTCAAATTTTCGGGAGCAAACAAAAATGAAGAAAGTTGGGCCCCCTCCCCTAAGAAATCCTGGATCCGCGCCTGGGATAGGTTATACAGGTCCGTCCTTCTTATTCATTTTTGATGGTAGGAATAAGTTGATCTTGATTCCTTTCAACTTCTACAATTCTTTGATAATGATGGAATGTATATGTTCACTAAAGAAGTATGAACATCATTTAATAATTGCACCATTATTATTGTACCAATTTTGGTAATGCACTGCGTTGTTTTGTTTATGTTTTATCACACATAACATGTATATGTAATATGAAAAAGTGGAAATAAATTTGAACCATTGAACCAAGTTCCAGCTACATCCACATCACGTCATCACGTTATGAATGGTATTACTTCCTATTCCACCACTATCTTTCCTGCAACAACTATCTCATCACCTGATGTTTCAAACCACCATCATCACTATCTCATTATCATCATCTAATTATTATTGAGATCAATATATATAATGCACCTACTATATCAATATACTATACAGCTTCATTCACATATTGTCATCACGTTTTTTGAGCGGTATTAATTCCTATTCCACCACTATCTTTCCTACAACAACTAACATCAACATCACCTGATGTTCCGAACCACCATCACCACTATCTCATCATCATCATCATCATAATATCAATCACCATAAATATCCCCATCATTGTAACCATCACCAACAAAATCTATTAATTCAGCCCTTAACAGTAACACTGTCATCATTATCAGTATCACTTATCATTATTTTCCAGCTACATGTATCATAGCTATCTTAAGTAGATATAGAATTAGTTTTTGGTAATGTCCTTCTCTTTCATGGCAACATTTATTTATTCCTAAATATCATCCTGGTTCTACTACTTCTATCGCAAACATCCAACATCATCAAAACCATTTTTTTAGAAACATCAGGAAATTGTACTACACATTGATTAACACACGTCTCCAGTAGATATAAAACAAGTGTAATGAAAACACTTTGTTTCAACATTGAGAATGTTATCAATATATCTAATTCCAAACCCCTTTCTAGCTTTTACATCCAATATTTATGAATATTTTCAGTATTTAATCCTCAGAATGGAAGCAGATATCTCCTAAGAGAGCTATCTCATGAAGATAGCCAAATAGTAAGAAAATGTCAAACTCTATCCTAACTTGGAATTTTAACCACGGTTTATTGGGAAATGTTTTCTTTCATTCCAAACCTTTAGTTTATGAATATCTACCAGTCCATATTGAGGGTATATCACTTACTGGAAATATTCTTGTGAGTGTATACCAAGTTTGTGCAAATAGCCTCTCTCTTTAGCCAGTAGTATGGTACAACTCTATGGAACTTTTATATATTAAAAAATAAAAAGAGTGGAGATCACTTCTCAACTGCCATACTCATGTTTTACACATATCCTTCCACTTCAGCCATTAGAGAGGTAACATTTACCAGTCTACATGTATCTGAAAGTTAATCACTAGAACATAGGATAAAATGTGGTGACCACTTCTTATGTATAATACTCATGTTTTTTTACAATGCCTAGCTTCCTCTCCAGCCATTGTTATAGTACATGTAACATTTACCAGTCTATCTCTACATTACTAGAAAACATAGATATACCAAGAGAGTGGTGACCATTTCTCTTCAGTAATACTCACGTTTTTCACATAGCCTTCCTCTCCAGCCATTAGTGCATGTACATGCACCAGTCTGTGCATCACATTGACCTCCATTTTGACACTGACATCTCTCTTCACAGTTGACACCATGGTAACCAGAGAAGCAAGCTGTTAAAACAAACAATATAACAAATAATCAGAGTAGAAGACAGCTGTTTATGTTTGATTTCATCATGTTTTGAGTCTGAAACGGGAATGATCCTTTGTGAAATGATTGAATACAATGAAAGATACACAACTGCTACAACCTGACCTCTGCATCTGGACCTTTACGGCCTGACCCCTGACCCCTCCACTGTCCACTACTCTCTGACCCTTACCCCATGACCCCCTACACCCTGATCGATGCCTTTATGTCTACCCCTAAATGTTGACCCCTACACTTTGACCTCAACACCATGACCCCTACCCCATGACGCCTACACCAAGTAATTACCCAGTTCATAGTTGTCTATGTGCCATCGTTGAGCAAATGTTCCCTTGACCTTCTCAGATTCTTTTGTTTGAATACCCTGACATATACACTGTGACCCATACACCATGACCCTTGACCCCTACATGACCTCTCTACCAAGAAACTTACCCAGTTCACAGACGCTTCCGTGCCATCCCGGTGCACATGTACACGTTCCATTGACCTTATCACAATTTCCTCCGTTCTGACAAGAACACGACTGTAGACATCCAATGCCAAAGTGTCCTGGTGCACAAGCTGTATTAAAACAAATATAAATTGATAAACATGATATATCAAGATACAATTAAACCTGTCTTACTGGCCCCCTCTCATTAAAGAAAGTTGCTACTTATGTCTCCTCTCTCTCTCTCTCTCTCTCTCTCTCTCTCTTTTCCTCTCAGACATATCAAAAGAGATAATTGCATTCTCAACAACCTGAAGAACTTTAAAAATACCAGTATTTCAGAAGAGGACATCACCACCCCAGAGGAAAATAGATTACAACAAAAATTATTATTGGTAGCTGGGCGATAAGTCTCATCAATAGTAAATTGTTGATAACATTAACAATAACTTCAGGACCAGGATGTGAAACAGATCTTGTATCTACAATGCATATCTGATTCAATATATTTCAATACAAATAAAATATATAAAATAAATTCCCTTTTTTTTTAAATAATTTATTTTTTGGTGGAATACTTGATGAACTGATTACTTACGTTGTTGGCAGGCACGTCCCACCCATCCGGCCGCACAGGCGCACATCCCAGTCACATGATCACAGAGTCCGTTCTGGCAGATGCAACGCTGCTGGCAGTTGATACCATAGCGACCGGGCTGGCATTCTGTACAACAAGGAATCAAGAGTGTCATGATATTTGTTTAAATACTAACAATGATATATACAAGAGATAATAAAAACGGTGAAAGTGTGGGAATAGACTTTTTTTTATTCTCAAGGCCGCGAACATGAAATTTTATTGGAAAAGTATTAATTTAATTTAATTTAATCCAATTTATAGGATGTCAGACAGCAAGAGAGATGGTAAATAACACAATGAAGAAAGAGAGGAGAGAGAGATGGAGGGGAGAGGGGATAGAAGAGAGACGGAAAGGAAAGAGAAGGAGAAAGGCAGAGGGAGAAAGGACAGAGAGACAAAGAGATTAAGAAGGGATAGAGAGAGAGGGACAGACAGACAGAGAAACAGAATAAAGAGAAATAGAGGAAGGAATAGAAAGAGAAAGAGAGAGAGAGAGGGGGGGGGTAGACAAATAGGAAAGGAGAAGAAGGAAGGAGAGAGAAAGGGTGATAAAAGGTAGGACGAATGAATGACAGAAGGAGGGCACAGATAGATTGAATGAGGAAATTAAACAGTATGAATGACAAAGGGAAACTTCAAGAAGTTAAATCAGTTGCAAACTTACGTTGATGGCACCTGACTCCTATCCAACCGCTGGGGCAGATACACCTTCCACTGACGTGATCGCATTCAGCATCGTTAGCACAGTTACATGTGCCTCGACAGTCTTCACCGAATTGACCTTCAGGGCATTCTTTATATGGATAGGAATTGATTAGAATTGATTAAACAATGATTAAGCAATCATTGTGGTCTTGATTCAATCACGGGGATGGATGTATTTTCCTCAGAGAGTCTTTAAAGACTTGCAGGACATTTTGTCCATAAATGCACAAAGCGAACATAAATACACATGATCTTACGCTATTTCACCCTACTACAAAACAGTTTGACCCCTTTTTAAGCAAAACGTTTACTGCAGCAACCTAATTTTCATCTAGGAGAAAGAAAATGATAATGCTTGAAAAGGTATTTTATCATATTAACATATGAAATCATTGCAAGGAAAACAAAAATATCATCATTCGGGCAATCGAATGGAAATAAAAATCTTATGTAATTGGCATTTTATTCCACTGATCACTTTATTCTCTGCCCTTGACAATCAGGAATACATCACCCTTTAAGATTTTAAGAGAGCCTTAAAGACACACCTTTTCTTACAGTAGCGTAACAATTCTTGTTTTGATGCGTCAGTGTGCATGTAGTGGTGCTATTTTTCCTCTTGTATAATTATGTTGAAGTAGATTGTAAAGTGTACAGTATTCAAGTGTTAATTGTTACATGCTAAATAAATTGAAAGTTATTATATTATTATCAATGTCCTGCTGGTTTGAAGCCAGGTAAGTCATTCAGGCTTAGTCTTAACTACCAGACCCACCGTCTCTACATCCTTGTCCTGTGTATCCAGCAGGGCAGTTACAGTGTCCGTTGGTAGCGTTACAATGAGCTCCGTTACCGCAGCTACAGCGGTGGCGACAGTCTAGACCATAGTAACCATCGGGGCAAGCTATAAAGGAAAAACATATGAATGTTAATTGATTATGTCAATATATTTTGTCACTTTTATAAATCATTTGGGCACTCATTTTCCCACATTACATAAGTATTAAATTATGTGTAGAATTGTAAGTATTTACATTATTCCGGAGTGAACACCATATCTATGAAGTAGCCATACTTACCTCTACCTTTCACTGCTATGCTCACTAGAAATTAAGGGTATGGATAAATATGTCCTACCTGAAATCGCATATGTTCCATGCACTGTCTACTTACAATATATACACTTAAAATATTGTATCAAACCATATTATGTTCATGAAAATGTATGACGAAAAAAAGAAATCAAATCAAATCAAATCAAATCAAATCAAATATTCCTCTTCAGAATTTAGATATGACATCAATTCTTACAGAAGTTTTGAAAAAAGTGGAAAATCAATTAATATTTTATTTATCTCCCTTGTTACTATCATGGTATTTGATATAATTAGAAAGACTGTACATAGAGTTGTTAACCTGTATTTACAAAAATTTCCCCTTCGGAATTATAATACAAATTGAAAGTATGAAGTACAGCTGAAAGGAAATTACTTGTTACTTTTAAAGTGTATTAAACTAAACAAATGAATAACGCTGAAAAGTGATTAACCATCTCATGTGGATGGTTCAATCAGACATCAAAACTCTCACAGGTACACAAGTTTTTTGGAGGCAAATGGAACTTTGTTTTAACACTCGCTGACAATGATTGTTGAAGTTGTTTAAATTATGGTAGCGTATGGTTTTCAATTTTTTTCTCAAATGGTTTTGAGTATAGATGTGCCTCAATACTGTTATGTTTGTATGTTTTAGGAGTCAAACTTACGCTTAGCACAGAATCTGTCTCTCCATCCTGGTGCGCATGTGCATGTTCCGCTGATATGATCACAGGTAGCGTTGTTGAGACACATACACAGGTTCTCACAGTTTACACCATAGAAGCCAGGTTCACAAGCTGAAGAGTGAAAACAAAAATTATCTAGGGTTAGAAACATTCTCATTCCTCGCCTTCATCAAAGCTCAGGTAACCTTGGCAACTAAAACTGTGATTACCTGGTGACAAGACACTGAACATTGTGAATAATACAAGAAGTAAAGTTGACTTCTGACAATACTTAAAGGGCAAGTCCACTCCAAAAATAACTTACTTTCAATAGAAGCAGAAAAATCAGACAAACCAATTAAAAAAAAAACTTGATTTCCCCATGCCTTTGGCCAGGTTATATGATTTGTATTATATTGCGTGCATGACATTTCACAAAAACTTTTATGAACTTTAGAGAATTGGCCTTTGAACTAAATTCTAGCGATTCACTGCAGGATGAAATCTGATGTCTTGATGTCTGTAATGACAAATTATAATTTTGCAGAATTATATGTTAAAGCTAGAAGACCATCCCACCCCCTTCCCAAAGAAAGAAAAAATTTAGTCACTGCAAACAGTTGCATTTGATTGAAGTGTTGTCCTTACTGTGGCAATGGCAGCAGTGGCATTTGAAGCTATGCAATAGACATGACTGTGACTATTTCACCACTGACATGGTCGTAATGGCGGGATATAAATGCTAGGAAAGTTGACCTTAAGAAAATAGAGAGTCAAACATACCAGCCCTTTTCAACAAAAACTTAGTTTCTTAGCCAGAAAATAATCAATGTGGGGAATGGTCTTCCAGGCGATGTTGTGGAGAGTATCACTATCAATTGCTTCAAATCTGGACTTGAGAACTGGTGGAAAGATGCCCCAGATAAATATGATGACAACCCCAACCAAAGGAAACCATGGATAGGAACAACAGTCTAAAGACTGAATAATCCTGGATCAAGTTAGTTACAAGGTAGTTACATATATTTCTCAGGCCCTAGTTTTTCATCCCTTTTCTCATTCATTTATTGAATTATTCATATTGACCAATATCTGTGTGTCTTGAAATTAACCAAAAAACAAAAAAAGTATTAATGCATAAATCTTGATCATTGGTTTGTACCTTGGTCACACTGCTCTCCCCTCCATCCAGGAGTACAGATGCATTCTCCAGTCTCCGGATCGCATCCTGCACTGTTCTCACAAGTGCACCTCGTTGCGCAGCCGACACCATAGAAACCAACAGGGCATTCTGAAAGACAAGCAGTGTAAGATGGATGGTCAGAACACAGGAAAATTCCCTAATTTCCTTCCAAATGTTTGATTATTGATAGAATGTTTGATGTTTGCGTTGCTTATAGTCAACTATAACAAGTGTATCCTGTTATCATGTGTTAAGAGGAATATTGTTCACTGTTATACATCAAAGACACTTAATGATACTACATGTACATGTATGTAATCATTCTGTGTTTCAAATGCAATGTGTACATCTCAATTAGTTAGGATTCAGTAAGTCATTCTGTTCTTATCGGTGGAATGGAAAGAAAACCACAATAACATTATTCACAAAATGAAACTATTCATAAGGTATACAATTTGGAGAAATCAATTGAACATTTTCTGTGAACATCTCATTCATGTATAGTTAATATCACTTTTTAAGAATCACATTAGAACGACAATATTTTATGATTGCAAATGATCTAGGAGATGTGAGATGTGAGATGATCTAGCGGTACGTTCACTTGGTCAGCTTGGTCTTTGCCTACAAATTGACTCAGGCGGACCCGGTTCAAACGTGAGTCCCGTCTTTTGGATAATGACTATAAAAGTTGGTCCCGAATCGTAAATGTAAATAATCATATCTGATTGATACATACACATCTGTAAAAACCCGATTAAACACACACACACACTCTGCAATTTAGTATGTAACCGTCAGCTACCTGAAATTTATATGATCTTTTAAATTCTTTGTAATGGGTTTATCAACTTGTCAAGCCACATAGGCTTTAACTGATACACCCTATTTCATTTTCCAACAATTTCTATTTAAATGTTATTACTTTGTTTCAAATATTTAAGTTGATTTTTGTAAATGTTTATAACCTTTTTTTTTTTTTTTTTAACACAATTTGAAAAAAATGGATCCATTAATCAACCAAAATCTTTGTTTTAACCCATGGCCTAAGCGAACTAGACGGTTCCTGTATTAAAGATGAAGTTGAGTTCTGGTCATGCGATTGCATTTTGAAAGAAACGGTGTGGAATCGACCAGAAAGGTTGATCATCTAGCATATAAGAATTTGTGTGTATTGCAAGGTTCTGGAATCATCAAAATGATAAGAAATGTGGCCAAGTCTTGGTAAAGTTACAAACACTTGCACAGAAAGATGTATATGGGACTACACGAACACGTGGCGTAAAAAGCCGGCCCCCGATTCACACTTGCATAATAATAATGAGTACTGCTCACAAATTATTTTTCACCTCTTCCCAGAACTCAACCTTCTCTTTAAGCCTATGAGAATAAGGGAATTTGGTAGTCGATGGATTTTAAACACTCACCGTCTGTACAGAACTGTCCCTTCCATCCCGGTGTGCAGGTACAGTCTCCTGACTCTGAGTTGCATTCGGCTCCGTTCTGACACTGGCAATCGTGACGACACATCAGGCCGTAGCGCCCGCTGGGGCAAGCTGGAAATAAAAAACAAACATAACGATTCAATTCAATTCAATTCAATTTCGGTTTTATCAAAAATATACCAAATAAAAAGTCTGAAGGGTAGATAAACTTGATTCACATTGCATCATACAAAAATACATTAAAATATTCTCGTGAGTAATGATTAGCCATGAATACAAAGACTTATCAATCTCCCTTAATTGGTGTTTTGAAATAAAGCTAATTCCATTATATAGGTGGATAAATTTTGTCATCAATTTAATGTGGGCAAAGGCATAAAGAAATCAGGTCCATGAAGAAAAAACAAGAAAATTAGGATATTAAAACCATACATAACAACTGGTGAATAGGAGCCTATGACATCAGAGCCTCATGACAGAGTTGCCAATTTGTCTCTGTTAGAGAGCAATCCCAAGTCCACGTCATAAAAAGGTTCACAACTTTGTTAATATTCGTCTGATTTTTGATCAAACCTTCTTTTGATAAGCTTTTACTTTCTTATTGTCGTTTAAAGCACCATATTTGGTAATAACTGTTTTCTTTTAAAGCACTACTGTACTTCTTGTAGATACTTGCTCCCTCTTTACAGAAAACGATGCCTAATAGGTGACCATTGGTCCCCCATGATCCTCTTTTTCTCATGTTAATTGAGACCTGAGTTGATGAGATAACCACCTGCCAGTGACCACCCTGGGTGGTCTATTCCCTCCTAGCCAAACTAGTACAGATGGGCTTTGAAATACTTACGATCCCTGCAGTTTTCTCCAAAGTATCCAAGTGGGCAAAGACACTCTCCAGTGGTCTTGTCGCAGACCTTGTCCTCAGTACAGGTACAGTTGCTCCTGCAGGAGATACCCCAGGTACCGTCGGGGCAATCTACAAAGTAATCAAGTTATTACGTTTATCAATTTCTGTTTTTTCTGTTGTTTTTTTTTTAACTGTAATTAATCCTATGATTGTTTGTGAAAATGTGCTTATGAATGATCAATAAAACATAAATTATAAAAATTATTTAAAAAAAAAAAAAAAGTGTAACAAGACATTACAGTAAGGCTAAATTCCTCAAGCGGCACAGCAAAGGGGGCCCGGGGGCATTTGCCCAATAGTCTGGAAGTTTCTGGGTGGCCCATATGATATATTGTGAAAAATTGCCCAAAAGCTAAAAAAAATGTAAAGAATACATGATAATTTGGACGAGTTACATGGTATAAGTTCTGCAATGCATTGAAATGTCATTGTTCACTACTTCAAATTTCATTTCTTTTTCTAATTCAGTCACTATGATCCCTCACAGAACGATGAATGAGCTTGTAATTTACAAGAATTAACTTTTGTTTTCAGTGCCCCTTAATTCTCCCTCTGAACAGGAAAGTGGTAAGTGAAATGTCACCTGTAAAGGTCGTCTGTAGAGGTCACCTACATGTAGGTGAAACGGGTCAGTTCAACTAGATTTCATATGTTCATATTATGATTGAAAAAAAATCGATCATATATTATATCGTATATCGTACAGTGTATATTGAATTAATGCACTGTAAGGCAACTTCTCATGGTGATTAAATCTATCAACTTGATCTCCATCACCGTGGTGACACTATCAATAGATGATGCAATCCTTACCGTCCAGACAGCTTGTCCCGGTCTTGCCGGCCTCACAGAAACATTCTCCAGTGATGCTGTTACAATCGTTCCCTCCGCATCGGCAGGTGAACTTGCAGTTCACTCCGTAGCTTCCAAAATCACAAGCTGCAAAAGATGGAAAATGAAAGGTCAATTTCTTTTAATTGTTTCAACTATTTTATCAAGCAAGACTGTAAATATTGACACCGAAATATTTAAAGGCAGGAGATAGACATTAGATATTATATCAAATCAAAATTTCTTTGTATATATTTAATAAGTTCTCCTGCTAACAAAGAAAGTAAAAAGGCTAAGACCCGCTAATAGACCCCTTTTCCCATGCTAAGCTACATAGTGTCCCAACAAAAGGCTATTTACATCTTTCACAAGCATGTATAGCATGGCTCCCTTTTCCAGTTTTTTCACAGGTATGAGCCACTAGAAACACCATATGTACACTGTGTCCCAACAAAAGTCTTCATTTCTTCCTGTCTTTCTCAAGTAAAGATAATATAAACCACTAGCTATACCATATCTACACAGTGTCTCAACAAAAGTCTACTCACATCTTTCACAGGCCTCTCCTGCCTATCAAGAGTAAAGAGAATATAAACCGCTCGGTACACCCTATCTACATAGTGCCTCAACAAAATTCTACTCTCATCTTTCACAGGCCTATAGAGAGTAAAGAGAATACGAACCACTAGCTAAACCATATCTACACAGTGTCTCAACAAAAGTCTACTCACATCTTTCACAGGCTTCTCCCGTGTACCCTGCCGAGCATTCCCTGCTGCATTCTCCGTTCACCTTGTTACACATGGAAGCATCAAGGCACTGGCAGACGTGCCTGCACTGCTCACCATACATCCCAAGACGACATTCTGAAACACAGGAATAAAGAGAAGATTTGATAACAATAATAATAATCTGGATTTATATAGTGCTTAAAGGCATCGTTTAACAATGTTAAATCTGAGATGCATGGCCCTATGTGTTATCAGTGTAAGTGATATGGTGTTATATTGAACACCTAAAAAAATTGCGCTTCAAAATGATCATTAAGTGCTTCAAAAAAGTAAAAATCTTAAAGTGACAGGTTTACCATACTCATTTTTACAAATAGACTGTAGTGATACAAAAAACGAAAAACAAATTATGATTGCAGCATGAGCTATCCAGGATTTTGTTTAGAATATAATATAAAGATACCCAATCCCTTTAATATGAAATACCATCACTAAGCGCTCTACAGATATCATGACCTTTGTAATAGGATTCATTCACGCACAATGTGCACCATTTCCATAGATCCTCGAGTAGTGCATATGACAACTTTTCACTTTTAACCTTGCCCCTATTTTGATAAAATACCGGTACACATCCCATTACTGAAAAATATGATAACAAGTGGGGTTTCATTTTAAAAAGAAATAAACATACTTCATAATCATACTATACATAGTGATGATTATGCCATAACAAAAGAGATAAAAATCAATCAAACTTGAGTTTTCAAACTTTTTTGAGGGGTTTATAACACATTGGCTCCTGAGAGCAAGAAGGAAACTTATTTTAAAGATGTTTATGCGTGGGTATATAGTCGTTCGTGAAGTAGGCAACTTGGCGAACACTTCATGACCTTGAGCCAACGGGTATTACGCTTCCGCGTCCGTGTGCTGCCCTCTATATACCCATGCATGAGCAACTTTAAGTGCTATTAGTCAACATCCATATGATTCTCAGCAGACATTCTGCAACTAAAATTAAAAAAAGCTTGATTGTTCAAACGTAATATTGAATTTCAATCGATGTGAGGATCTCACCATTTTGACATCTGTCTCCTTCGTATCCAGGCTTGCACCTACAGGCACCTTCGACAGGATCGCATCCCAAGGAATGGACCGGATGACAGTCACACTGCTCATTACACATGCTGCCGTAGTAGAAGGCTGGGCATGCTGGAAGATGAGAAGATGGAGAGAGAAAATGAAATAATATTTAAAGATAAAGTTGAGTTCTGGTCATGCAATTGCATTGTGAAAGAAACGATTCGATCGATCAGAAAAGGTTCATCATCTAGCATAAATATTGATGTGTACTGCAAGGTTCTGGAATCATCAAAATTATAAGAAATTTAGCCCAGTCCTGGTAAAGTTACAAGCACTGTACACAGAAAGATGTATATGGCACTACACAAACATGTGTCATAAACATCTGTCCCAATTTGTATGATGAAGAGCAATGCTTTTCAGGGAACATTTTTTAACTGATGTTCTTCCACACTTGGATTACAATGATAACGCTCACATATTATTTCTCATCTCTTCCCAGAACTCAACCTTCTCTTTAACCCTCTATATTATGACTACCTCTCTTAAGTGGCCACGGATACTTTTTCCAATCAATGGGATTGCATCACAAGGAATGGATCGGATGGTAGATTTGAGTAAAATATTGCCTTATAGAGTTTTAAAAAAAATCATGAGTACTAGAAGGGGAGGATCAAAAGGAAGTACAAAAAGGAAAAGAGGAAAATAAAGATGACTTGGGTGAAAAAGTTCCATATCTGATAGACGTGTGTCTAAAATTTCACAACAAAGTCTATTGACAGTAAGTTGGCAATAAACAACTGAGACCATACTAAGAAATATGACTTACGTTGACTGCAGTGAGGTCCAAAGTAGCCGGCCCTACACAGGCAGGTTCCCCATCTCTCATTACACGTGATACCGGATGGGCAGTTGCATTCCTTGACGCAGTCCTTGCCCCAGAATCCGGGAGGGCAACCTGAAGATGAGAGAGAGAGATAAAATTATCAAGTAGTGATATCATTTACAAAAAAAATCAATGATCAACGATGTTCCAGGGGTGATAGTGAGAATTTAGAATTTTTTAAAATAGACATCTGAGCCCTTGTGCAAGGCATTCAAGCAAGTCGTGAATAAACAGCACCTCACCCCCCTAATTTTAAACCAGATTTACATCGATCTCAAGAAATACCCATTTTTGGAGAGAAAAAAAATCATGATAAAAAAAATTTAAATCAGGAAATTTAATTCAATTTTATTTCGCAATATAAAAGTCAAAATATATAAAGTAACGCTATATTCAAAGATTTTTCCTGTCAATTAAGCAATTAAGGCTGATGTAAAAACATACATAATATTTCATTAAAAATGTCCACATACCATCAGTGCAACGTGGACCCTCGATCCCTGGTAAACAGGTGCAGTCACCAGTGATAGGGTTACAAGTTCCTCCATTCTGACACAGGCATGGCTGCTGGCAATTCTCACCAAAGAAGTTGGATGGACAAGCTATTAGGAGTAAGAGGGAAAGTTATTTCAACAAACTATGGTACAGAGAGGGTAGCCCTAACACCAGCGATGGGGTTACATGATCCTCCATTCTCACAAAGGCATGGTTGCTGGCAGTTCACACCTCATTGATAAAGTTTAATGATAAATTCTTCCCAAATCTCTCCCCTCTTGTTAATGATGTACGGTAATAAGCAAGCCTTAAAGATTGTATTGTCTCATTAGGTGGTCTGTTATCAACAGACCACCTATTGATTTCGTCAGAATTTTCTTTATTTATTATTATTATTATTATTATTATTTATTTTTATTTCTTCCCGTTTTTTGTTCCTAGAATAACTCAAGTTTGGTATAGTCAATTTGATTCAATTTTGGCACAGTCATAGGTCATTATCATGAGACGTGACAGGAACATTTTTAAGGTCATTAGGTTATCGTGACGTCATCCAGGGGCCATTTTGTGAAATCACGTTATCCATCATATCTTCATGATGCATCAGCAAAGGTCATTCATATTCATATCACATATACTTTAGGTCAAGGCTCAACAGGTCATGTCATCAAAGGTCACATAAAGGTCATGACGCGCGCGTATGTGCGCGTCAAAATTTAAAATAGCTCAAAATCACTAAACTATTAAACGAGAGTACGAATCAGGTCATTTTAAGCATTTCAAAATTTTCCGTCCGTAAGTGTCCCTGCGCGCGGTGTGCGCGCTCACAGCGCGCGGAAAAGGTCAAATTCAAAATGTTTACATGATTTGGATTCCTCTTAACGTAATTGACAATTTACATCAATTTCAGTCACTCTTCATATTTCATAAGGCCGTGAGCGTGCGTCAAAGTTCAATATAATGCAAATTATAATGGGCAATATAATGCAAATTTGATCAAAAACATGCCATTTTAAAAATCGAAATAGCTCTTCAGATAGTCCGTCGACCCCCAATTTTTATATCATGGTTGGAGAAAGCATGAGTTGGAGATATGATTTCATACCACCCTGACTCGTACAAAGTGAAACAAAGTCATCATATTGGCATCTAAACTCAAACAAATGTATTTTGTTGATGACGTCATTTTTGTCTTTGTTTAATTGAGATTATCTCACTTATCGGTGATCAATTTTCTCCCAGATTTTGATATGTTGTAGCTGAGATAATTTTCTATCAAAAATATGGAATAAATTTTTCATTTGGATGACTTCATCATAATTAAATTTTCGATTAAAGACGACTGTATATGAATTAGGTAGGTTACAACTGGGAGAATTTATGTACAGGTCTGAAAAGGGACTATTACCAAACTCACTTCAAAACTGGTTTAGATGCAACAGTGATGTACATTGTTATAACACTCGAAACTCCAAGAATTTGCATAGCATTTATTACAGAACTGCTACTGGCCAAAGAAGTGTTAAGTATCAGGGTTACCTTACATGGTCTACTTTAGATAACAGTCTCAAACAATCTGCATCATTACGACAATTTAAGTATAAATATAAACAATATCTCTGCAATTCTAAATAGTCATATCAATTTAAAAACAATTACATGTATTATTATGTTTCAAATCGCAATTATGTTATCATCGGGTCAATTTAATCTAATTATAAATCCAGACATTTTGAAGGGAGAGTCCACCCTGAGGATGGGTTTACTCCGCCTTTACTTGGCCACACACATTCTCAGGGTGGACTTCCCCTTCATTGCTACCGGGGCTAGACTCGATAAGCTTCGCTTTTTCTAGCCCCATCTACATTACTTACCTTTTTATGTTTTAATGTTTATATTTTGTTAACTGATGTAGTTTTTCATTGTTCTTTTATGCTTATGTATCTGTTTTCTCTTGCTCTATATGTCAAATGTGTACAATGTAATATGTTACCTTGTATATATTTTATTGGTTTTTAATGTGGAAAATAAATGAAATGAAATGAAATGAAAACAATGCATAATTTGTCATATTTCCGTGTTATGTCTATGGGAGGTCACTTTTTTCAAAACATGAATCTGCATGACAATGTGTTTTGACCAGTATCTCGGTTAATATTCAACAGTTTTCTCCCAAATGTTAGTATGTTGTAGCTGAGACTATTTGCTATCTAAATATTTCCTCATTTTTTTCAATCAGATGTCAGGATCATGCTCATGCTCATCATCATCATCATCATCAATATCATCATCATCATCATCATCATCATCATCAATGTCACCATCATCATCATCATCATGGTCTGAAGATGATCATCACTTACATCATCGTGATCATTATCATCATCATCATTAACATTATCGTTTTTATCATCATATAACATTATCATTATCATCATCATCACCTTTACTATCATGATCATCATCATCTTCATCATGATCATCATTGTTTATATGTCATATATAACTTCTCCCATTCTCAAATCTATCATAAGACTTAGACAGACCACCTTATTCGTCTTTGTGACGAATTAAATTTCTAGTTGGAATTGGAATCGCTTGGCTATAGATTTTTAAAGGACAGGCCTGAACGATGCTATCTATAATATATATATAGATCTACACCTTCGGGGTGACTTAAGTAAGAAAGAAATGATATGGGCAGTGTTCATTGCACTAGATTGACCAACCTCCTAATGACTTTATCATTATTTATCGTTATTCTTCTTACATTATATATGCAGAAGTTTTTTCGTAATTTTATCGGTAAGGTCTAACCGGGTTGATACCCCTCTGAACAGTGCCATTTCTATATTTGTATAAAGATCTTAGAAAGAAGATTTCTGACTTACTCTCGTTGCAGATGGTCCCCTGCCAGCCGGCTAGACATTCACACCCGGTCAAATCTTGGTTGCAGCTGGCCCCGTTCATACAGTCAGTACAAGAGTACTGGCATTGAGGTCCGAAGTTAGCCTCCCGACAAACTGATTCAATGAAAGAAAAGAAGCTAGTTAGTGTGAACAGTCACAGATAGTCAGTTATCGGTAATCTTAAAAAAGGATCGTTTAACAATGTTAAATTTTAGTTCCACGGCCCTACGTGTTATCAGCGTCAGTGATATGGTATAATATTGAAAAAATCGCTCTTCAAAAGGATCAAGAAGTGCCTCAAAAATAGGAAAACGAAAAATGAAATTTTGATTTCCAATCATAAATATCTTGATAATCAGACAGGCGATCGGCTTGTAAAAGTCATGGGATTCCTGACTGGCCTAAAGGTTTATAATTATCAATGCAGCATGAGCTAAATCCAGGAGTTTGTTCCAGAATCTCAGGCAATGTTACCGAGTTCACTTTAAAAGATGTTTGATCACCAAAGAACATTTTCACTCTGCACTTTTCAATATTGACACTTCCATAACAATCAGTATACAAGAACTGACACTGAGGATCAAAGTTAGCCTCCCAACAAACTGATTCAATGATAGAAATGAGCTAGTTAGAGGGAAATTATTGGTACCCTTCAAAGATAAAGTGGAATAACGGTCATGCATTTACATTGGGGAAAACACACAGCCTTCACAAGTTATAAACGTGTGTATAGCACATGATGACGCTGTGGGAATTCACATCCAAGGTCGGGCCAGGTATATCAATTTTTTTTCGCCTTACATTTATTTGAAACCTGCATTAAAGGAACCTGTACATAAAGACCACCTGCCTATAAAGACCACTTTTCATGTTTCCCTTGAGCGTTCTTTATATACTAGCTACAATGATTGAATATGGTTCTCATTGAAACCTGTACTAAAAGAACCTGTGCATAAAGACCACCTGCCTATAAAGAGCACCTGTCATGTTTCCCTTGAGAGGTCTTTATATACAGGTTTAACTATTAAATACTTACAGCTTGTTTGCGGTCCCTGCTCCAGCTGGCCCGTACTCAGCTCACTGTTTTGGAAAGGAGGGAACTGGAAGCTAGGAGATGACGGAGTTGGGCGTGTCTGCAACACTGTAATGGAAAGAAGAAATACCCAGGTTGGTGGGGGAGGGGGTTTGATTAAAAACATTTAGCTCCAGTTCTTTAACTAAAAAAATTATCACTTCATAATTTTACACTCAATGCGTAACAAAGTTTATATTTTAATAACCAACCTTCAATGCAAAATAATATTATACATAGTTAGGAGCAGATCTCTCAAAAGAGGGGGCACAATTAATATTTCTAAAATTTTGAGACAAGGACAAAAAAAAAAAAAAAAATCCTAAATTCTCTGAAAAGCAACAAGAACAAAAAAAGATCATTTTCCATAAAGGAAAAAAAGGTAGGATGGACTCAGTAAATGAATCACACAAGACTGCGTTTAACCAATCATTTGACCTGTATTAAGCGCCTAATAAATGTTATATATTGTTATTATTATTAGGATCGAGGAGTGAGTTGTATAAAGAAAAATATAGGACCACGAAGGGAAGGAAGACTTACTTCTAAGACAGGAGAAACCGTCGTCGCCCAGTTGGAAAGAATTGTTGCATCCGCACAGGTAAGACCCTTGCGTATTGGTGCATGTCTGATCACATTGGTTGCTGCTACGCTGTGCACACTCGTCAACATCTGAAATAAATAAAAGAACACCGTTTATTCATTGATTACTGAACCCATTGATTACTAATACAGTAAGCACCCATATAAATCAATCCTTTTCATGGTACAAAATATTCAACGTTCAAATAAAGAACAAACGTGAATAACCCAGGGCCCCAGTTGCACAAAACTTAGCATTAATGGAAACTTTGCAAATAATTGCAACTTCCATGGAAACCATGATTTGATTAATTGGCTGTCCAGTGAAGTTGCCATGGTAGTTAATAGTGATGCCAAAGTTACTATCGATGGTAAGTTTTATGCAATGATGACCCAGGACTGAGGTTTACAATTAAAAATAAAAGATGCCCTGGCAGTGTCAAACCAAAACCTTTCACAAATTGTGAAAAATTCAATGATGTGACTGTTCAAATTCAATTATTTTTTCACAGCATGAAACTTCAACAACTTTCACCTCTCTCAAGATTTGCATCATTTTATGAGTTAGAAAGCTTCTTGTTTCATAGCATTTTACATGCTTCCTTTAACGATACAGCTGCAATGATAGACAATGCATAAAAAATAAACATTGATTTCACTTGAAAGTATATGCTATGAAAACAACTACAATCATTAACAATCATTAACAATGCAGGAAAATAACTAATTTAATTTAATGAAAGTTTCTCTTACCGATACAACTGCATCCGTCATCACTGAGGAAGAATCCGGGACGACAGAGACAGGTATAGCTGCCCTCGGTGTTGATACACTGGTGAGTGGCTGCGCAGCAACTCTGGCCGATGTTACACTCATTCTTATCTAGAACAATCAACAGAAAATGAAATCATGTTATAGAAACTACATATGATTAACAACTAAATTATTCATACACCTTGTAAATTTGATGTTTTGGGGTTGTTCGTATTTAACTCAAGAATGAAAGGATGGACTGGCTGAATTAGGGCCTTTGTTGAATACTTCTAGATGTAAGCTTCAATGTGTCATATTCCCCAGAAATATAAATGGGGACAAATACATTTTTATCATACATACAAAATTGCCAAAACTTGGTTAAGAGTATGAATAATTTAGTTGTTAACTTTATATTCTGGAATCATCTACAACATCAAATGTGAGAAGAAGAAAGGCCAAATTTTATCAAAACAGTAGTTTCTTCTTTTATTTAAGAAAAAAAAAATTAAGACAAATATAATCTTTTAAACAAATCGTCACAGAATAGTTGATACATTGTTTATTACATCATGTATTACAGGAATGACCACACCACCCAAGCGTTGATCCTTCATGTCCTTACCTTGGCAATTTCTTTGATCGGGTGAGAGCTCGAAACCTATAGGGCAGGTACAGACAGGCCTGTTCCATTTCATGGTGCAGTTGAACTGGCATTGGTGGTTCTCACACGGGTCGATGGGCTCGATGTCGATGATCGCTTGCACTGCAAATGTGTCATCGTAAAAAATATGTAAATACACAGTTAAATATACCCATAGATATGATAGATCGATATGTAAATACTGTGTAAATATATGAATATCTATTGAATTGAATTGAATTTATTCACCACTTTCATAAAAACATAAAAACATACAAAGGCAAAGAATACAATAAATTGTTTCTTTCAAACATAGATGAAACTAATAAAATGGAAAATAAACAAAATGGTTGGATCATCAAAAAAGTTACAGAAACTTATAGGTAGATGATGCTAAAAATGAGTTCATTATAAGATGTATCTGCACGTGAGTTGAAGCTGTATGCATAAGCAGCCTCAACAAGAGCGGATAGATCCTGCAATGAACAAATGAAAACATGCATCAATTGTTTTATACAAAATATATGATAAATATAAATATATGTGTATGTACATGTTTTTTTACGAAAAATAGGGTACTTGATAATGTGTAGTGTACTCAATAAGCCTAAATAAGGTCATATTGAAGCATTTAACCAAACGTTCTGGAACAGGTGGTCATTTTTGACAACGCTAACAATCATGCATTATATGCCTTTAGATACGACCGATATACGAAGTGATACGACCGGTGGGAATCATAGCATTCTACTTACGTTTACATGTCCTGCCGTTTGTTTCAAGCATGTAGTTGGTGACGCAGCTACAGCGGTACGATCCGACGGTGTTGGTGCATTCCTGCTGACATACGTGGTTCCTGGTAGCACACTCATCAATATCTATGAAAATTAAAAAGAGGTCAAAAAAGAATTTGTTATTACCTAAAGCTAATAATAATGATAATATTAATGATAATATGCATTGTTTACTCTGGGTAGTTTTGTCAGTATTACTACTGTTGCCTCAAGGGCCCTGCAATCATATATTATCCCAGCTTCATGCAATTGAGCTTCCATGATAAGGCACACAAGTATTGTATTATTTCTTCCTAACAGGTACCCATTTCCTACACTTGGATAAAGAGTGGCAAATGTAGATTAATGTCTTGCAAAAGGACGTTTGTGCCATGGTAGGATTTGAATCGTAGACCATGCAATCCACAGTCCAGCGACACCTCCACACCTCTTCATAGCAATTCATGAATTCTACTGGGCTTAATATAAAACGTCATATTGTCACCCCAGCTTTAGTAAGCTACAAGAATGAACAAGCCAAAATCACAAACATAATATTTGAATATAGACCGCTTTATTAACATCAAAGTCTGCAATCTACTAGTATGCTGAAATAAGTTGGGATATTTCACTTTACTTTCTTTCCTTTCTTTCTCTCCATTACAGCACATAGGAAAATATTTGTGATATGCCCTATGTATGGGTATGGTATATTATTATTATTACTGAAAGTTATAACCCAATTCTGGGTTTAAGATTGATATAAAGTCGAATTTAACATAGGATGTTAGACCAGGTCTAGTCTATACAAGCTTTTCCATTCTTTAAGGTACAACAACGTGTTTGACTGAATGAGTAGAATTCAAGGAACATTAAGGCCCTCTATTGTACGTACCTTCACAGTTATTTCCATCTTGCGCCAACCTGTAACCCGTGTTGCAGTTGCAGAAGGCTCTGTCTCCCATGTTGAGACAGGTGTGTTCGCAACCTCCGTTGTTGATGGCACAAGGGTTTGAAGCTAAAAGGACGCAAAAGATTGGATGAATTATATTACTTGGTGACTGTACAACGTTATGCTCTGGTTGCTCTCTGCTCGACGGCCATGATCCTACACTTACCGATTTCTTGAAGTCGACCCTGGACCAAAAGCTAGACCTAACCCTCAACCTAACCCTTGAACCTAACCTGAAGCCCAACTGCGACTGTTACCCTAAACCTAACCCTTGACCTGTAGCTTTGATGACATTGAGCCCAAAAGAAGCTTGCATCTGAGCAAATTTTGAAGCTACCACGCAATTATTGCGAGCGAAACATATTGTCAGACATACAGTTAACAACTAAATTATTCATACCCCCTTATAAATTTGATGTTTTTCGTGTTTTTTTTTCTTTCTGGATTAGGCCTTTATGGAATTAGGGTCTTAGTTGAATACTAATAAATTGGGATAAAAAATTGTTCACATACTTGTATGAGCTGTCCGAGACACATGTATAGCATGAATAAGTTTCAAAATGTTATATTGTTAATTAAAACTTTGTGTAAGTCAACCAAGGCACCAAACAATCATAATTTGGGATAAGGTACAAAGACAGGAATAGATAAAATTGTGCATAAAATTTGGGTAAAAGAAAGCAAATACATAGACAAAAAGAGGGAATACATATATTATTCCATTTATGAATAACACTTCCAATACCCGACAAAAGAATAAACATAGCAATGGCATTTATACACATTCTTTTACATGCAGTTCATGGTCCATACATACTCATACGCATATATTTCATTTTTATGATATTTGAATAACAAATCACCAAGTACCATTTGAAATCATGAGTAACAATATTCATGAGCAACCAGAACAAACTATAAATGCCAGATAAAACAATTTTGGGAGGTTAAATAAAGTCATTATAAATGCTTCATTATCATTTTGAAGTATGATATTTCGCAGAGAGATTTAAATCATAAAATAGCTATTCTTTGCATAACAGATAGGTACACTTTCATTTTTGTATGTAGCATGCAGTACAAATATGATTGTAAAATTGGCAACAAATATTGGAGAATCATGCAAATATGACGAATATGATGAACAATAACATCAGAGAAAGATAATGTCAATATAACATTGCAAAGACTTGGGGTCATAGTGGAAAAAAAACATGACAAGAACATGCAAAGAATTCATGTAAACTGTCTATAAAAAAAAAGAATTTTTATTAGGATTTGATAAGGGTTGTGTATATATAAAATCATGTATGATTCTAACTGCTAACAGACAGGAGTCAGGTGTATAAAGAAGAACTAAGTTGATATCATCAACCTGGAAATTAGTTTTATTAGTTATCATATAGTTCATCAGATGGAGGAAGGAATTTTTTATTTCCTTTTTTAAAACAAACTTATAGCAAATTATTGATTCTAATTTCACCCCTTATAAAATATATTCCCAAATTGCATCAAATTTTTGAACAGGAATTTAAAATGAATGCCGACATGGAAAGAAAACCTGCTTTGGTTGATCTTTCCTCTAGATTTTACCTCCAAACTTTCGATGTTCTTGCATACATGCACAGAGATATTATGTAATCATTAAACAAATCGTATGGGACGTTTAGTGTGCGTGCATTTGTATCAGAGGTGCTGACGAAACTCCGTTGGACTTACGTTGACACGACCTCCCGTCTCCGGCCAGTCTATAACCGGCATGACACTGGCAGGAGAAGTGACCGTAAGGATGCGAGAGACATTGGTGCTGGCAACCGCCGTTGTTGATTGCGCATCCGTCTTGAGCTGTCGTCGTTTAATAATGATTTTGTTATCAATATTCAGATGGGTGAGGATTTGAAGAAGGAGATAGGGGGATTGAATTGGGAAGACAGAAGTAATACAATTATAGAGCGGTGGTGAAGTGTTGGTGACACACGGTTAGACAGAGCATGAATGAGTATTCTCCTTTTGTAAAGACACAAGCATGTTTGAAAGTTTTAGTTTTGAGGCTTTGTCCATTTGAAAATGGCTCTCAATATTCCTATCAAATTTGATTCTATCAAATCAGATGCTTTTGCATTATCTTTCGATCAAAAATGCTAGGAATCACACATTGCAGATTTAATTGTAACTACTCATTGAAGTCTCTAAATTGGCAAAGCAGTGCAAAATATGAAATCCCTTTTTTTTTGGGGGGGGGGGTAGGGGGTAGAAATTGACACTTTTTTGTTTTATTTTACAATTCTTTCACACTGGTTCATTCAATAAATATTTCTCTTTTTTGCCAATTTCAGGAGGGAAAACTAAATAAAATTTAGAAAATAATGAAACTCTGAACTGTAATGGGTTAAGTATATCAATAAAGACTGAATTTGTCAATGATAAAAAAAGTGACTTTCAAACATGCTCGTCTATAGAATGGAGGATACAAGAAGTATATATACTTTGTCTATGGGAGAACAAAGGCCTTTCAGCCTATGAATCAATGATCATACTAATAGTTTTAGTGCAAGAAGGTCCTTAGCTTTAATACACAGCAGGCATAATTCTCCCACCTTGCAAGAAATGATACTAATCTATATCACAAGTTACAGGAATGAAAACTCAAATCTATATGGAATACTTAGTATTAGAAAAAGGTGAACTTTTCTATTAAAAATAAGAATACTTTCATGTTTTTCATGAAGAATTATGAATAGCTTAATAAAGAAAACAGATAAATATAGATAAATATAGATAACTGCAAAAGGACTTACAGATTTGCAAGAAGTAAGGCAGATGTAAGAAATTCATGACACAAAATATATAGCATTTGGATTCATAGCATGGATAGTACAAATTCATGAGGCAGGTATACATTTTTTTTTAAACACACTTTTTAATAATACCACAGTTCTGGAAAGAACAGAATGAGAAAAATCAGAATTGGAAAATTGTCTTCCAGGGGCAGAGTGTTTGGACTATATATATAGAAAGCTAACCAGCAATAAGGGTTTTGATTTGAAAGACACTTAAAGCGTAGTTAAGAAAGGAAGTGAAAAGCTTTTAGAAAATGCTACACATCCCACAGCCTAGAGCATATTGGCATAAATATATATGTGTTGCAGAAGAGTACAGATAAAGAATATTTTTTGGGGGGGAGGGTTTGTAGTATTCTACCCGTTGGCCACCACAACACAGCAATCAGATTTAATGCTAATACTAATGAAAAGTTTCAGAATAAGTACTCTACATCTAAATGAGAGCTAAATTAATGGAAGATTTTTATGACATCAGTAGATAAATGGCTATCACTATCAGGGGTAAAGGAATGGATATATATATATAATATAAATGGAATGTTCTATTGACCAAGCACCCTTTTGTTTTGACCAAGGAGAGTTTCACAAAACTTGTCATCAGTGACAATTTGTTATAAGCTACTGAAATCCTTGCTTCTGATTGGTTAACAGCAGATTTGTCAACGATTTTTGTCCTTTGTCATTGAAAAACGGTTTTGTGAAACGCCCCCCTGGGAGAGTTTTGAGGAGATTCTTTGAGCGGTCTTACGAGTGCAGGTGACTCCATCGGGGTTGAGTCGCTCTCCGAAGGGGCATTCACACGTGAAGCTTCCGTGGGTGTTTCGACAGGTGTGCTGGCAGCCTCCGTTGTTCTGTTCACACTCGTCGATATCTGTCAATAGAGAAATTCAAATTAATGATCCTTCTTCCATCGCGTAACTTTTGTTTCAATTTGATCTTTGATGACGTTCAAAGATGGGCAGGAGAATTTGTCAAGGAGAGTTTTAAACTGAATGAGGAAAATGGAAAATGAACGAAGAGCAACCAAGGACCTATGGTAGAAGTGGAGGAAAGAGGATGCTACTAAGAATAATCTTGAAGGTGTTCTATTCACATTTGTTGCCATTTGCAGGATAAAAATGTGGAAATGATAGAAAAGGCTTCAAACCTTTGCATGACTTTATATCTCACTTTTGAGAGCTAAAGCATGAGAGATCTCATTTTTCTTTGTGTACTTCAAACACTACCTCATTAAAATTTATTTCTGCAATAGACTCATCTAGAAATGTGAAATCAGATTACTTCCTTGTACTGGCTATTCTATTTTCTCTAAACAGTTCTTATAAATATTCTTGAATAATTAATGAGCAACAGAAAAAATATAGTTTGTGACAGATTATTTTAATTACCTCTACAACTGAATCCATCCATGGCGAGTTCAAATCCAACATCACATTTACAGTAGAAGCTACCGATGGTGTTACAGCATCTACCACTGCAACCTCCATTGCTGAAAAGACATTCGTTGGTATCTGAAAGATAAAAAAAAGGAAAAAGAAGACGGTTAGTTAAATGCCACCATTTAACCCATTGCCTGCCGGAAACCTGGTGACCAATTGAGCCAATGGTAATGAATGTATTCAATAGTCAACGGTTTAAGTGAGGTTGAGAGACCCGATCAGAGTAGAGTAACAGATCGTCAGTTGAAGAAGAACTTTCATTCACATAGCACAGAGTTAATGCCCTTATGACTCTCAGCAAACAAATAATGGCTGAAAGACAATGGAGTAAGCCTACGATGTAAAAATGGACATATTATAACTTTGTAAAAATAATATCTTGATGTTTGACTAGTGCAGGTGAAAAAGGCTTCTACAGATAACATTTCGATTGGTTAGAACTGGTTCAGATTTTAATGTTGCAGTTCTGGTAAATTACAAACCAAAATAAAATACACAGAAGGCTAGAACGTGCGAAAGAGAGGGAGAGGGAGCTAGGACAGAGGAATAGAGAGAGAGACAAAAAGAAAACGGGAGAAATAGAAAGAGAAAGAAAGAGTGAAAAAGAGAGATAGAGAAATAGGTAAGTCACAAGAAAGAGAGAGGGTAAGAAGAGGGGAAGCAGGTTCAAATGTAGTATTTGTCGCAGTAGGGGACCATGTAGATTTAGTGGGTTTATTTCAGAAGAACTGTGGCAGCTACGTGGATCTAGAATGTGGAACCGTTTTTTATGTATTTTTTTTTGTTCAGGGATCTAGCTGTTCTTGTGATGACAAGAAAATGTCATGTGATGTGTAGGCCACCCATTATAGGTACCACCATGACATCCCCCAAAGACAATTGCCAAAACTTGAATTTCTAAGTTTATTTTAGCAAAACTACGATGATGTAAAACGGTACAAATAACGTCTGCAAAGTGTTTATGTTCTGTCCAAATCTGAACAAACTATGATTATGTGAGCTCGTTGACCGAGCTGATTTGATGACAGCTAGTTTTGGTATGGATTGTCACAATTATACATAATTTAAAGCATCACTTATGATGGGTTGCCATTAGATACTGCTCATATCCCTGTCTGTGAACATCGATCTCCCTCTTCACTCTTTGTGATTATAATAATTCTATTTTCCTGTGTATATTCTAAAATGAATTATTCTTAAGCTTTGAGCTTTCAGGCCCTGAAAGAACTTATGTGTTATAAACAGACAAAGGAATAGAGGAAGGGGGCAATTGACTTCATGATTTCTCTATTTAACATTCTTCTTGAGAGACATTATTTTTTTGGGGGAAAGAGGGGGTTTGTAATTTAAGCACTGGTATTAAAATCAGGGTAAGCACTTTTCACATCAAGAAATCAAACTCAGAATCATTCAAGAGAATGTGACAAACCTGAAGCACCTCATTCGAGCTCAATCACTGATCATTTATTGTCAGATCTCACTCTTAATCACCACAACACTTCCTCTCTATTTATCGTCATGACACTTTGTTTATAAGCATCACACTCACTGCACAATCTTGCTCCACCTCCCATCATGTATCAATACATCTAGTCCATCATATCATATTCAAGGACTAGAATTTCTGTTTACAAGCGACCATCACCCCACTAACTTAATATCTCGCTATTCTTTTGGCAGTCTTGTCAAACTTTCTCTCCAATGTAGGCTATCGGTTTTTAATCTCGCTGCATGGAGCATGTATCTCTACAGAGTTAGATCAGGTTTCCGCAGGAAGCCTTGAACTTTTCACTTGCTATACTTCAAGAGTGCAAATGGTTCAGAAGTCGATGGTATATCATGAGGATATGTCACCTTCCATCAGCCTGCCGCGGATGATCACTGAATTGGTGATGGAATTATAATGGAAGGGGGAAAATGGTAGGGAACTTGAGATGCTATGTGTCATAAGAATAAGAAATGTATGTGATGGAGTATTTTCTAGAAGTTAGAGAAAAGCGGATGTTCGCAATTTGAAACCTGATGATATCGTGGGAGAAAATTTGCGGGAAGTTAACGGTTCAGAATGTTCAGATGCTCTCAAAGAAAAAGGAAACTTATTCTGACATTTCATGTGGCATTTCCAAATTAACCGTCTCTTTGCAAAGTGTCAATTGAAGTTAACTTCATCATAACACATAGTCTGTTGACAGCCAGAAGGGTGTTACACTTGGTATAAAAGGACATTAAATATAATTAAAGCTCTTCCGGCTATCAGCAGAAAAAATATATATTTCAAGAAAATTATATTTACTGAATCAAAAGCAGGTCATGAGTAACTTCACTACTTTACATCCTTCTTCTACAGTTTAACAGTGGTGGTAGGATCAGTGAATTAAGTGATTTGGTTTTGAAAATAAGGGTTTCCCTAAGTTCAGTCCGTTCTTGCCTGTGGTTTAGACATTATCTTCAACTACTTCTAGTACCTAGGACAGGATAAAAATATTTTGCTTTTTTAATAACTCAAGCAAAATTGGCAAGCAATCAGCCGTTGTTACAGAAGATTCCTAGGGGAGGAGTCTTCAGAGAACTACTGTATCTACAGTTTAGGGAGCTCCTAGCTGTACCGTCAAGTTCAAGTAGGTGAAATCAATAGTACTTTAGAAATGAAAGGTAGGAAGACATGGCTGTAAAAGAAGTTACAATCAACCTAGGACAGTTTGGATAGTCCACTGGGGGAGGGAGGGGTGCATGGAGGTAAGCAGAATGTCACATTCATGGAAACTTATATGAGAGAAAGGAGATTTATGGTAAAATCTCTCAAAAGAAATGGATCTAGGGAAACTGGAGAAGGGCCTAGCTCTAACAGCTGGTGTTCTTGGAGGTTGATGCACTCACAGTTTTAAAGCCAAAGATGTCTTGGAATTGTGGAGACAATCTTGCTGACTGATTTTAAACTTTAACCCCTCTACCACTGTACCTCATCAACTGTAAAGTGTTCCAAATGATCCAGCATTTGCTCTAGTGACAATTACTCTCTGTTTTATTTCATTACAGATAGAGGATTATACCCCAGTCACAACGAGACCGACACCAGAGGAACACCTGACTGACGCCAGACTGACACCAGACCGACACCATGCAGGCTGATCAAACAATTACCACCAATGGCAAAAAGTCAGTCGAGTCGATATGGAGTCGGTTTTGACGGAGTACTTGATGTAATAGGGTTTCAATTTGATTTTAGGTTAGGTTTGGGTATAGTGTCTCGCCCAGGGTTGAAGTTGGGAATTTAATTAGTACGGTGTATAAGATGCAGACTACTGAGAAATTGTCGCAGGGGCACGTGTTGCAAAACCAAACAGCCTAGCGAGCATATTGAACCTACATGTAGCTGTATACGAGACCCTTATAATGAAGACAGCACTATCATGTCATGATTAACAAATAATTCTCACAGAAGTAAACATAGAGAGAACTGGCCTATATAGAAATAACTTTTCCCGTATCTCCTAAGAGAATTTTTATCATACGAAGGAAGAACTCCATGATTGAGTCATTAAATGTTCTCCAGTGAAACTTTTATATGGAGCCATGACAAATTTCAAGTACAAAAAAGTTTGAATTTTTTTCTTTTCCTTCTGTTCACCCCTCCATACGCAAAGATTATCGTCGTTGGAAGTCTCTTCTGTTCCCTTGGGGTTTCAGGAAGATTTTTTTTTAGAAATTCCCCTTTTCACAGACTTACGTCATGTCACACTGAGCCGTCTCAAGCACGTAGACCATTTAGCAGGATGATTTATCCTCCAAATATACTAGGAGATCCAAAGTTATCCTGGAAGATTAGCACTTTGTTCATGAAGTTGTTCAAAACTTGGCAAATCCTTATTGTTCCTCTCGCTGTAGTCGAACTGATTTTCTCCTCTTCTGTCAACCAATGTCATACACAGTGAGCTGTGTTTGCAAATTTGCAAAATTTCATCAATTTTCTCTTGCAATATTTCTAATTTTGTATGCAAATGCTGGAAGATACAAACTTTATTTGTTTAAAAAATTGTTCAAAACCAATTTGATTTTCTCCTTCCGCTCCGCTTCTATCAACTTTTGTCATGCCTGATCATCACACGATAATCTTTCTGTGTATTTGCAAAAATTCATAAATTTTCACAGGGTAAACTTTTCTCCTTTTTTGCATTATGATATTCTTGATAATTTATTAGTAGAACAGAAACATTCTGATGCTTAATAAACCATGAACATACTAACCTAAAATTCATTTCTTAAAACTCATTTTATAATATCATAATTTTTATGTGAGATTATCAGCACAAATGTGCAAGGAAACACATAGTCAGAGAAGCTCAGACATTTCTTCTTTGATCATGAAGTTTCTGTGAGGTTATTAGCACAAATGTGTCAGGAAACACATAGTTAGAAAAGCTCAGACATTTCTTCTTTGATCATGAGGGCTTTATCCCGAAAGTCTCTAGAAAAACAATGATTTTTTTCCTCTGGTGGTTACGAATGTGATACTATTGTGGAATTGTTGTGGCAAGATATTTTTGAAACCACAACACACATCTCATCAATCAATACCAAGCATGGGGCATAGGATTGAACAATTACATTGGGATAAGTACAAGTAACTTTTCTGTTCCTGTTTCTGTTGTTCTTGATCTTTTGCTCTCTCTCTCTCTCTCCCACTCTCTCTCTGTCTCTAGAGCTCTCTCTTTCTTTCTTTCTCTCTCTCCTCTTTTGAGGCTCTATTCTTTCTATATGTCCCCCCCCCCACTCTCTCTCTTTTTCTCACTCTCACCTTATTAGATCCATCATTTCTCTCTTTACAAGTTTAGAATTGCTAGATGTTCATGTCATAATGGAGTAACTAGTATGGACGAATATGATTCTTTCCTACAATCATCACATATTTGACGCTCTATTCGATCTCTCACTCCCCTCCCCTCTCTCTCCCTCTCTCTTACACAAACACACATTTACTCCCTCTATCCCACCCTCTCTCTCTCTCTCTCATTCTTTCTTGAATTTCTGCAAACTAACTGTTCAAAAAGTCAAATAAGTGAAACTTGAATTCATATGATAAATCAGTTAGCAAACACTGAGCAAGAGAAATGACAAGAGGAATTTTTTTTTTTAAAGATATGTAAAAGTGACTCTAATTCTCTTGGTTAGTGTTCCCTTCCTCCTCCCCCGCCCCCCCCCCCCCTCTCTCTCTCTCTCTTTCTCTCTCTCTCCCTCCCTCCATCTCCCTCCATTTCTCTCTTCCTTTCTTGAGTTTCTGTCGGAAGGGGATCAAGGGCGGAGGTGTTTGATTTCTTGCGAGCGGCAGGTGCAAACCTCACCTTCACCTTCCTGTTCCCCCTTGTAAGACGACCCCCCTCCCCCTCCCTATCTTTTTCCCTCTCTGGCCTGGCCTACCAAAGACTTTCCGGGGGTATCCCACCTAAGCTGCTTCTAATCGGTAAATGACCCCAAGAAATGAGTACAATTGAATTCATATTTCTGGTTAAGGCTCTGCGGAAGTTGGCTTTAGCACTGGAATTTCTTTAGCTCTTTGAAGTTCAACTACAATATTTGATTACTGTTTTTGTGGCGAGAGAGAGAGAGAAAAAGAAAGAGAGAGAAAAAGAAAGAGAGAAAAAAAGAAAGAGGGAGAGAGGGAGGGGGAGAGAGAGAGAGAGAGAGAGACTGATTCTATAACAAACTGCATGTGTTCGGAGAAGATGTCGAGTATATGCATATCTATACAAGAGGAAATCTAAGACTACAATACAGGAAATTCTGTCTATTTTTTTAAAGCAATATTGCATTTCATGATAATGTTTATTTGAATTCGAAATGCCCTTAAAGAAGCAGAGCGAAGGTTTCAAAAGGCTTTTATCCTTAATAATGTTGGTATCATTGCAAAGTTTATGTTACAATCTTTCTAATGGTTCATATTTAGTTATCAAAAATTGTTACAGAATTGACTTATCTGCTATTAAAAGTGGTGAAATTACCCCGGAAATTACTACCCGATTATTCCGCCCTCGTTCGGCCTGCTATTGTGACGTACGATTTGTGACGTAGGAGGTTGGGCACATGAGCGCGAGAGCGCTCCCAAGAGCTCTCACACAACTCTCGCCTGCATGCATTATACGTATACAAACGCCACTCGAACGCTAAATATCTGATCAAAATGTCCGAGCTCGAAGAAGAGGTTTTACTCGATTTAGAATTCGACGTTGATGAGCACAGCTCCACAACTAGTGACAGTGGTACTGATATTGACGATGATGATGATGGGGGTGTAGGAGAGATGGAAAAAAGAGAACAATTCGGAGAAGACGGCGTCGATGCTGGTGCAAGTCCAGTGATAGTATATCTGCGCGAGCTGGCTGAGCTGCCAGCTGCCGCTCGCGCTCCGCTCCCCAGACCCCGCTCAACTGGCGATCGATCTGTCATGCACCTTAATTGTCACTGGGGTGACTGGGCGCGACATTTTCGAATTTGTCGGGATCATATGAATTAGTTTTGCTCGATTTGGACAGTTAACGCGACGTAGAAAATACCAGCACTTAACACTGTGCGAAGTCAAACGCAGATTTTACTGATACGCGCTGGATAAGCGTCGCACAGGAGCGTAGATGAACAAACGTACATTGGACCTATCCATTATAGCAAATGGGGGTGTATGATGTTAGGCTCATAAGCCTAGCTGTGTACAGTGGAAATTGGGACTCGGACCGTCAGACAAAATATATTAATTTGTCAAAATTAGAGAACATGATATCAGTGTTTTGATCACACGGGTCTCCTGAACATGTGGTACAGCTAAAGAGAACGTTGTATGTATTCTGCCGTGGCACACACACATGCCCTATACACCCCCAACGCATCACACACACAGTAGGCCTATATATAGCAACACACACGGCATATTAAGCGCAAGTGCGCGTAGTATACAGTACACTGCACTCATACATATGCGTATACCCTGCATGTAGAATGGATAGGGTCCGGAAGCCTGTTACACAACAAAAATCTCTTGATCATGGCTATACATACCTATAAATACATCTTAATTTCACTAATTTGAAAACGTATTGTTATTTATGATATGTAAAGATTTGTTCCTATATAATTATTTTATAGTTTGGTTACATTCATTTAACCGATAGATATGAATAAGTGGCATTTTGTTACCATTAAACGTCATGCTCAATTAGACATCAGCGTCGTAAGAGCGAGCAATACATAGCTATTGCACACGCGCATCGACTGAGAAAAGTCACTTCAGGTTGTATTTTCTTACAGACATAACAATTTGTCAAGTCATTTTGACGGACCTATTTTTCAACCAATCATAATAAATCTAATATATTATGAAAGCTGAGGAAATGACCTGTGTTCTCGACATGGTATATAATTTGTAGCTTATACCGTTCGCACGTAAGTCTAATGGAAAAGTCACACAGGGGGCGTGAACAAGCACATTTCTTCTAAATTACGCTTAAATCTCTTCCAAATTCTACCCATAAGTGTTTTGAAATCTTAAAAATGACGGAATTATCTATTTTCGAAAATTATTAAAAGTTACATGATTACAAAGAGGAAATATCAGGCATTTTATAGATGTTGGTATCTATTCCGGACAGCTTCCACAACTAATACTAAACCTATCAAACCCGGCCAAAGTACGATTTTTCTGATTCCTTCCCATGCCTTTATAACGGGCGCTGAAAATCTCTTTCTTTAGTGCGCACGGGTGAACGCTTAACTGTCCCATGAAATTGATATGGTATAGGGCTCTTTAGCAAATTTCACGGATAACAAAACAAAGACGATCAGATGTGAGGTTATATTTGGCGAAAATCAATTACAAATATGCACCATTCATAAATAGAACTGCAGCTGCAGGACATAAACATGAGGGAAGCTCGCGACTCACTCACCATATGGTCTCCGTATATAATCAACAGCATTCACTATCACGCCAAGGGCAAGGCATGATGACCGAACAAAATATGCAAAACATCTCAGCAAATTACACAGAACGGAAGGGTATTTGGACAAATCGAATTGCACGATTCACCCCTCGTATTATATAACCTAAATTTGCTTAATATTATATGTAATTACATGATTTCTAGAGATTGTTATTCCACTTTCTTGTCAGGATATGAAGCATGCAAAGTCTGGATAATGTTTACGTATACGCCTATGCAAAATACCGCACGCGAGCTGTGCGAGAGGCGAGCTTGAGGCCTATAATTGCGATCGTGCCCAACCAGGGACGTCATAATCGGCCTACTGCGCGAACAAACTGTTCAAGTCAGGAATAGAAGTTTGAGGAGGTTCTTGGAAAAAGCTTCTTACCGCGTTTCTTTTATTTTCACAAGACTTTAGACCAGAATGGGTGTGTTCAAATTGGTCTACGCTATCCGGACATGTGTAATTTGCCCATTTTGAGTGATTATGTGAAATTTCTCCGCCTAGCTTCTTTAAGTTCTAGCACCATTGAACAATGCACATATAATTGCTTTCCCAGTATGACAAGTGGTATTTATAGGAAAATCTTCAAAACAAATCATATTTTGCATGTAAAATGCAGCTATAATAAAATCCCATTCAATTTGTTTGCAAAGTTGTTTCTTTACTGCTAGTTTTCAGCTTCAACAATGCTTAAAGAAATACTGCCTTTTTACAAACATTACATTACCATCTACAGACTCAAAAAGCATGTTTTCCCCAGAAAAGAATCTATTTCTTTATATGAAACCTTGAAATAATGACTTTGTGCTACTTAGCACAGGATTAGAGAAACATTGGACATGGTACTTTACCATTCTGACCGGTATTAGGGACCTTTTGTTATTTACAGACAAAATCCAACAAAGCAGTCTGGAAGCAGGTAACACTATCTCCCACACTTAAGGCTTGATGTATAGGAGCAATATTTTTGCCCAGTGTGAAAACAAAGTACCACCACAAATAACATTTTTTGGTGGTCTAGACAAGTGATGGGGTCTGTTTTCATCAGCTCAAGATTGCAAAATAGCCTGCTATTTCTGATTTGGGAAATAATCCCGAAGTTACAAATCGCGTCTTCATCCGCTCGAGACTTGGTTTCCAAACTTGAAACTAGAGCTAGAGATATTTTGCTCAGCATTTTCACGCATAGTGCGAGTCTTCGGGCTGGTGAAGACGCACCGGACAAATAGCGGGATATTTTGCAAACTAGCCTAATATATCTTGGGATGATTATCTTAACCTAATATCCTGCTAATTGCAACTTCGGGCTGATATGAAGACGCAAATTATTATCGATCGGGATAGTTAAAATAGCAGGATATTTGGCAATCTCGAGCTGATGAAGGCAGGCCTCATGGTGTCAGGGGAAGTGGGACCAGTTTCACAAGTTTTGAAATATAATCTTGGAAAAGGTTTGATGGTAATTTACTCAGCCCTCAGCTTCCAGCTGTGATGCTAAAGAGGCTGGAGTGTTATGAATATCTTTTGGGTTCTCATTTCTTTTAGGATCTTGGTCCTTCATTTATTGGATAGATATTTCTTCTCATCCGATTTCAAGACATATTCAGTGTTTTTATTATGAACCAAACCATCTGGCCTATCCATCTTTCTTATGATGGGAGGGGCTTAATGTCACCTGTTGCAACTTTTTTTCGGGGGGGGGGGGGGGGATGGGTGGCTACGTAAATCGTTTCCTTTCATAAAAGTTTCACCTTTTTTCATGTGTCAATTTATTGATATCTTACTGAAAATTTTGCAAGCAAACAATTTCTGAAAACATTGCAAGAAAATAATCGCTTATTCTGATAGCTAACAAAGGTTATTCCATCCAATAATATGATAAATTATGAAATATTCATCTCCTCAAAGATATATTTAGTGAAAATTGGAGCAGCAAAAAACTAGAAGACATGCCAAGAAAACACACATGTTGAATTCTTTGGAGGTTGAAATCTGCAGGTGGGGCCTGCGATCTGGGCAAGAAGTAGAACAGCTAGGTGTGGGAATTCAAACTATCAATCACGAGGTCAAAGGTCTAGTTCAAAGGTCGTAAGCTGAAGACAACAGACATCAATCATGCAAAATACCTATTTTATGCAAGACATTCATAGCTTGAGCAACACACACAACACAATACACGTACTGCAGCTCTCCAATTTTGGGGGTTTAAGATTCAATGATCATAATGTAACAAATCTATGAAAAGTTTGAAGTACCTTCTCCAGTTGTTGTTTTTATAATCTCAGTCTTCATTGCTTTTTCTTATGTAACATTTAAAACACATTTACTGGGCTAATACTTTAGCTGTAGCCTTTCTTTCTCATTACTAAATTTCCAATTTTCATCTATTTTGCTCTTTCTTTCTCTCACTTAGTCATTTTTTCCTAAAATGTATCTTTTTCAAACCAGGCATTGGTACATTTAGATGCTTATGTCATAATGGAATAACTAGTATGGACGAATATGATTTTCCTGCAATCATCACATATTTGAGGCTCTATTCTCTCTCTCTCTCTCCTTCTCTCTCTCTCTCTCTTTCTCTCTCTCTCTCTCTCTCTCTCTCTCTCTCTCTCTCTCTCTATATATATATATTATTTCCAATTTATTTTGTTCCATCATTTCTGTTTCAAGTCTAGTACGGCTAGATGCTCATGTCATAATGGAGTAACTAACTAGTATGGACGAATGTGATTTTTTTTCCCACCTACAATCATCACATATTTGAGGCTCTATTCTTTCTAATCCCCCCCCCCTCTCTCTTTCACTTTATTTAGTTCCATAATTTCTGTTTCAAGTTTAGTATTGCTAGATGCTCATGTCATAATGGAGTAACTAGAATGGACGAATGGGATTTTCCGACAATCATCACATATTTGAGGCTCTATTCTTTCTATATATTTCTACCCCCCCCCCCCTCTCTCTCTCTCTCACTTTATTTTTGTCCATCATTTCTCTGTTGCAAGTCAAAATTGCTAGATGCCCAACCACAATGGAGGAACCTGTGTGGATGAATGCCATTTTCCATCAAACATCACAGTGGTCTCTCTGTATCTGTCAACAATTAAAAATGTGATTGCTAAAATAGTCAAAATCACATTTTCCTCAATCAAACTTTTCCTACATAACAATTCCCCTTTTTTTTAATTACCCAATAACTTGTTAGCACAAATGCTTTCTCACTTACCAAAGCCTCAATGGTTGTATCAATGCCTTCCAAAATGACAGCACAGTGAAATAGTTATTTTTCAAATCTAAAAAGAGCAGCAAGTCTTTTGACCTTAGTTTGATTGAACGCTCTTCCTGTTTTTATGCTGATGCTCCAACGGTTCTCTTCAAAAATAAAAGCCTGATGCAGACCCTGGTTATAATCTGTTGATTCTGGTGGCATGTTTTGCATTTTTAAGCCAAAAACTAAATATTTTGCGAATTTAAGCAACAACAAAATATATAAAAAGTGGTGGCATAAAGTGAAAAAAGGGGCAATTTCTAACAAATTATCATAGCAACCAGTGGAACGTACAGTATCTTAATTGAATAAATCCTAATGATATAGCTCAATATTTTGAATGCTTTGATACTCTCCATTATTTTTGTGATGAAATGTATCAACACAGTAATTACTCGAAAGGAGATTTGTTGGTCTAATTCTGCTTCAGAAACTGACAGCCTGAGCTTCAGAAGAAGAAATATTTAGTACACTTCAACTAAAATGCATCCAGTTTAAACTAGATGGAATTCGACTGCGCACAGTCGAAAATGATGCCTCCGTCATAGAGCAATCTTACAAACCAAAACAGAAGAAATTTTTCGAATTCAAGTTCAATTGTAATCCATTGACAGGTTCTCAGAATATCGTGATTACAAGCAATTTCTCATATACATATATGACCCTTTGATCTTTGACCTCATGACCCGAAAATCTACTCAGTTCATTGGCTCTGCAAGATGTCCTGAGTTAAATAGTAACCCATCTGTCAGTTCTAATGAGAATGAGTTCACAAGCTATTTTTGCATACATAATGAGCCCTGTGACCTTTGACCATTAACCTCGTGACCCCAAAATCTAATCAGTTCACTGGCTCTGCAAGATACATACATGACCAAAGTTTGGCAGGAATCCATCAATCGGTTCTTCAGATAACGCGATCACGAGCTGTTTTTGCATACCTAATGAGCCCTGTGACCTTTGACCTCGTGACCCCAAAATCTAATCAGTTCATCGGCTCTGCAAGATACATACATGACCAAAGTTTGCAGGAATCCATCAATCGGTTCTTCAGATAACGCGATCACAAGAACGGGACGTACGTACAGACATACGGACGGACGGACAACCAGAAAACATAATGCCTCCGGCTACTTCGTAACGGAAGCATAAAAACTGATGAAAAACACCTGCAGATCGCTACTACTAAGGGCAAATCACTGCCTTTTTTCCAATGAATCAAATATTCATAATTAAACACCATGGTCATGCTAGTAGTGGCATGTTGGTGGGAGCCTGTCAAAATTGTGTGCTATATGCGGACTTTCTTGGCCCCCCTTTAACTTTCTAGCTCACCTTTCCTAAGGAGGGGGAAATTGGTTTGGATTGGAATAGGAAAAGATGGGAGGGGTCGAAAGTCGTATCAGTGCAGGGCAAAAGCGGCTAATACTTCACACCGTAATTGGCACTTCATCACGTTAATATGTGGCAAATGTGTCTTTGATGAAAACTATGTTCCCCTATGCCTATGGTTGCCGATAAGGCAGATTGAAAAGGGCACATCAAGGTAAAAGTTAAGGTATATCACACTCAAATGGTTTGCAGACACCTTTATGGTTTTATGTAGTTCCTGCATTTGCACGACTATTGATATGTTATGACGATGAAAACTTTTAAGTAAAATTACAGGTTTAACGATGTCAAATAGTTTTGAAGATGATTTATTGGTAATCTATAAACTTGTTGGGGAGTATTGCTATCATTTTCCACTGCTTTAGATACCTTGTTGTATTTCTATGGCCTTGTCACAAGTCCATATATTCTACAATCCACTATCCCTACCCTTGCACCAAACCCCCCCCCCCCCTGAAAAAATGACCCTTACCAACTTTCTATCAAGAACCAACAGGGTGTGTGTTAAAGAGCTAATTCCGATCTACTCGATCCCCTCCACCCTCCCGCAGTCCCGCTGCCCCCAACACCCCATAGTATATTGAGTGCTAAAAGGACATAAGTAATGAGCTAAAGATGACTAGCTAATGTGATCACCCCCCACCCATAGCATCTTGAGTGTTCAAAGGACCTTATGTAACTTGTTGAAGACTATAAGGTAATGTACCCCTTCCGACTTCTAGCTGAAGATACTCAAAATGAAATTAAATACTCTCCTGACATAAATCCATCACGATTAGGAAGTATTTCCTACATGCTTTCAAGGCAGTTCTCTCTATCTCTCACATGCAGCCTGAAGCTCAAAATGTTGTGACTAAAGTATTTAGCTCCCATCTTATGGCTTGCCAACTGATTTTTTTTTAAAAACCATTTTTATCTCTAAATTCTAAAAATTTTAATTCAGAAAGTCAGATAAATTCAGTACTCTGGGAGAAATATTTATACCCTCACTTACCTTTATGGAAAAAAAGGACTTTAGCTGGAATTTTAATCAATTCAATGGAAATCTATTATTAAAATGATTTCACATTTTTCCAAGAAATCAACTCAAGGGTAATTTCAGTGGCATGTTGCCATTGCAATGGCAAATTAATGGCCTAATGATCTATGGACAAGGCTATTAAAATTGCCTTGGCTAATTTTTTTTTTTTTGCTTTAACATTTAGATCATTCAACATTAAGAAGCTTTCACAAATTCAGTAAATTTCACATCTAAAGTAGACATACAATTTTCGATAAGAGCAAATTACTTATAAAGACAGACAACAATCCTGAAGCTTTGCCATTGAAATTTCATATTCAATCAATAGATATATTTTAATCTCGACCCGAATTTGACCCTGAAATCCACTCAACCCCTCTTCAACGTTAATTTTAAAAATACAAAATTTTGCAATTTTTGTTGAACTCTTTAAATAAACATAATCAGAATTTGTTGCCTGCCAGCAGAACAGATGCTCTCTTACGTATGGCCCATGCCCTGCAGGGTAACGTTCCAAAGATCAGATCAGTCAAGCAGCTAGGAGCAAGAGATGACAACCACCAAACGAACTTCACCTGCTCCCTGGCCATTCTACAAATCATAATTTTCCCATGTTAAGTGCAGTTGATTATGTCATTAGGGGCGTAATGGAGCCTCCGTTATGTTGCCAATTTGATTTTAGGAAGGCATCTGGATGCGATAGTGGTAGATCTTTTAAGCCCCTCGGGATAAAGATGATGAACTCTTTGGTATCTATGTCTCTGGGTTTTACCCCTCCAGGATACAGTTATCATATCCATTCATAAACAGCTTCAAGAATGGCTCAAACATTCTGTGCACTTCATTTATTTAAACATTTTACCGCCCTCTTTCAAGTTCCTAGCTCTTATACCCTCTGGTGTCATGCAGTTATCAATTCCATTCACAAACTGCTTCAAGAATGGCTAAGAAAAATTCCCAGCAGCTATTTTTTTTCAAAATAACATTTCTATTCCTGCCTTAACATTTCTATCCCTGCAGGCTGCCCACAAGAACACTGTAAAAGCTGCATGTGTGTGTCATTGATAGTGGTAATGGCCTTTTGCTAGAAGCTGACATCCCCCTCTTTTCAAGTTCATGGAGAATTAAATCGGACTCTAATTATTGAGGACAGGTAATAAATTCTTTTCAATGACTTATATATAGAAAGATATGAAAACAGATAATCATGTACTCTGAACAATTATTTCCACCACAATTCAGCCCTAGGCTAGGACTGGGAAAGTGTTTTAGTGCAATGAATACCATTTCAAAATTAAATTCCCCATGGAACATGAACTGTATAGTAAGTTCTTCAGCACAATTAAAATCATTTTGTGTGGGTCACTTGCACTTGCTGTTTGGAAATGTGTTTCATTCAGCTGTAAACTTTTCTTGAACCCACCAAGACAAGACGAACATCTAGACCATGGGATGGAGGCGAAATATGTGGCTAGTTTTCAATTTTCGTGGGGCACCTCATGCAACCACACAAAAACACTCTAAATAGGGGTAATGGAAGGTGCTAAAACCAATTATGAATGTCTCCATCCCTAAATAAGGCATATAACGAAGATAAAAGCTTTTTTGTATGCCTATTTTGTGTAAATTTCCAATACAGTCCCATGTACTATTTTCTGTGTCCTTTTTTAACATTCCTTGCCAAAATGCACTAAGTTATTCAAATAGTAATCTTGAATTTAGTATCTAACCTTTTAAATATACAAATGTACATCAAATAGCTTTAAAAAAGAAATTCTGAGATTTAGAACGCATTCTGTCGTTTGGATCATCATGTCATCATGTCAAGAATTTGAAAAAAAGTAGGATTTTCTCAGGCATTTTTTAAAAAGTTTTTAACTTGTCTAGAATAGTCGATGTGTAAGCAAGTGAGTTTCCTTTTACCTATTTTAAATTTAGGTTTGATTTTAAATGAAATTCCTATGCTCGGGGGGGGGGGAGGGGTTGGAATTTCCTTCCTTGTCAGATTAAAAAATATATATATATTTGTTTTGATTTCATTTGATTTTAACTTGTCTAGAATAGTCGATGTGTAAGCAAGTGAGTTTCCTTTTACCTATTTTAAATTTAGGTTTGATTTTAAATGAAATTCCTATGCTCGGGGGGGGGGGGGGAGGGGTTGGAATTTCCTTCCTTGTCAGATTAAAAAATATATATATATTTGTTTTGATTTCATTTGATTTTAACTTGTCTAGAATAGTCGATGTGTAAGCAAGTGAGTTTCCTTTTACCTATTTTAAATTTAGGTTTGATTTTAAATGAAATTCCTATGCTCGGGGGGGGGGGGGAGGGGTTGGAATTTCCTTCCTTGTCAGATTAAAAAATATATATATATTTGTTTTGATTTCATTTGATTTTGTATGTTCTCTTACACTAGTTGAATAAAAGAAAATGAAAAAAAATTAATCAGCAGTATTTGTGTTATTTTTTTCTCAGCAATTCAATTCAATAATGTACATTGCAACGAGATGCAGGTATATTTCCTGCAACCAAAGGGGGCACGGGCATCATGTTTGGTAGGGCATCAAGTTTACTTGGGAATGAAATGCGAATTTAGGCCAAATAATGTACAGTGTGAGAGGTGGTCCTATTATCTTCTTTCTTTTCCTTGTCCCTCTGATCTTTTTAAAATTTTCCTTCTCATGAGGGAAAAGGAATTTCCCCCATTCCCCCCTTATCTATGTCACTGATTACAACAATACAAAATGTCATTTTCCAAATCATCCTGCAACATAATACACTATGGTTTAGCACATTTATTCGCAGGACAGCAACCACCTTAAAAATAATTCAAAAAACATTCATACATTCCAATACGCAACTTCAGTTAAAAAATCAATCAACTTTGGCAACTTCGTGCAAATAACCCTCCCTTTCCTTAAACATATTGAAAAACAAAAACGTGAGAAAATGTTAAGAGTGGAAGATAGACCGAAAACAGAAGAGGGAAATGCAACATAGAATGAACATAATATGACACCTTCCCATTACTTTATGGCCTAGTTGTCTAACTGGACTCGCGCTCGCTCGCCACTGTTGACCAATCATCCCAACACGCACACTCATATCTAATTGCACAAAACACAGGTGTTTATCATTCATCACAGCCACATACATACATTTCACCATTGCTATTTGGGGGTTTCTCCTTAAAGTACAAAGTACATTGAAATAAACATTTTGACACATGATTTTGGTTCATTCAACTTTTATTTAAATTTGATTGATAACTTCAAATTATATACTATAATGATGTACATGTTATTCATGATAATCCATCATATGTAAATAGGTACATTGCATTTCTTTAATCTTGGGTTTTATGACTCCAGTATGTACATGTAATTTAATTTCTTCTATCACTGTATGATGGTTTGTAAGTATAATGAGATGATACACCTACATACTGAGTTCTTTGAAACAACAACTTCACCGGTATCTTAAGTAATTTAAATGATCGATAAGCATCTTACAGTATATTCATATCATTAAATTCCAAAATGCTTCACTTATTTGTAGAATGGAAGAACGAGAGCAAAAATAAGAAAATGTTTAAATGGCATATTTACGCTTGTAGAATTCTACTAATATATTAGCTTGACATCATAATGACACAGGATTAATGTTTTCTAATTAGATCCAAATTTAAATTACATGTATATCATTAAGAAAAAAACACTTAACATCTTTACATATTTTAAAAGTAGTATTTAAAGGATCACTATATAATTCATGTACTTTACAGCCATGGGGCTCTTTGTGCAATGTGTGCCTGGTTTATAATATCATACATTTGTATTTGTAATGAAACTAAAAAACATCTCATCTTCATCTGAGGCAGACTCTTCACTGAATGAAGTGCTAGTTGCTTGATCTTGCTGTACAGCGTGCTCAGCAAGTGATGATGCCTCCATGTCACCGACCATCACAATCTCATTTTCATTCTGTTTCTGCGGGGACACGAATATGAGCCGAGGGAATGTTACTTGAAGTCGCTTTTTCAGTTTCTTGGTCTGGTATGATGACAAGTCCACTCCTTCGTTTCTCAAACCTGCCTTAACGAAGGAACGATGTAAGTCCTTGAGTCTGAGCACCTCTTTGTCTTTCACAATCCTCCTCCTTATCAGATCCAACAAACAGTTGTAAGTGGGAGTGAAGAGATCATCAGTGTCGGTACTTGTTGCAGCTCTCTCTGCTCGGCGCAGACAGGAGGTGAAGTCCTGGTAACAACCTTTGTGATATTGTACCTCTATACCGGTAGCTAACATATCCTTTCCGCGGATCTGCATGAGGATGCGGGTGTGTTGCCGCATCTCAGCTGCTTTCAGGAATTTTGTAGCTGAAACTTGTTCGCACCTGGAAACGGGGACCTTGAATCTCTTGCCTGTAAGTTTACTGTCTTCCATTGAATCTTTCTGCATACAATGCATTCTGCTGGCAGGACATGCCGACCTTTCGTAGGGGAAAGACTCGATCGCAGCATCTTTCTTGGAGGTGCAGAATGAAGACTGCCTTCTTCAGCCGATTCCACATCTGCATCTGGAAAAGAAAAACAAATTGTAATGGTAAAATTTGTATAATAAACTTTAATCTAGATCTACAGTTTTCTCGCATAGACCCTAATGATTAATGGCCATTTATACTGCATTATAGCTGCAGATATTATCCTCTGCCTGTGACCACGAAATGCATCATAACATAATAATAACCACCAAAGATGGTAGCAGCATGCAGATCTAACGTTTAGTTGGTTACCTGACTAGATAATTAAAAGTTACCAGCATTAACTGGCTTGGATTGATGCAAAACAAGTCCTGCCCTGGCTGCCCATATCCAGATATCAGTCTACTACTACTACTACTACTACTACTACTACTACCAGTATACTACTACTACATCTACTACTACTATACTAATTGGCAGTCATGGCGGTGGGGGTTCAACTTTGACTTTTGAGTTTGAGCCATTGGCATTGTCATTGACATGTTCATAACATTTATTTTTAAATTTAATGAAGTTTGAGTTTTTGACTTTGACCTGTTTTAATTTGAGTTGTATTCAAACTCTGAAATCTTAAGTTAAAATTGAACCTACCTTCAGCTTTTCGTTTTTCCATTGTAATCTCTGCCCTGACAAGTTTTCCAACATTGCAAAAATGCTGGTAGCACCTACGATGGTACGAGGCTTGAGTGATCTTGCTGCCGGTGAGGCTCGCCCTCCTGCCCGGGCCGTGCAGGTCAATCCCAAACTTCTCCGCAGCACGAATAGCTATCTTTGTTTCGGCACTTTCAACTCGACTCCACCGAACACAGCAATCCTTGAATTTAGACCTGCTCTTCTCATGAAAAAATGAAACATGCCCTTTTCCATGGGGTACAACATGCATGCAGCAGGCAGGCGACGGTGATACAATGTCATCTTCGTTGTCGGAATCCGATGCAGACGAAGTCACATCCATATTTGTTATTGTGGATTTTGCACGTACACTTGTGTTTGTACGAATGCAGTGCAAAAAAATAAATAGAGAGCGCGAACGAGGCTGAGCAGCCCGTATGCTATCGCACGCTATTGCGGACGTCGTGAAAATCTCTAACGCACGCGGTGAATATCGGCCTTTTCAGTGAATTCTATTGTACAATTTCTCGTAATATTATATTCAATTTTGAGTTAAAATGTGCGCTTCAAGATTGGCGACATCTCTAATTTACTTTTGTTTATTATTTTACATATTATCATATCAAAGAAGCGTGGTTGCATTTGCCGCCCCACGGAAATTCACAATTTCAGTGGTCATCCCACAGTCTAATCTGTTGTAATCATATAAAGATGTACTTCATTACAATTATATCCATTGACTCAATCTGAATGGCATGCATTTCCAATATGGGAAATAAATATTCTTTGTTTTGTCTTAATGCCCTCTATCAGACAAGCAAAAATAAGGAATGTTTCATCGTGTAAATGTACAGCATTACAATTATAATCTACTGACTCTGAATGGCATGGATATCCAATATGTGAAATAAAACTTTTTATCTTCAAACAAGTCATTTTTATAGAAGAGAAAAAAAGTATTTTTTTAAAGAGTATTAATACTAGTGCTGTAGTCAAACGTTTAACCGTCCGGTATCCGACCGCCCATGGCGGATTCCGTTTTCAATTGGACGGTTTCGTTTACCCGTTTTTTTTTTTTTTTTTTTTTAATTTTTTTTTTTTTTTTTTTTTTTTTTTTTAATATTTTTTTTTTAAGTTTCGATTTATGCCCCTACACCTGGCACTATGCCTGGCAATGTCTCCCAGCTCAGTAATCTGTGTGTTGACTCACCACTCTGAAACTAGAACAACACTCCAATTTGTCTGTCATCTTGGTTTGAAAGTAATCTTTGTAATGGATCTCAATATGTAATTTATAATAATAATTCATACAACTTGAACACAAGGTTCTATCCTAGGTCCTCTACTGTTTTTACTTTACATTAATGATCTTACACATTCCTCTAAAATCGACATTGTTACTATTATTTATGACAAGTTCACAAGCACAAATGAAATTCCTTCCCGCTTTTTCACACAGACCTGGCTTGCTGCCGACCGAGTCGGTGAAGAAAAAAAAAGTTTAAAAATTTAAAAATTAAAAAAAAAAAAAAAAAAAAAAAAAAAAAAAAAAAAAAAAAAAAAAAATCGTTTTTTTTTTTTTTTTTTTTTTATAAATAAATCGTTTAACCGAAAACCGTCCGGTTTTGACTGGCGGTTAAACGGAATTGGAGATATCCGTGATGTTACAGCACTAATTAATACTATATCCAAATAAAGAGAAATTAACTGGAAATCTCAAGCCAGATTGATGATCATTTTGACAAATTGAAATGGAAAACTTTAGAAATAAGATTTAAACTTTTCTCTTTGTTCCGATCTTGGGTGTGAAAAGGTATCCCTGAAGCTATATCGACATTATTCTTTCTCAATTCCATACATAACGACTTTCAGCTGTATCTCATAATGATCTATTTCACACTTGACCCGTGTTTACCCTCCGAGAGAGGGTCACATTCTCTGGGTTATTCTACAGTCCCATGTGTACACAAATCTGTGAGCTTTAACAAGGCATGACTGAGAACTCTCGCAACTGGTTAAGTATGTAGCTGGGGATTTGCTGCGTCTGCATGCTCTTCACATCTGCTATCCATTTTACTGATGCTTTTTGCAATAAAATGCCTTTCTATCTTGCTAGCCTGAGGCAAAATGTTATGAATAAAAGCAAACTTAGGTATTTCAGTCTCCTCTCATTCTTTTTCATGTCATTTTTTTCCACATATGGCCCTGTTTTTATTCAAAAACATTTTTTTGCTTTCATCTGTACCATTCCTTTACCATCTTTAAAGGGCAATCAAACCATTTTTTAAGTTCATTTGTATGAAAGCAGAAAGATGGGAGAAAACAGAAGGGTGAAAGTTTGAAATAAATCTGCTAAATCATAAGATAGTTATGAATTGTTCAAATATGAGATCACTAAGACTATGCGAATCTCACATTGGCAGATATCTCTCCTGTTCGTCATGCCCAGAAAAAAAAAATGTATTTTCTTCTAAGCGCCATGATATTGATATGATGTGAAACATACAAAACTCTCCTTAATTGATGTCTCGTCTTATCAAATATCAACTTGATGATGAAACTACCAATTTGTCAAACTTTGGAAACCAGGGGATTCTTTTATTACCACTGCAAGATTAATTTAATTACCCTTAATTCTTTTCCATTTTGGAAACTGAAATTTTTTCGTTATCAACTCGGCAGGCTAATTGTTTTCGTGAAGAGAACCTCCCCACAAGCACGCAATCGGACAAAACTCTGGCGAATGTGGTTTGGTGCCAAGTCAATGGCAGGATATGTGGGCTTATAGAACTTCCCAACCCCTTATCTTCACAGGATCAGTCAAGTAAGATAGAGACTAATTAAAGGTGAAAGAGATATAAACGTGATTGATGAGGAAAGTAGGAACACATTGTAGTGGTTTTCTAGCTTAAAAGATGGATAGCTTTGCATTTGATCTCTATGATACAACAAAGTCATTTGTGATATATGTAATTTAAAGCAAGATATTGTCTTTTGATAATCCATTGAAATCCAAGTGTGCAAATACTATCTTGTGGTTTTCAAATTTAAGAATATTAAAGCCTGATGGAATTCTTTATTAGAACACAGTCACTTGAAACATGTACTAGATAAAGCAAGCAAAAGTCTTTTAATACTTCCAAAATTGTACAATTGTACGCCTACTGTCTTGTGGTTTCAAGCTTAAGCTCTATGGAAACCTACCATACATCAAAATCATTTGTAATATGTGATACTCAATAGAGCAAAAACAATTTCTTTCATTATCCCACTGATTTCCAAGACTTTACAGTTGTGCACATATTGTGGTTTCGAAGCCTTGGTACAAAAATAAAGGATTGTCAGTGTTTGAACAAATACAGCTGATATTGCTTGCATTATTTTCCCTATCTATGATGTGAAGAAATATTGAAAAAAGGGAGCTAAGATTTGTTGAAGTATGTTGTTCTGAAAATCTACTGACAATCAATGAGCACATTGGGAGTGATAGTATTCCGTACCCCATTCAGAAACTGTCAAAAGTATGCACGAGCTTCGGCATGATGCAGCGTAAAATCACAGCCAACAAATTGATGAATTCCCAGGCCAGTGTTTACCCATCTAAAGTCAGTACCAATGGCATGGCAAGATATGGATGATTTAAACAGCTTAAGGAGTTTAAAAGGGGGAGAACGGGGAGAGAAGGATGAAGGGGAGATTATAGAATAGGGATAACTGTGGGTTCAGAAATGTTCTATTTGGTAGATTTAGAAGCCATTATGTCTTTAACTTGGTTAACAAGAGCTAATGGATCTGACCTAGACACTGACCGATTATGAACTCCAGTACTTGGGCCTGTTTTCACAAGATACAATACTTGGATCTTGTTCCAGAGTTCTTTAGACCAAGAAGGGGCAGCTTCAAGATTTTGAAAATGAAGTAAATGTAGAGGCACATTTTAGAGGAAATACTAAATTATGGGGCATCTTTTTTTGGTATATACTTCTGGTACGTGAATGCCATCAGGGTTACAGTTGGGAGGGGGAGGGGGCATGGGCCAATTGTGGCCCCTGATCTGCCACTGTTTAAGATACTGTTCAGTTAGGGCAGATTCAGGATATCATGAATGGAGAGGTGCACAATTCTGAGAAATTACAACAATTATGGGGGGGGGGGGCATTTTTGTTGTTGTTTTTTCTGGGAGGGGGCATAAGCCAGTTGTGGCCCCTCATCTGCCACTGTTTAAGCCACGTACAGATTCAGAAAACAATACAGCTTTTCATAAAATTCCTCAACAGATATACAATAACTAATTTAACTATTCACATTTGCAAATGTCACACAGTGACAATTCATATAAAAAAAAACAGTGGAAGGCCTATAGCAAAACATGTTTGTGCCACGCTCATTAAAAGAAAGTTTTGAGAGAAGCATGCACTTTTGAGTTTACATTTAAAGACCTTTATATGACAAATTGAACCTAATTTTTAATCAAATTTATGTTACATTAATCATATCTCATGTGCATGCCCGTGTTATGAATGTTTTTCTTTATCTGAAATTTTCCTTCACACCGATGTTTCTCCTTTGGACAGGGTGTTGGTGCTTGGTGAACGGTTCCATATACCCGTGAAAGCGGGTACCCCTCATCCTATCATTGGGCAGAGCCTCTTTATCCGGTGGAATGTTGAGGAGATGATAGGGAAGATGGAATGACAGGAACATCTCAAGAAGATGTGATTTGGGAGGTCCCACATATCCAGATGTCCTTCATATCCATCCCATTCAAAAGAAACGACTTTGACATTCATGAAGGGTATAGCAAACTTGGCTTTCAGCACACGACACCATGTTGTTGTCTTATGTTTTACATATTACATGTTACACCAATGGAAAACAAATTTCTGTATTTTATATGGACAATAAAATCTTGAATCTTGAATCTTGTATTTGAAAGTGTATACAATAAAAATTAAAAAAACAATACAATAAAGTCATTTCTATAGCGCTCTTACAAACTATAACTGTTGTTTCACAGCACTTTACATAAACATGGGGTATGGTTACACCACTAAAAATAAGTACTTAATGTTGAGAAATGTCATTTCTGTTGCATTCTATTCAAAATAAATAATTGGAGTTCTTTGAAGGATGAATTCACTCATACTTGATAAGTTTATACAACAAAGAGGGCTTTACATGCAAGCCGATGCTTATAAGCAGCAAAAGGGGTTTAATAGACAAAAATATTTAATCTTCAAAATGATCACTTTGATTGGTACTTGTTATTTAAAGGAATTATTGATACAATAAATTGCAGTAAGGCTAGATGAAAATTATTTAATCTATCAGCATTTTTATTTCAACTAGTAACAGAGGCACTTTATGATACACAACAACTAATATCTATGCAACAAACCTTATGTTGTAATTATCTCTGGTATTATTTGGCTACCGGGCGACACAATAATATTACTCAGCAGTTTAGGAAGAAAGAACTAAAATAAAGCATTGTGAATGATAGCTGTAATTACTGCTATCTGTACAATAGGAAATTGAATGCCATTATGAGCACAAAATTTCAATCATCGAGTCGGTCCTCTATTATTATACTTCCTTAAAGCGAAGTGACCTTCAAATTTATCTGAGACCTTTGCCTTCATATTTATGATATGAGGATGATTTTGCCAATTTGGCAATGTTGATTTGATCTAGAGAATTGCTGGATAACAATTTTTTTTTCTAAATGCCTTTGTGGTATTGTTTTATTTGTCCTTTGAAAGTACATTGGAAATTAAGAGATGTCTTATGAGAATAATGTTTGCTCAGCATATAATTGTATGAAAATGTTGTTTATAAATGACTTCAAAATCTACCCCCTCCATCAAACAATTATCTAATGTTCCTACCATCTATCCATCAATCTGTCCACCTACAAATTTCTTTTCCACTTCCAAACACCCCCCTCCTCCATTCCTTCTTAATCAATTGGAAGAGATATCCATCTTTCAATCATCCAATTTTCCTATCTTCTATCCATCAATCCATCCACCAACAAATTTCTCTTCCACTATCCAAACATCCCCCTCCATTTCTCCATCCATTAGTAGAGATATTTTGATGGCTTCAAGAGAAACACCAGACCAAGTGGACACAGATAGACCCTGTGTTCCTTGTTCTATTTTTAGCTCTTCACTGACCTCCCAGATGACCAGACTATCTTGATATCTCATTCAGATATAACACATGTCTTAGGCCGCATTCATGCTTGATTTTGACGGCCAGAATCAGGCATCTGTTACGTGTTTAGTTTAAAACACGCTTGCGTTCATGCTCACTTTTGTAGAATCACCGAAAAACGGCGATCACGAACGCCGATCGTAAACTCACAAAAAGATGCGTTTACAATTGTAAACGCGTTTAAATGGGGTCAACGCACTGACCTCTAGTGGGTCTACGTAGCATGCACAGTGAAGGTCACACAATGTCACACAAGGAGAATTGCCTGGATGAGCCAGAGAAGTAAGCATGAACAGTACATCGTGGAACTGCGATCACGATGAGCGTTTACGATGAGCGTTTCAGATCGCTCATTCTACCTTCAAAATCAAGCATGAACGCGCCCTTACATCACAGGATTTAGCTCTTTGAAAGAGATTTCTGTAAAGTGTGGAGGCTGGTGAATGTCCTTTTCATGCATCTTTCCTCTTGTTTCTTAATCTAGTATGTTATCTTTGTCAGCGCATACAAGGAATGATAAACATTTATGCATGCTATGGGTATGTAGTCCCAGGAGAGAGAACTAATAGCACTTATGTAGAGTTAATACATGTCCAGGGCCCCCGCCTTACAAAGAGTTGATATCAATCACAACTACGTACATAAGAGATAGGATAATTCAAACTTGCGATTGATTGGAGGGCTTGCAATTGATTTGGATCAATCCCAACTCTTTGTAAGACTGGGCCCAGCTCTCTAAGATGATATGTAGGGGGAAAGCTTTTTTTTCTCTCAGGAGAAGGTGAGATTTTGTACAAAGTCTGGATAATATCGGTCTAATTCATTTGAAGCACGTACAAGTATCTCAGTGAATTATAACATAGCCTCCTAGTCGAGCTTACACTTACTGAATGACAAAATCAACTTGCAAAATCAAACTCTTCTGCGTAATATTGAAATGATTTGCAGTCTAACAGAAAACTGTAACGCCAAACATTTAAACAAACTCTCAAATTACGTAAATACAATCACCAGTAACACAAATGCAAGTGACCTACATTTCTTTTTTCTCTGGTTGATCTTATTCCAAGAATGTGATGATAAAGTTACACTCAGGAAATAAAACACTTTGCAGGTAATTGCTCTGATATTCCCTTTCATTGAGTAAGTCAGAGACTAATTGTCCATGACCTTGTTCAATGTTTGGAACCCTGTATATAGATGTTCCTTCAGCCTAGGTGACCCTGTACCTGTAGACCTATTTACTTGATCCTTGGGTTGAACCCTGGTGGGTACAAGTTCCTAATTAGGTCTAGGTCTTGCTACATGATCTTGGTCTAGCCTTGATCCTAAATAAAATTGGACTGTTGCAGCGCTAGAAGGCGTTAAGTAATAGGTCTCTAGAGCAGATTTGACAGTAAGATGTGATTTAGCGAGAAAGTGGTTTGACTTTCGAATTGCCAAATTGTGGAAAATTGAGGTGAGGGAAAAGAAATATGATATGACTTCATGTAGACCAAATGAATCATTGCAGTTGTACTGGAAGATTTTTCAGCACATTCACATGGGATGGTCTTTTGTAATATATGCACTATGCACCAGACACATCACACAAAAGATACATCCATCTCTACTGTAACACTCTTGCCAGACAGGCATTTATGCTCCAAAACCCAATCTCCTTCCCCTATCACACGCAGTGAAAAAAATACACGGGGGCTCAGGGCGAATTTGCCCCCGAAATGCCCAAAAGAGCCCCAGTAAATTTGCATAGAGTTCAATGCAAAGCAAATTTTAGAGTGTTATTTTTATGCAGGCAAGCTTGAAAAGTAGCCCCCCAAAAATAAATATTAATTTATTTCCCTGCATAGGATAGGCCAACTCTACTACAATGCCAATATGTCATGAACCTAGTTGTATATGCCTTTTTTCCTTCTAAATACTACTGTAGTCAGAAGGGCATTTACTCATTATTGCATTATTTGACTTAACTCCTTTCTGCCTCTCAGATGGAATGTCTGACATCAGATCAGAGACATATTACATTCAATCTCTCCCATCAGAAACTTTCTGGACCCAGGTTTATCAAGCTCAAGTGGAGCCAGCCTAAACAAAGATCTATCTTACCTCCTCCTATATAACCATCATGACTGGTCTGCTAAGAGCCACAAGGCATTAACCCATATGCTTTAATATAGTTAATGCCTTTCTGGCACCATGCAAGTGATGTATTCCAACCACTTGAGGTCATTCAGAAAGTGTGTTTACTTCACATTTCTTCCACTTGACCTCACATTCAGGTCATACTCAGCCAGGTTGGAATACAAAAAGGGCCTTTCTGTGCTTCAGAACTTTCATGGACACTAGCTGAATAATGTTATAAGAGTTGAATGGTTTGATGTTTTGACATGAAGCATCAGCTGAAGGTGAATGAACAAGTTTTACTTGGATAATGAGTGAATTCAGTTTGAGCTAAATAAAATAAAAATTCTTTGAAAATTTAACAATTTGTTTAAACAATTTTTTGCTGAAATAAAGCTTAGGCTAAAAGAAAATGAACAAGTTTTTACTTCCAATTTGAATAATTTCAGCTTTCTGATGCAAGTTTTGAAAAAGAAACTTTATGCTGACTGTATACAAAGGAAGATGGACAACTGTTGACTTTGTATATGGCAAGATATCATACTTTTAGCTGCTCATCTGATGCAATTTAAAACCAATTATAAAGTCTTAAACGGGATGGAAGCCTCTTTACATTTGCTACAAAGATTATATGAGAGCCTTAGATGAGAGCCTCATTCAATATATTTCTAATCCCTCCTATGAGTATCCTAATGTTGATGTTATGGTAATAAAGAGGAAGGGAAGGGGAAAGAGTCAGATGACACAAAAACAATCAAATAGGAGGAAACATGGAGAAGAAACACAAGTAAGAAAAATGAGAATGTTCAGGTCGCTTTGCTACATCAAGATCTGGTAGTTGTTATACCCCTTCCACATTGTGTCATCACTCAGTAATGTCCACAAACAAAGAAGACCAGAGATTATTACCAACAAAAATGTGCTTCATATCATGTAGACATGGAAAGGAAACGTGAAATCATTGGCAATCACAAACGGAATTGAATAAACTGAAAGTAAACAGCATGATTCTGTCATGATATTGTGGCCATGCAATGACCTAATCACTTAGCCCTATTATTATCTGTTTCTAATTATTATCTATCTCCAATTTCTCTCCATCAATGTAAATTAAGAGAAGAAAATAGCTTGCCAAATAGGAAATACCGTTAGCAAGGACACAATTATTCAAGCATATGTATATTTCGGTAAAAGTATCTTTCAAAGAAAAAAGAAATTACAAGAAGCAACTTTATGTTCTTGATTGAATAATTGCCAACATCCATGTGTCTGTAACATTGTTTTTCATCCATCCCATGATGCAAATAGGAGAGGGAAAGCATTTGCAACATTTAGTCACTCTCAAATAGTGGTAAGATGTTTATAAGAGGCAGGATCAATAAGCATCTACCCCTCCCCCTTTTAAAATCTGACTTGGCATACTGCAAGTACACACAAAAAATGTAAATGTATTTCTGTGCCCCTGTGTGCCTTTGTTCCCCCTCCCTTTCATAGGTTAGCCCCCAAAGTTTTTTATGGCCATTTAGGCTCTCAACAGATGCTGTTATACCATGTCTATCCATTATACCCCAAACCTTCCCATGATTTCCATGAATTCGCTCAAACCGACCGCACTGGAAATTCCCTTTAAGACTTTTCCTGGCTCCTCCACACCAGATGCATGCACACACAAAAAAAAACTACAAACTGAAACAAATCTATTAAATCCCTCTCCCTGCCCTGCCATCGAGATCACGCTTCAAATCCTTGCAAAACGTTTGTGACCGACCCCCTCGTAGGTTCTCTGACGACGCCATAACTTAATTGAAGTGCTAATTGACGACTCTGATATGCATTCCATATAGCAGAACAATATCGCCAATCGCAGTTGTATTCCGCATCGGGTAATGAAATTAGACTCGTTTAATTTTTGTCCTTGCCGCAAACATGTTCAGCCACTTTCTCCTCGCAAGCACGTAGCTTCCTCTCTCTCGATCTTTCTCTGTAAGAATATCATCCTTTTTGGAGAACTACTAATTATGAATTATCTCAATATCCTCGGACTGCGAACATAAGGGAATCATTCCTTTACAGAACTGATAATGATGTCAATATCCTTGGGACTATGTACCGAAAGAAATCATTACTGCAACTCTACAGAACTCATAATTAATAATTAAGTCAATATCCTATCACTGTATGTGTACCAAAACAAAAGTCATACCGGTATTTCACAGAGCTGTTAATTATGAATTGTGACAGAATCCCACAGAACTGATTAATATGATTTTTTTAAATATAATTTGACCGTGTTCCTAAAGAAAATTATCCTTCACAAACAGATATTTATTAATCGTGCCAGGCAACCTTAGACTTGTGTAGGCCTGCTCAAGACTTTATATGACACAATATTTATATTTTCATGTCATCTTTCTAATTTATTGGAGGTTTCCCGTTAGATTAAACATAAATTCTAATTGATAAGTACAATGCCTTTGCTGCATCTTTCATGCTTGTTTAAAGCCATCATAAGTTGAAATAGAACAACGTGAATGTAAATAAAGCTACTTGCTCAAAATAATGATGAAGTTGTCACAATTCATTTTTTCTGGTTCTGTGCCTATTTTATTAACTTAAAGTTTCTAAGGGTTTTTTTAATGATCAATCCTACATCTTTATGAAAGTTAAAGAAAAGAGAAAACACAAATCCAAAGACAATGGTGATTTTTAATGGAAAACATCTCTCTCTCTCTCGCTCGCTCTCTCTCGCTCTCTCTCTCTCTCTCTCCCTCTCTCTCTCTCTCTCTCTCGATCACTCTCTCTCTCTCTCTCGCTTTCTCTCTCACTCTCTCTCTCTCTCATCCAACGGTCTGCTTTGACTCACTGAGGTGCAGTCAAATAAAACATGAAAAACATGTGTTTCCCAGGCAATATCAATTATCGCTCTGTTTGACCTTTCGCAGTTTCATTAAAGACATGGATTCGAAAATGACAAAAGCAGGCGGAAAACCGATTTGAGGAGGAAGAGGGGAAAATCATCTGAAATGCAGAAATCGGCAGAGGTTCTGCCTTGTACAAGGACCAAGGATTTGGCATACTAATGACCCTTTTCTTGCCTGCGAGGTATAATCATAAGTACACTGAATGTATATTTAATGAATGTGTACTAGTAGATCATTTTCATATGATGTAGAAATACAATTTAACTCTTTCTTGTTTCCCTCTTCCAATATATTTACAATACTAAAAAATATGTATTTGCAAGTTTTTGCTACATCTGATTCTACTTCTCTCTCCCCCTGATTCCACTTTCCATCCCTACTCCCCCTTCTCTTCCTCTTACTTTCCTCCTGCCCTCCCTCTTCCACCTTCTCCTTCTCCTGTACCCCCTCCTCCCTTCCTCGATCCCCCTCCTCCCTTCCTAGATCCTCCTCCTCCTCCTCTTCACCCCCCCCCTCCTTCTCCACCCTCCCCTCCTCATCCCTCTCCTCCTCCACATCCTCTACATCCATACCCCTCCCCCCCCCCACACACACCACAAGGCACATCCCAACAAGCTGTACCTCCCATCAACAGCTCTACCACATTACATCTTCAGCCCTACATGACATGCATACTTTTCAATCACGACACGTCTCTTTTTCATTCAAAACTCAATGATGCCCTACGTACCAGTGTTCTTCACCTTCGCATCTTATCATACCCTCCATCTATCATCCATGCAAGGCTACTTCACACTGGCGCATTCCACCATCTTCTAAACTTCTTGGAGATGATGCATTAGGCCTGCCTTCATTAGCTCAAGATTGCCAAATATTCCACTATTTGAACTGTCCCGATCGCAAATTATCCAGTTAATTTGCGTCTTCATCAGCCAGAAGTTGCAATTAGCGGGATATTTGGTCAAGATAATCATCCCAAGATATCTTGGGCTAGTTTGCAAAATATCCCGCTATTTGCCCTGTGCTTCTTCACCAGCCCGAAGACTCGCACTGTGTGAGAACGCTGAGCAGAATATCTCGAGCTTGAACTCACGAGCTGATGAACTTTGGGATTATTTCCCAAATCAGATATAGCGGGCTATTTGGCAAACTTGAGCTGATGATGACATGCCTATCGAGTATTGCGCCACCATCTTACAAAGTTGTGATTGATCAAAATCAATGGCAACTTATCTTGAGATTGAGATCAATCACAACTCTGAACATAAAGAGAGTTATAGTTGATTGGATGACTGATGAAACTGTCTAAAAGTTATTTATGATTATTATTATTATTTTTTTTTTTTTTTTTTAATTAAAAAATTTAATTTATTTTATTTCTAGGCAAGATGATAACATACAAAATATCACAAGGTTGACAAAATGATATAACATTAACATAATGAAATTTAGCACCAGCCAATGCCTGAGGATAACCTAAAAGAATTTAAAAATTCTGTCTAGAGGCTCTCCACAACAGATTGATGAATATGTAGTAGTACATAAGGACAGTTGATTGGAGGAGACTTTGCAATTCTCGCTACCCTAAATAGGTACGAAAATCTCGAAATTCGCGAGACGAGGTAATTTTCACTCTCTCGGGTCGTCACTACAACTTCCGGTATAGAGTCCCATCCCGCTGGCGCTAGCGCCTGTGTTCGCTGTGCAGAGTTTTCACGCACGCTAAAATCAATGCCAATCAGTGTAATTTGTACAGATTATAATATGCAATGGAAAGCTTCGGGCAGAATTAGTGACTTTAGCACAAAAGGCCGTTAAACTCTACCGTGAAAGAGAGGGTTGTGATCACGAACGCCTGCACAGGAAGCTGTAATGTCGAAAAGCTATCCCATAATGCAATGCGCGTTTTCAGGATTTTCCCCGGATCTCGGCAGAATCGCTATTTGGGGTAGCGAGAATTGATTTTGATCAATCACTGTTCTAGAAAGCAGGGCCCTTACTATGCAATTGCCTTGTCAAAGAAACTGCCTAAAATTATTTGGAATTGTTGAATATGTCATAGTAAAAAGGGAAAACTGTGTGTAATAAAGTATGGAAATCCTCAAAATTTCAGAGTTGTATCAAAATTTTGGTTTAAATTCTAAAAATCTTACTAGTTATATATGAAATATGAATTTGGCATTCAAAGGCCATTTCTTTTCATGGGACATGTATCAAAATTTTGGTTTAAATTCTAAAAATCTTACTAGTTATATATGAAATATGAATTTGGCATTCAAAGGCCATTTCTTTTCATGGGACATTCCGCTGCAAAGGAATGAAAAGGAAGATTCACTTGAAGATATCGGTAAGTGTGAAACCATCTCATGTATAGGCGGCAGACTGAGAGGACATACCTACCAATCTTACATTTCCTTTCCTCATGCCAAAGCCTTTCATCCTCATCAACCCATTAGTCTTTCATCTTCTATACCACTTCAAGATAACGGGACCATCCTCCGGTTGTAGAACACATTGCTCCTCGGTCATCATTATCCTACGCTAGCTGAATTCTAAGCTTTAACCCTCAACAAAACACTACGCTCAATCCCAACACTAGACTGAACTTAAAACACAATCTCAAAATAATGCATTTGCAAGTTTTCTTTTTTGATTTTGCTACATCTGAGTCTATCACTACCCCCCCCCCCCCCCCCCCCCCCCGTTACCCCCTCATTCCACTTTCCTATCCCTGCTCCTCCCCTCCCTCCTAGCTACACCCTTTAAAAAATCAGTAATATCAAAGACGATTTGGACCTGTATGTTTCTAATGGATTTCATCTTGTTTTAGCAAAGTAAGTGGATGAAATTATCACAACAAAATGTGCATGAAACTGCAGAATGACTTAACATCTAATGTAGATGAATAGAGCACAAATGAACAGTTTGGGTGCTCAGTAAGTCCCGCATTCAGTGTTTTTATTGCATGTCTGTAAACAGTCATCAGTAGATAAACATTGACTACGTTGTGTTGGCTCTACATGTTCTTAACAAGGCTAGAGTGAGGCATATAGAAGATAATCAACAAAACAAGGCTGAAATTAGCCAACATTGATGGGCTGTATAGTTTAAGACAGGTGATATAGATATATCATGAGCGGCTAGGTTCATTCAAGGACAATAGAATGAAGCACATTATATGGATATCCAGTCTATTTACTTATGTCCCAACACTAATGTATCCTGTAGATTGTTTCCATCTGGTGGCCGTTTCAAAATTCTAGTACATACATGAAATAACATTAATTTTCTTATTTTATTGAAGTATGTTTATGCCTGTGTCCTTAGGATATATATATAGGATGACATGATTTTGCACTTTTATCCTTAAAGGGATTGTTTAACAATAATAAATCTGAGATGCACGGCCCTATGTGTTATTATTGTCTGTGATATGGTGTTATATTGAAGCCCTAAAAAATTGCGCTTCAAAACGATCAAGAAATGCCTCAAAAAAGTAAAAACCTTTGAGTGACCGGTTTTACCATACTCGCGTTACCCAATAGACTGTAGTGTTATGAAAACCGTTAGGAAAGCGCAAAATTCAATTTCAATTTCCAATCATAAATATCTTGATAATCAGACAGGCAATCTGCTTGTAAAAGTCATGGGGTTACCTAAAGGTTTATAGTTATCATTGCAGCATGAGCTAAATCAAGGATTTTGTTTCAGAATCTGATACAAAGTTACCCAATCCCTTTAAACCGTTCTCAGATCATGGATTGACATTTGACTGCCCTGGATACATGCACCAAGAAGGGGGATCTCGATCAAGACAGAAATAGCCCTGCTGCCATCATGTCTTCCACTCCTTCCTGCTTTACGTCTATCCTTATATCCACCATCCAGCTATTTCAGATAACGAGAAACACGAGCCGGCTTAAAGCGAAGAGCTCTAGCACATCCCCATTAGGCCGGACGAGCTCGAGTTTGAGAATGATTAGGGATTCTTGAGAATGATAATAATAATATAAGGCGTGTCTGCACTATCTCGAGATTGCCAAATATCCAGCTATTTGAATTATCCCGATCGCAAACTATCCAGCTTATTTGCGTCTTCATTAGACCGAAGTAGCAAATTAGCTGGATAGTTGGTCGGGATAATATCCCAAGATATCTCGGTCTAGTTTGCGGTTGTCCGTGTTTACTCGAGGTCAGTGGTTGCGAGGTCAGCGCTGAGCGGTATAGATCGCATGTGCGAACCGGAAATCGTCGTGCATGATGGGATCGGGATAATTGACTCCGTACTTCGGTCTAATGAAGACGGTCGCAAACTATCCCGCTAGTTCGGAAATAGAAGGATATTTTGCAAACTAGACCGAGATATCTTGGGATATTATCCCGACCAACTATCCAGCTAATTCGCCACTTCGGTCTAATGAAGACGCAAATAGCTGGATAGTTTCGATCGGGATAGTTCAAAATAGCTGGATATTTGGCAATCTCGAGATAGTGCAGACACGCCTATAGAGTATTTTTTTAAGCACCAACTCCACATCACTCATGTGTTCGAGGCGCAATGGAGGAGAAAAACAACAATGTGAAAGTAAATTTAAATCTACTGGAAAGCCACTTTGAACAAATGAGTTTTAAGGGCATTTTTAAAACAATCTACATTTGAAATATAACAAATATCTTGGGAGAAACTGTCTACGTTTGAAGTTCCTATCTTGTTAGCACACTAGTCCAAAATGAGCGATGCCTGCTTGCGTGAGGAAATTAAGTTAACCCATTAACTACTGAATTATATCATCGCCATAGGCTTTATATATACAGGAGCTACTTGGTTCTATAGTCAATGTGTTAATAGGTTGCATACCATCTGCTCAGTTGCAGAAGGGCATTATCTCATGTAATTTAAACACAAGGTTACAGCCCTTCTGTCTCTAAACATGTATAGTTGACTGCGTCTCTACCAGGGCTCAAATTAATGTTTTGTCTACGGGGGCTCTTCCACAAAAAAAGACCTGTGAGCCTTCTCACGGGGGGCTCACGAGGGCGAATGACCCGTCACCACAGTGTATTTTGAGCATTGATCTCTACTGCCTGATTAATTAGCTTGCAAATTGGGCCAATAGTACTATTAATGCATTATTCAACACTACCTAAATCTACTATCAAAGGCGTGAATGTGACAGGGCCAACTATTTTCTTCTAAATTCACTGAAAATGTTCTCAAGCTAGTAGTAATTAGAATTAGTGGGCTATTCTGAACACTTGGGCTAATAATAACAGGCCCTGCAAGGAGCTAGTCCAATCCCATCCAGCACCACGGACGACGGATGACAAGAAACCATCTGTGACATGCAGGGGCGATGACAAGCGAGTGGCGGGAAGGAAGTCATGGCTTAAATGTTCAGACACAATCTTAGCCACATGTATGCAAGACGATGGAAATACACCTAAAGTGCAAGAGGGTGCACATTCGGTAGCCTCAAACAGCACTCAAATTAGAGTTTATGGGACTGAAGAAGAACAAAAATCCTCTTGCAGATGAAGGGTTTGTCATTATCCTTCAGATTGAGCAATGGATATACTTTTTATCTGTCAGATATTTGGTCCAGGGCAATTGTAGTTAAAGAAATACAAATTATTTGTCACAAGTCCTATACCAAGTCGGGTTTCTGGCTAGAGTCTATTTCATAAAACGGCAGAAAGTCTATAGAAAAAAGCTAGAGATTAGACCTAGCTTGAACTCTAAATCTCAGATGTAGATAGTAATGCATATGACCCGGTAAGAGAGGGATCTTAGTTCTTCCTTTTTAGAGCAATCGATACCGGACATTTAGGATGGCCCACACATGGTGTGAATGAAAGCTAAGGTGACAATTTTACAGAATATTTGTTTTCTTCTTCCGCAAAAATATCGCATCTGGAGAGAGAAGGCACTTCTGTTGCACATGTGTACAGACGAAGATATACAACTCATTTTCTCTTTTGTGACTCCTCCTTTATATATAACAGCCTCTCAACAAAATAAACAAAACACATGCAAGGATGCAAACCAATATCATAATCATAAATGATTACTGATTATTCTCCATTAAAGTCAAATGGATAATCCCCCTCCCTCTTTTTTTCCCTTGAAATTGTGTTCGGGACAAAAATAGAGATAGTACTCGACTGATTTCCTGCCTCATCCCTACCTCTGCACCTCCTAATTTCTCTTTCTCTGATTTTCTTTTTTCATTTGTCTATTTTAAGTTCGTCAAGGGATGATTGGGGGGCTCTAGACCCCATGATTTTATGGGAAGGGGGTGGAAGTTCCTTCCAGTATGGGGTTAAACTCTAAATGAGGGTGCAGGACTGAAGAAGTAGGTTCCTTTTTCATCAATCTCTTCCCATATAGCTCTGTAAGGTCTCCTTTGATTTGAACAATTCTGGCAATTCCTGAATAAACTTTTTGATGTGGGCAAAGAGCATACAGGCACTATCTTTATCAACAAAAGTTTTCTGTCCCCCCCCCCCCCCCCCCCAAGAAGAAAAAATGAAGCCGAGGCCGTATCTTGGGTGCTCCATGAAAGGTTTGGATTTCATGCATTACCACATGTATGTAACAGGGATCAAAGACATTATAACAAGGCCCTCTTCATGTTTGTGCTAAAAACTTCATACATAATTACTAACTTATTCAAACTGAAGATCTTAACATCCTTGAATACACAACTAATTAGCCTAATGCACTTGTTAAGGTCTCTTTACCTTTCAATGAATTAACAGAAAACATATACATCTAGGGCAAAAAAACAAAAACATAAAGGACCCTTGAATCTTTGTTTTCCTGTTGGTTGATTATGTTTTGGTGAAGAGGATGCCCTTTCCAAAGAGCGAAGACCTTGCGGGAGCAACAAGGTATATATCATCATGCTTTCAACTACACTATGAAGCAATAAAGTCCTATAATAGGAGTGATTAGTGCACCTGTTGTGGTTTCAACAATAAAAGGGGCTTCGTTTTCAGCATTGACATTTTCAGAGAAGGATACGCTAGTTAGATATTCACCTGCCCATCTTTTCTATTCAAGGGCAAGAAGTTATTGTCTAAGTTAAGAGCGTTATTGAGGCCTGAACTAACCAATGGGAAATTAGTATATCTTTCATTTTCATATACACCGTGACCCCCCCCCCCCCCTCTTTCTCTCTCTCTCTCTCTCTCTTGCTCTCTCTCTCTTTCTCTTTCTTGCTCTATCTCTGTCTGTCTCTCTCTCTATTTCTGTCTCTATCTATGTCTGTCTCTGTCTGTCTCTCTTTCTCTTGCTCTTGCTCATCCCCCCCCCCCCTCTCCAACTTTGCTTGATGCCTGAAATTGTTCTGTAACCTTGCATTTGGGTCTGATAATTTAATTTTTTTTTTGTTGTAGTGTAAGGAAAAGAAAATATTGAGTAGTCTAACCTATCACTGTTAGAAAATAAGGCATTATATACAGAATAATGTTTGTTCTTTAAATGTGATCAAAGAAAAGTTAAATACAGAAAATGCATATTTTTGTACAACTGTATATCTGCTGGCTGTGAATCTGGCAGACACAAATTCTAGCAGACACAGATAGAGAAGAGAAGTAACATGATGAATGTGCTACAGTGGTTTACCATAGGCTTTACCTATACTTGAGTAGACCTAATTAAGGTACTGAGGTTTCATGAGGTAATTTATCACAAGTTTTCACTCAATCAGAAAATAAACTTGGAAGGCATCAGTTTGGAATTTTCTCCTTGGTAACATTAATAGTTTTTCTAAAGACGGTTACCGGTAATCACAAATTCGATCAATTAGAAGAACCTTGTTTTTTTACCCTTTTTTGGAATCAATACAATTGTATAATGTTTACTTTCTTTCATTGCAGTCTGTCACGGGCTTCAAACTGCAAGACAAAAAACTCCAAATTGAAATGCTTTAACCACTTTCACCCCCCCCCCCCAAACCAGCAAATTTTTGGCATGAAACTACCATGATATGTAATCAACAGCGACTTTCTAACAAGAAACTTGAAATAACCACAAAAATGTTGTGTAAGATTGTGGTTCTCTGATTTTGCAGCATGAAAAACAAATCTTTGCCACTCATGAAATTATGCAGACAGATCATTTATGCAAAGTTCTGGTATTACAGTAATCATTGAAAAAATCTGTACACAAAATGTAAACATACAAGCTAAAAGCTTTGGGGATATAGGAAAATAATTTGGCGTATATACGAGCAACATCTGCCAAATACCTCAACATGATTTAGAGATGAGCCTGGATGAGTAATCTACTCTAATTAGAATGGACCAGGAGTCCTTGTTATTCATTTTTTAACCATGAAAGTCACAGCTCGGTGAAGCATGCCAGGCACTGTTATAATGATTCTTGAAAAGTGATAGAGATTGACTGTTAAATATAAGCCACTGAAGGAGAGACACCTCAAATTGAATATCACCTGGTATATTTAACCCCTGCACTGCCACAAGGTTTCCAAACATGTATCATGGCTAAAATGTCATCATGCAAGGCTTGATTTACATTGCTCATTTTGATTTAAAAAAAAATTGTTTGAACAATTCCAAACTTTTCAATTCATTAACCTTTCTTAATTTTAAGCAGACAATCACAATAACAGTAAAAAAAAATAATTACATGTTCGATTACCGGTAAGCACTTTTGGTGAGTAACAGCTTATAAAAGCATCAAACAACATAACAATATCTGGATAATATCTCTTTATTGACTGAGGCCAATTACAGTAAAGGTTTATCTACATCTCATGTTTATTAAAAAAAACGGTGACAATTCTGAGTCCTTCTCATAATCTTTAAAATAGTATTTCTTTTAACAAAATTTGGGTTTAAAAAGGAGATGTACCTCTCATAATCATTGTGCTTATGATTTCAAGGGTCATTGACAGATCTTCATTAAGTTATCCCAACAAGTTTTTTGTCTTCACTACCCTACAATTATAAAATGGGTCAACTTTTCGGTCCATCCCTGGTCTCTAGAATTGCCCCCGATTGTCCTCTCAAGGACATTGACATTGAGACCTGTCAAGAGGAGCCAGTTCTTCCAAATCCTAAGCCGCTGATCACCCCATAAGTGTTCTATTATCCCTAACAAGATTAGCGTCATGGGATTAGAGGCTTTTGCCCCCTTTCATGCACCTCAGGTTTGGTTTACCCCCATCTTTTGTAAGATGTGGGTGGCTGTTTGGATTATGATCAGGCAATGTTTGTATACATCATCGGGTGGTATGTTTGTGTCAAGTGGTCCCAGAGTACCTAGTTTTTGTTTCTCTTCTGATCCAACTTACTGACTGTTCAGACCAGAGGTAATATGGTACGAAACTTGTATAAAGAAACGTTGTATAAAGAAACATTGTATATATAAACGTTGTATAAAGGAAAAGTTGTATATAAAAACATTGTGTAAAGAATCATTGTCTAGCACAAGGGGCATACACAAATGGAAAGGGGAACTGTAGAAAGAAACAGTATGTGAAGAAACTAAATTTGAAGAGGTCAGCTGACATGACACTGGCCAATCATCAGTCTGCACATGATGAGCTCCACCCAGTTATACGTTTAAGACATTTCGACGAGGAGATGACCGTAATTCTCTACTTTGTCTTTGTTCAAAGGGCCCTAAAACATGGCTTCGTTTTCATTACATTTTCTTATACGATGTCGAGGTTGGACAAAATTGAATTACATATCGTATAGCTGTACGATAAAGGTTCAACTATACCATGAATTTGGTTGGTCTGAAAGAGGTTAAAATTCTCAAATTTCACACTTAACATCCAAAAGCAGGTGGTTTTCGCTTTTATATTATTTTTTCGAAGAAACCACAATTTTAAGCCTGGAGGATGCTGAATAAAGGATGGAGTTGGAGTTGGATTACTGGGGTCGTTTATAACACAAACATTCCGTCAAGGATTGACATCCTATCGCAAGGAGGGGTGCTAGCTTGCCCCCCTCTTGGGTGGATGAGCTGGGGTGAAGCGAGGTTGAGGTAGCTTCCCTCATCAGTGAGGCTACCATACTTTACAATAATGTTTAGTTGGTTTTAAAGCCCCACTGCACTACTTTTAGCTACTTGCGCCCTCTATAGCAAACAATATCTAATCAGTGCCTGTTGGTCCCCCATTATCCTCTTTTTCTTATGTTAATTGAGAGCTGATTTGAGATCATTAAAAGTTTGAGCAAAATCTGATAAAGCATAAGAAAGTTATGAATATTTGTAATTGTATTCAAGAATTCACAATGATTTAGAGCTACAAGATTATCCACAAACTCAAAAAGTCCTACAAAGTGTTGATTGTGTTTTTCAAGCTTTTAATTAGGCCATCACAATTTCCCAGTGGTCACCATAACAGCAACTATTTCTTGCAATTTCTATCAAGTTCCAACCTGATCCATTTTAACATTCCCACCCATCAAATTTTGAATAAAAATTGCAATGCCTGCAAACTTTTCTTAATGTTTCATAGGAGCGAAAAACCATAAATGGAACATTCAAGTGTTGAGTGGAGTTGGCCCGAGGATGAAGCTTAACAGCCGAGTTTATCCATTAAATGTCTTCAACAATGGGACAATGCAAGCCAAACACACATTTTCTCACATATTTACCAAAGGATAAGATTAAGTGAGCTGCCATGAATGAAAAGAGGCGAGCTAGCTACATTCATGGCTATAAGCTGTTTCGTGACAACATCGCTTCTCCAAATTCTTGTATTATTCCTCACGAAAGAGGACGAAAGAGGACGGGAGAGGGGGGTGGAAGTTGAAAAGAAAATGGCCCGGGGTGAAAAAATGCAGTCCATGTTTTGTTAAAGGCTACATGTGGTTCCTCTCATCATACATAGCAGTTATGGGGTATTTTCTCAGGTTGGTTGAATTATCAAAAAAGTTGTTTTTGAGGACGGAAAATAGGGATGACGTGCAGAATGTCATTTTCATAAAATGTCCGCGTTCCCCATCATGCTAACATGAAGCACAAGAGATCCGTTATGTACCAGAAGGAACTTTTGCAATCGCAAAGTATTTTAGAAATATATGGTTTCATAAAAAATACTTTAACACTAAAAGATGATTGACTTGAAGAAGTAAAATACACATTTGGTATTGATAGTGTTCATCAAATAAATACTGCATCAATATAGCTGGGTTTTTTAAAACCTAGATTCGTTTGTACTTTCTCCTAAATACAATTCAAAGAATTAAATACAATCCTGTTTATAATTTGACCTAAAGTAATCTAGTACCATACTTGCCAACTATTGGAATGGGATCTACATGGTGAGAAATGAAAAACACTTGTTGACTTCAACTTCTTAAGATTGATTTGTCAACAAAAGCTTTATTACACTGATACAAAATTGAATTCAACGAAAAATAGACCACAGAGCCCTAAGTAGTCTCAATCAGAAATGTTCAAGCATCAAATGAACAGTATTCAGTCATCAGGCCTTCTACATAGGATCATTAATTTTTACCAAAGCTTGTCCAGGTATCAGGTAAAGAGATTTCAGAGCTACCTGATAATCACCTCACCTGATTTTTTTTATCGCTGCTAATTCACCTTTCAGCCGCTAATGGAGAAACCTTCCAGGAGCTGTCGGATAGTTGGGGTTGTCCCCAACATGAACTTGATTTAGTTTATGGACTGCTTTAAAAAGGTTTTCATGTGAGCACTACAGGAGTTTAATTCCTTTGTCCCTTCCGAAATAGACCAATCGCAAAACTCAAGTAATGTCTTTCCTTTCCTCTTTTTCTTTGTGATCAAAACTGTATTTACATGTGCACAGGGGATGTATCATCTTATCAGAAGTATGTAATGTATTATCAGAAACTGAAATAGTGAAATTTCTTTTCACATTGTTGTTCATTCTGAGTTTTCTCATTTTCATCCTACAAGTTGTTGTTTTTGTTTTTTTGGTTTATAGGCGTTTATCATTCAGGAGTTAATATTTACGCCTTCATGAATATTTAGGAGAGAAATTTTGTAGTAGGCTACGACCCTAGCCCAAAAATGAAAAAAATAGATGTCATGAAATTGTAAACCCTACAATTTTAAAAGGATGTGCTAACTTTAATCCTTTAAAACAATGGACTCTTACTTTCGCCCCTAGAAACGATGGTAAAAAGGAAGTTTTCTGTATGGCCTACATGAATTTCTTCACCTGCCTAGCAGCTAATCTTCTGAGATTTTAAATAAAATTTTCACTTTGACAATATTTATCCTTCATATCCTGCTCTACGATACAAAAACAGATAAAAACTTTGCCTTCATGCCTTTATCCGATTAGATTATACTCTTAGAGGTAGCCCCAGAAAGGTTTAAAAATGGTTTCAGCTTCGTGCTTTTATCCGCTGAGCTTATATTCTTACAAGTAGCCCCAGATCGGTTTAAAAATTGCTTCGGCTTTGTAAGTACTGTCAACAGACCATTCAGAAGAGAAAGGATTGGGAGCTTCTTGGCTAGGCTGTGGGGTCAGGTTGCTTTCAAAATATTGAGCTATTGATGAAAGCACTTTGATCCTCTTTGCTTTTGTTTGAATACCGAGCCCTCCCTCTGTTTTGAATGCTTGGCAGGGCAGGCATTGCTGAGAGATTATTGGACGATTGGAAAATAAGCCGTGTGTCAGCCATCTTTCGTTCCTCCCCTTCTCCATGGCTACTTCCTTACCCCTTTCTTGGTGTGTTTTTGTTGCTTCTTTGATCTCTCTCTCTCTTTCTCTCTTTTTCTTCATCTCTCATATTCCTCAAACACCCACCCACTCATCCTACCTCAAATTTGACACATATTGTCTCAATTTGTCTTCTGTTTTGGTTCAGTTATCTTCTGTTTATGATTCCCTATCTTCCTTTCCCTCTCCATAATTATTTCTATCTTTTTGCAGGGTCCTTTCTAGAAGCCCATTCATTCTCTCACTCTCTCATCCTCTCTTCTCCTCTCTCTCTCTCTCTCTCTCCCTCACACCCTCTTTCTGTCTATCTTTTCGCTCTCTTTCTCTCTCCTCATGCACCATGACATTCACCCCTTCAATTCCCTCTCCTCTCCATCTTCTCTCCTAATAATCCCCATATTTTCCATCGGTAATACCATAAACATTTCTCCCCAAACCTCTGCAGGGCACATCTGTCATTTTGGCACAAAGCGTACTGCCAAATGGTCCGTGGTGTATCAAGTACATCAAGTACGGTAGCTTACCCCCGTCTGTTTATTCTGATCCAAACTTAATCTTGCGCTCCATACAAGCCCCATTATGAGGCCCGTCGTCATTGGCTCGCGTTTTCAAATGAGTCTCCTAATTCTGATCTCTGTAAATTAGGCCATGGCCCACAAGCTAATTCATGGTTCAGAGGAAAATGGTTGGCTATTTCTTTCAATTGGGATATCAGCTAGAACTATTTTCCTAGCAAACTAAGGCTTGCTCACAAAATAGCCTGCTATTTGGCCAATTAGCAAACTGACACACCGGTAAATAAACCTCTCTATGATAATGTTCTTTGAGTTAATTCCTTGGTCAAGAAATTGCTCAACTCAGTTCAATGGAGACAGGGAACTTCAATTTCAGACATTTTTCGAGAAGCAGCGCTGTCACTGATCGGTCTAAAATCTAAACTAATCTAAACTAATCTTAAGCTTGAGCTATTTCTGGCTAATGGGAATAGACCTATACATGTAGGACAGTTCCACTAAGCTCTCATAAGATAGACCCTTCTTATAGCCCCCTTCTAAATATAAACCAGAGATGAAAGAAAGAAAAAACACATTAGGCCTGTTCTTATCAGACCAAAGATGCAATTAGCGGGTTATTTTTTTGAGAAAATATCCCAAGAAATCTTGGTCATGTTTCCAAAGTACCCCGGTATTTGGGGAATAGCAGGCTAATTTGCGCCTGTCTTTTTTTAGTTTGTGATGAGCGTATCGGTCTGGTGAAGACGCAATTTCGAGCTTCGGGAGAATATCCTGAGTCTGAAAATAGCAGGTTATTTTGCAACTTTGGTCTGATGATGACAGAGAGCCTTCCAGTATTTCATGTTTCAGGAGGGGACACTAACAGTAATGTGCACCTCGGGAGTCATTCTCTAATACGATCCACTTAAAAGACCCTCCCCAGAGCAAATATTTAGAGCTTGAAATTGAAACACATTTCTAAACAAATCAAGTTCAGAAGGGAGGGAACACCTTGGTCGGAATTTGCTGATCTTGCTATTACCTACCACAGTGGTATTATGGTATCTCCCAAGTGCAAGAAGGCATGGACCCATATCCTTTAAAGGGATCGTTTAACAATGTTAAATCTGAGATACACGGCCCTACGTGTTATCAGTGTCTGTGATATGGTGTAATATTGAAGCCCTAAAAAAATTGCGCTTCAAAATGATCAAGAAGTGCCTCAAAAAAGTAAATATCTTTGAGTGACCGGTTTTACCATACTCGTTTCCCCCAATAGACTGTAGTGTTATGAAAACCGTCAGGCGAACGGTTTTCAAAATTTGTAATTCCAATAATAAATATCTTGATAATCAGACAGGCGATCGGCTTGTAAAAGTCATGGGATTCCTGACTGACCTAAAGGTTTATAATTATCATTGCATCATTAGCTAAATCCAGAATTTTATTTCAGAATCTGAGACAAAGTTACCGGATCCCTTTAAACATAGCGAGAATGCCCTTCTGGTACTCATTAGACAATGTATTATTCCTGGAGGAGTTTCTGAACTTGACATTTTATCTGGTCACATAAATCAAAACCTAAACAAAACTGGTCTAACGTTCTGGACAGGTTGAAAGTGGACCTCCTTATACTGAAGATTCATGTTTGTTTTTCAGGATTTTAAGTATGTGACGTTTCCTAAAACGGCCTTTCGTTCAATGCAATATAATCTATCATTGTATTTTTTTTAATGTGCTGAAATGTAATTAAATATAAACATAACCAACAGGGTCTAACATTCTGGACAGGTTGAAAGTGGACCTCCTTATACTGAAGATTTATGTTTGTTTTTCACGATTTAAGGATAGGATATGACTTTTCCTAAAAATGGCCTTTCGTTTAAGACAATTTAATGCATCATTGTATAATTTTTATGAGCTGAAATTTAATCAAATCAAAACTTAACCATTCCGGTCTTACATTATTGACAGGTTGAAAGTGGACCTCCTTTAACTGGAAATTTATGTTTGTTATTTAGGAATAAAGGACATGAAATTTCATAAAATGGCCTCTTGTCTAAATCAATTAAATGCATCTCTGTATGATTTATGTAATAGAAATTACCGGTAAAGGTTTTCATTTTTACTTCTTCAGAGAATCCATTCAAGTTCTTTGACCACTATTGTGTCTGAATACTCCTCTGTCATAATCTTACGTTGTTAGATTGTAAATAGAAAAAGTGATATGTACGGAGCAAGTAAACAACATCATTTTCTCTTCTCTTTTCCTTCTGTTTTCCCTTTATTTTCTTCTTTCTTTCTTTTTTAAATTACAAAAGCCCGAATGATAGAAGAGCTTTAAACAAAAATCATAAGTGACCAAAAGTGATCAAATTCACAAAGCAAAAATTGCATGGTCAAAAGGGGAAGGAACTGTTGGAGGGGGAAGGGGTTGTTGGAGAGGGAGGGGTGTGAGGTAGAAGGAGGGGTTTGAGGGGTGGGGCTGACTTACCATATTGGCACCTGGGTCCCTGGAATCCAGGTTGACAGCGGCACATCTGGGAGTAACCACCAGAACAGGTGCCTCCATTGAAACATACTCCAACACTGCAGGTAGCTGGAGAAAGAGAAGGGGAAAAAAGAAGCAAAGATTATTAATTGTTATCAAAACCACAATCTGTATCTGTTTTTCATTCCCAAGCAATTCACTTCCAATTCAGGCATTATAAATATTCAAGATTACTGGCTCATCCCATGGTTTTCAATTTTCAAATGTATCTTATTACAATTCATTGTGTCAAATGGTTATACAGTTAAACCTGTCTATAAAGATCACACAAGGGACTCAAAGGGAGAGAAGAAAAGTGGTCTTTATAGACAGGTGGTCTTAATGTACAGGCTCCTTAAGTACATGTTTCAATGAGAAACCATTTTCAAGGGAAACAAAAAATGTGTTCTTTGTAGACAGGTGGTTGATAAAGCATGTTTGACTGTATAAATGCCTCTACAGCATGGGTAAAAATTAGCTCACCTTGGTCTTTAAGTTATCATTTTTAATTACAAACCTCCACAATAGGATCTTGAATTGATTGTTCTCTGACACATATTCAAACTTTTGGATTATTTATGTAATAAATGAAAATGTAATGCTACATACATACAGTTAACATGCACATTTTTCCACATAACATATCATCAATGCTTTCCAATAAAGAAAAAAGAACACAGTGATCAAACTAATTATACAGCAATCAAAATCAGGGACGAGAGCTTTGTTATCAATTTCTTAATATATCAACATCTACTTAAGATAAACATATTACATGACACGCCCTGTAATTAAGGTTCTATATCAAGACAAAAATAAGTTACTTAACAGAATGAATCTCATCCTGTTTCCATTTGTGTCTTGCTTAGTATTTCTAACCTTGCATTTTTCACAATGTGATGCAATATTAAAAAGTTCTTAAATGTTTACATACTGTTACGTATATCTAATGACTGTTTGCATTGGTTTCATTTTCATGGTCTCTCTCAGTTTTTTTAACCTTGCATTTTTCACAATGTGATGCAATATTAAAAAGTTCTTAAATATTTACATACTGTTACATATATATCTAATGACTGTTTGCATTGGTTTCATTTTCATGGTCTCTCTCAGTTTTTTTAACCTTGCATTTTTCACAATGTGATGCAATATTAAAAAGTTCTTAAATATTTACATACTGTTACATATATATATCTAATGAGTGTTTGCATTGGTTACATTTCCATGGTCTCCTCAGTTTTGTTTAACCTTGCATTTTTCTCAGTGTGATGCAATATCAAAAAAGTTCATAAATGTTTACATATAGTTAAGTATATCCAATGACTGTTTTCAGTGGTTTATAACAGAGTCGATTGACAGCTCAATAATGAAAATAAGCACAGAATACAATCAGAACACAGGAAACAATTTACACCTTGGTGTTAAAGATTACACTCTTCTTGTCAGACAAACGAAAGATTTAACTCGGATGTCATTAGCGCCCAATTATGATTACACTCTGCAGTGTGGACAGTTATTTGCAATCAAACTTTAGACTGATAACAGTTGACAGTTACCTGCACTGTCACAATAGACCGTTGTATACTCAATCTATTGTTGGATTAAGGTTTTCTTCTACAGGTATTCACTGTGTCATGTTTCACTCATTTTTTTCAATGTTAAATAGGGACACTGTGGACTGTAGACCAATGTTTTTGTGAAAGCGGCTATAGAAATTTAGCTGATACTTGGATTATGATAACAGAAGCCTTGTATTATGATTTATATCAGTGATAGAAAGGTTTACCTTAAAAATGCTTATCAGAGATTTCACAATGAACTGCAATTATAAAATAAGACATTTTAAAAATTGGTTTTTAATTTCATGGTCATCTCAGTCTGTGCCAATACACAGACATTTTGCAATAACATGACAAGCAAACCAATCAACATTTACATTGTACTGGGGGGGGGGTTACTTGTCTCCACCCTCCTCCCCCTCCCCCACATATACCAGAGGGACTTCTAATAAATATCATCCACACCTACTCACTTCATTATGTTTTTCGAAACCACTTATATTCAAGGCTATGTCTCAAACTAGCAAGATTCAATAGAACGAAAAAGAAGGAGAAGAGGGTGAAAAAGATGAGGAGAGAATAGAAAAGTTTGACATCTACAGGTAGGCATTTTAACTCATATACGGAAAAGCAGAGTTAACTCTGTATGGCTCTCAAGAGATGATGTAATCTAAACTAAATGCACAAGAAGGACAAAAATGGATTCAATAGAAGGAGAAGAGTCGAGCAGAGGATGATAAAGTGGAGGAGGGGAGCATAAGAGCGTGACAGTCTTTTTGGAACCAGAAGGGCTTTTACTCTGTTTTAAGGTATATGATATAACACCCCTCCGGCTCCAAACAGCAAATGTTAATCTAAACCAAATGTGTTAGGGAGACAACAGAGTGTTGACATGGGAAGGCATCTTGGTCCTATGAGGATAAGAAGGCAATATGTTCCAATCCATATCCAGTATGGACATGATGCATGGCATGGAGGGTTTGTCTGTCGAGAGCCAGAAGGATGTTATATCAGTGTAAAATCATAGGAGTTAGAGGAGTTAACCCCCTTCTAGCTGTCAGCATGCCATATTATGGAGATTGGTAACATATCTGCGGTTGGTTTCCACTGGTTTCCACTCAAAGACAAACTTAAACCAAAGGATTCTCCCCTCACAGACACAAAAGTGTGTGCTCTCTAAAGTTTGTGCCAAAGAGTAATATGGTTTTTCAAATAAAACAAATGTTATTAATGATAAGAATGATTTTGTTCACCCAGAGAAGCCTCATAAGCATAATTGCTGTTCTTCCTGGGGGCCCTGTAATGATGTTTAACCCAGCAATGGTCATGTACCCATTATAAACCTGGGTGGAGAGTGGCAAATGTGGATTAATGTCTTGCCAAATGATGTTAGTGCCAGGTTTGGATACGAACCCTCAATACTTGGATTGAGAGACAAGTGAATGAATCACTATACCACGACACTTCCACAAATAAGTTTCAATTAATTCAGACTCAATATTTACAAGAAGATTAGGATGACGCTCAGGGGGTGATCATCAAGGGAGGGGGGTGTTCGTTAAAAGCTGAGAACCCAACCAAAGGTGAAGAACATGGCACAGAAACATGGAAAGTAGGCTGCTATCTTTTTCCATCTATGCATGTTGCCACCTCCCAAAACCCCAGGGTGCAATACAAAACTGGGAACTTATCTGTGATGATCGCCATGGAAATGTGTTATTTTTGGTTTCGCTCAATGTTGGTCTATGCTGCTGTCACATGAAAAAAATGTGATGCTACCTGGCAGGCCACCAACTCAAAACAGATGGAGTTCGGAAGAACATTTTGCAATGATGGGGTGTGAGGTGAATGTGCGCTACACACTGTTCTTTAGAACTGCTGTCAGAAGATGTTTATCGGGCAGTGTAGGAGCTTTTAACGGTAGACATATGCTGCCCTTTGATCAATTCTCTTTCGAGATGACTAGATAATGATGATGTTTGAATTATGATCGAGACAAATTTAAGATCATTTCATATCATTTCTTTATAAGTCTGAACTGCACCACAGACTGAACTGTTTAAAAGTGTTAGTTACAAACTGACACTGAAATGTACATGATCCACACTTCAAATTCGTTTTCTGATGGGGACAGACCTGTTCATGATAGGATAAAAATCTATCACAAATTTAAAGGAAGATAACTAAATCATCTCACAATATAACTACAGTAATATTGCTAAATGTTGGCTGTGCCTACCACAATCAAACCTTGATAACAAAAAGGTTTACTTTCTTCTGAGCTGTACTATGGGGGAACACAAGTTTTCACAGGTGTAAAAGAATAATGACGAGCATCAAAATGAATGTCATTCTATGGCAGATGTTCAACCCTCCAAGGAATTTTGATCCCGTTCCAAAAACACAAATCATGATACTTGGAAAGGACCTAGACCAAAGCCCAGGTGTAGAATCTCCTTCAGGTAGATGTCACACTAGCCATGTTCACCTGGGACCTTGGTAGTTTCAAACTTTGAGTTTGCAAATCATGATACTTGGAAAAGACCTAGACCAATTAAGGCCCAGGTGTAGAATCTCCTTCAGGTGAATGTCACACTAGATATGTTCACCTGGGAACATCGCAGTTTAAACTTTAAGTTTGTGAGAGCTCCAAATTTTAAACAACGACCCACTGATCCAGATAGCCATATGACATTGGGCCAACCTTTGGTCAACGTCTTTTTTGCCAGGACAACGTTGGCTCGACAGCGACAAATTGATGTCGGGCCAACGTTATGCCAACCCCTTTCCCACCATGTGACATGACCAAACGTTTAGCCAACGTTGGTCCAACGTTGTATAGCCAACCAATATCCACCGTTTATCAGTGAAAAAATGGCGACATTGGCTCAACATCGTTTTGTTATCTGGGATATATGACAACGACACAGGTTCACACGGCACCGAAACAATAATTCTTCAAGGGCATTAACTATAAGCCAGACGAGCAGTCATGTCATCTATAAGTTGGTGTAACTTCAAAGTTAATTGCCTCTGCACGACATATAACTTCGGTGAAGGATCTAGGGTTGAAGTTAGAACTTCAACTAGTTTTTAAAATTGAGAGCAGAACAATTGACACCAAAATGTTTGAAACAGACAGCAGAAAAAATTGGTTTGGCGGGATGTCTTGCAATCTCGTCTGAATGCAAAGCAGGAGAAATGTTGCTCTAGAATTTTCACATTCAAACAAATGACATCAACCACAGAAGGGAATTATTTAAAAAGGCCAACATTTAATGCAGATTATGACACATAAGAGGAGGAGGAAGTTGGATGGATTAAAGAGTGGAACAGAGCGAGACACAACTATTAGTTTAAAGAAAAGAGACAAACAGAAAGGATAGAAACTAGAAAGAGACGGAAAGAGGATATAAAGGAAAGCACATTGTTCTTTAAGCAGACAATGACATAAGTAGAAATCGTGTCAGAATGTGAGGATAAGTCATTCGTGTGGCCGACATCGGTGCGAATTACATAATTATCTCCTGACTCAGGATCACAATAGTTTACCAGAAGCGAGCGAGACAAGTCACACGGGAGTGACATGGTCTAGATGAATCATCTCAATTGGGCCTGTTTTCATCAGATCGAGTTTGCCAAATAACCTGCTTTATTCAGACTCGGGATATTATCCCGAAGCTCAAAATTGCATCCTCACCAGACCGATATACTCACCACAAACTAGCTGGGACGGGCGCAAATTATCCCGCTTTTTGGGAAATAGCGGGATAATTTTCAAAAAAAGACCCTGATTTCTCGGATATTTGGTCCAAAAAATGTCTCACTAATTGCAACTGTGGCCTAATGATGACACAAATTAACTGGCTAATTTGCGATCGGGATGGTTAAAATGGCTGGTTATTTGGCAAACTCGAGCTGATGAAAACAGGTCTAATTGGGTTTTTGTTTCTTTTCTCCTTGACGGTCATCCTGGGAGGAACAAGAATCTCCTATAATTTCCTGAAGGGGTGCTTGATGTGGTGGTAGGGGTGTGAATTAAGAAGGGGCTTGGGAAGGGGGGTCAATTTACGGAGAGCATGGAGTACTGTTCAAATTGACCACCATCGTAATGAAGCCGGGTGGGGTGGGGTGGGGTGGGGTGGGGTCAGTCTGCAAGCACAAACCCTGGTCAGTCGTAAAAGTGAGTCTGCACTATAAGACTACCATAGGCCATGTACTGTAGCTGCTCCTGACATTGGCACAACCAGTAGGTAGCTGGGCTAGACTTCTCTCAAGGCACAATGATTTTTTGATTAAGTGTCAAATTAGGGTCTGTGCCTGCAGACTAAGGTGGGGTGGGGTGGGGAGAGGTAAGTCATATATGAAAAGCCTAATAGTGGCATGAGAAGAGGTTGAATTGGAATTTCTTGAAGGGTGCATGATATGGAAGTGGTTTTGTAAAGATGAGTGGGGGAATTAAAGGGGATAAATTTGGGAGTCCTCTATTTTGATTCTGAAGTATGAACATTACCATTATATGCTCTATCGATTATCACCCCTCCCTTTCGGTTTTTTCTCTTTCTAAACAAAACTATGGTATTGGCCCCTGGACAGAGTGAATGTTCCTTCTGGAAGTTTGGAGATTGGTCGTTGCCAAAAAATGTTCTGTGTGTATCAGATAAGACCACATGACAAACAATGTTGTAACCAGCAACTGCTATGAAATTCACACAGCTGCATTGAAACTTACTACCATGTAGTTATGAACCTGTTGAAAGTTGGCAATGTGCTATGTTCATTCATCACTCTGGCACCATGTTACTTAACTTGCATAAATGGAATGTTATACATATTACACCCCTGTCATATCAACGAGACCAACTCCAGATGGAAAATAGACTGAACTAAGATTTACATTAATTGTCCCGAGTGGCCAAGAATCAATCAGTTTGGAGTTGGTTCGGCAGTGTGACTGAGGTATTACTTGAAAATTTAGTTTTAAAATCCATGTGAATCCTCTCTTGAATATGGACGTATAGTACTAAAATGGGAATTGTTCTTAAATTTCCATATAAATTGTAGGAGTGTTATAATTCAGATTAATTTAATCTTGAGCTAAGGAATAACTTAAATGATTCAATGGGATTAAGACTTAATCTTGATTCTTTATTAACTATTTGCACTCCCAGAAACTTTGACCCAACTTTCATTTTCAAGAGATAACTGAGAGACAACCCATCTGAACAAAGAAATCATATTTTTACTCCATTCTGCAGAAGATATTTTTTACTCTAGCCTGCATGACCCCTACCCCTCCTTGATCCTTGCCCCTCTTAATCCATCAAGTAGTCTCGCAAGGCTACTCGGCGCTAAGCTAATCCGATGGATCAGGGTATATAAGCAGAGACTCCCTGTATAAACCAGGTCATAAGTGATTGGATTAAACCTATAGCTAGAGATAGCCCTGGATCACAGTCAGTTCGACCCAAGTCAGTCGGACCCATTCACATATGGCTACCTTTGCACCTGATTCATATAGTCCTGGACCCTGTTGCACAAACTTACCATTAATGGTAACTGTGCCATGAATGGTAACTGCCATGGAAACCTTGATTTGATTGGCTGTTGAGTCCTGTTACTATGGTAGTTGCCATTGATGGCAAAGTTACCATCAATGGTAAATTTTGCGCAACAAACTGGCCCACATTCTGCCCGTTTTTACATTATTTTTTCTTCATTTTCCCACTCCCTTACATCCCACAAAGAGCGCTAGTCTCCACTAATTGCGCAATACCTGAAAATACACCTGTCGAAAAAGCAAGGGTAAGCTAGAATTATCGAAAGGACCGTCTTTTGTTTCAGTGATGAGGTGTTTTATTTTCTCTGTGATTGGGTGCAGGACACAGAAACAGTCCAGGCAGATTCACCATGCTCTGTGACTGCAGCAAGGTCCTTTCTCTGATCATCTGAATAATTGTGGCATGATATATTGTGTGTAAATTAATCCCTTCAATGCCACCACGTTTTTAGAGAACTGTTACAATCAAATTTTCAAGAGGTAACTTTGACTTCAAATGGTTTGTTTTTTTGTTAAATTAATATAAAATGTTATTGTTTGAAGGAAAAAAGAAGGAACCTGCTTCTATATTATTTCACTGAGGAAGAAAAACTAAAGCCTTTCATTCTCAAAATAAATTGTTGAAAGATATAGACCGGTAGTGGTAAAATTGCAGTTCAAGGGTTTTGGGTGCAAAGTATCCATTCAATATTGTTTAGATGTTGCCTTCAGAGGTTTAGATGGCAATACTTCAACCTAAATTCGCAAAAAAGCAGAAATATATGCCCAAATGTTCAATGTTGAAGTGCATTTGTGAAATCTATCCAGGCCGGATCGATTTGATAATTTACCAAATATATCAATTAGTAGGTGGTTTCCTGGCAAAATTTGTATCATCACGTATTAGTCAAAACAAATTATTTTGCATGATTGGTAATAAGAGCTTCCATTTCATTTTTTGAGAGGGGGGCGTTTCCAAAACTGGTCTATACCTTTAATGCTACAATTTTTTGGCAAGTTTTGTCATCCCATGGCATGGAAGAAGTAAAAAGATACAGTTGGATACATACAGTATACAAAATAGTAGACGAAGATTACAAATCTTTATGATACCTTTATCAAATATTTGAAGACAAACCATAACAATTCAACCACTTTTATCTACCATACACTTTAAAATTTTAGTCAAACCCTTTAATCTTGAGCTCAAACATGATCAGATCTAAAGTAGGCCGGCTTAAGAAGACGGGGTGTTCGAAGACACCTGCTGTAGAGACCTGAGGTACAGTAAGGTGCACGGATGTGACTGTTCAATTAGTTCTCAGAAAATAACCATGGCAACATCAATATTCATAACAAAATACATCTGATTGATAATACACCCCTGTCAACCTGCTTGGATGATTAACAGAGAGTGAGGGTCTCTATTCAGCATTTACATAGGAGTTTTGACGTGAATTAAGTGCAAGAAGGTCATTAGATAATAGACAGCTGTTTAGTTGGTTCTTAGAATTTATGAAGGTGATTTCTATACTCATAAATATATAAGAGTGATGTTTGACCAAATGTAGACAACTGTGATGTATGAGTTGGGCAGTGGATAGCAAGGGTGTAGTAAAAGCCCCTTTGCATCTCACCAAGGTGGGATGTGAGGTGCATTAAGTGGAATAAGGACATTGTCATTCAGGCAAGGTCATCATAAACATTAGTGTCAAGAAACTGTCCATTTAATTTGACACCCCCTCCCCCTCTCTATTCAATACCTTCATATCTTACACAGATAGATGGCAATAATATGACAAATACATTGTCACAAACCTGTTCTCCCAGCTCCATCTACCTCCCTGTCTCGTCCAGCTCCTCCCCCTCCCCCTCCCTAGCGCTAGCTTACCCCCCCCCCCCCCCTCCCCCCTCCCTACATCAGAGAAACATGATTTACTATGATGTATAATATTGTAACCATGTCAAAATGTCAAAGAGTAGCCAATAACATAATGGCCTAGATGATGAACACATGCTGTCACAAAACAAAGGCATCTACAACCAGAAGGACATTTAGGGGGGAGGAGTGACTGTGCAATTATACTGTCCATGGTCATTTCATATTGAGTATAATCTTAGTTGACCTATCTAAGGGTGCGTTCAAGTGATTTCTTGAAGCTAGAATCACGAAACATGAATCACAAAACAAAACGCTGTTAAATAGCGATTTTTCATCAACGCTGATTCTCGCTCATTTCAAGCCCAGCCACTGCTCATCACACTGTGCAAATTGACCCAGGAAGTATAGGTCAACTTCGCCGCATGCTTTCTGAATTTGTTTACGGTTGACTGTCAGCCAAACCGGAAGCAGGCCACGATAATGACGTATAGAATCATGATTGAGATCTCCATTGTTTCAAGCGATTTTTAGCGACCATGATTCTGCAGAATCACGATACAAAACACATCTTTTTCAGCCTTTCATGTTTGCATTTTTTAAACATGTTTATTTCTATCACCGACGAAAAATTGCTTGAACGCAACCATGTTTTTGAAAAAGTGTTGCTTGAACACATCCTATTTAGTTTGCTGGAAGCCTATCCAGGTACCATGAGTAACACCAAGGACAGACTCAAAAATTGAGCAAAAGCCAACAAATTTTTGGCCATTTTGGAAATAAGGTAAGAAACTGGATAGTTTGTTTTACCCGACTGCAAAGCAACAAGGGGACCAACAGCTTTTAAGTCCTCTCCAAGGGACTTGGAATTGAAGATTAATGCCTAATTACCAAAGGGCACTGGCGCATCGAACACAGTTTGAACACAGGACCTCCTGGTTACGAGGCTACTGCTCTACCACTGAGCCTTTGTATTTGTGTGTTTGGTCCAATGACGGTCACTGAGCCTCTGTGTGTTCGGTCCAATGACGGTCTGGTATCGGTCTTTACCATATGACTCAGGTATCAATGCTTCGACAAGGTGAACTTGAAAGGCCTATAACCTTAACTATACAGCAAGGTTAGGATAGGAATATTGGTGCCAAATAGCTCAAGAATGTCCAAACATCACTTCATCACAGAGCTGGAACTAAAGGTGATACATATAATGGATTCATCGGTTCCTGGAATGGCAGATAATGTTTTAATGGTTTTTTAAAGCCATGATTCTGGAATCATCCAATCCATATGATATCCATTCCCCAGGCATTTATAAAACGCCAATATCTAGTTGCCTAATAAAAGGCGCTGATGAGACTAAAAAACTTTTTAAAAATGTCTGTTCATGATTCTAAATGGGAAAGACAAAAAGCAGTGACTAATTGTAAGCGATCTGAAATAGGTATGGCTTTAGTTGAGTTCTAAAAGTGGATAACTGGTGACATGAGCAAAGGATTTGTGAAAGACCATTCCACAGTTCATAGATGTATCAAGAAGGCAGCTGCTCCTACCAAATGATTGGCTGTGCGCAAGAAGGCCGCAAGGGCTACAGTGTATGTACTGTCAGTAGCCATCTTGAGAGCAGCTGACAAAGATGATACTCGAGTTTCCTACTCATTCTGCTCCCATTTCATCCCTTTTCCCACCCCCATCAGACAAAGAAAGGCTAAAAATACAATTTTTGTTCTCCTTCTCAAGTCAAAGTCAGGTGCATCATAAATGTGAGTCATATTTACACAAACAATCCAGAATAAGATACAATCTTCAAAGATATCGTCTATCGTGAAGAATGCAAGTAGGATGTTGGTCACCAAAACAAAGTCATTAGCAACTGTACCTACATACATACATATGTAATGGTAGAGGTTTGGGGGTGTTGACAAATTAGGAGCAGATCAGTGATTTCCAAGGAGGATTTCAAACACTTTCTTGATACCCATTTTGATAACATTACTCTAAGGATCGGTATGAGTAAGACGTGGTTTGTCAGTGGCGTAGCCCAAGTCGAGCTATAGAGGGGGCACTGGCATTATGTCATGGGGGATCCACTGGTCTTGTAAAATCTTCTTGCTAGGAACATGAAGCACAAGTTCACAAGGCAATATAGGGGGGATGGTTCAAGAGGGGGTCTTATCGCCTCTTTCTCGTCCGTTTACTCTTAATCTTTCTCTTTCTTTTCCTTCTTTTTTGTTTCCTCCATTTTATTAGGAGGGCTCATGCTACATGCCCCCTGTAGCTACACCACAGTGGTTTGTGTACCCCTAAAACATGTTATGGACCGTCTATTATTGCATGAATCTAGTTACAGAACTAAATACACATTGCCTCATTACATAACACAGGTACACCCCCCCCCCCCCCCACCCCCACCAGACCAATTTAGTTGACCATATCAGGATTAAATCAATTTGCCCTATCAACAAGCTGAGGTTAAATACCCACTTCATGGCTAATTGCTGCCTATACTCTGTGATAACAGACGTGGCTTGACCTCGATTGACCCCACTGATGAACTGTAGCATTTCAGGGCAACAGTTTGGTGGTGGTGATGATGAGGAAGAGGTTTGCCAGACAGAAAAGTACCACATTCGGATTTTGGCTTTCCAGAGTTGGCAAGGAAATAAGGGGCTAAAAAAATAGAAAGCATATCATTTAGGCTTTATTTGAGCACAAGTAAGATAATCATGATAAGAGAGATAATGAGAGGAATTTTATGGTAAACTGTAGGATAATTAAGAATCCTTAGATTATTATGGTATAGTTAAGGCTATTATCAAAACAAAGTCATGTACAAGTTGAAATAATAATGCACTTGTAGACCACGGAGAATCAATGCCCTGGCTTACCCCCTCTACAAAAAGGGAATGAGTTGTCTGTTTTATAGCCAGAAAGCCATTAACTCAAATAACTCAACACTGACTTAAAGGCCCACTGCACTACTTGTAGCTACTCGCGCCCTCTATATAACAAACAATGCCTAATCGGTGACCATTGGTCCCCCATGATCCTCTTTTTCTTATGTTAACTGAGAGCTGAGTTGATGAGATAACCACCTGTCCAGTGACCTTGTAGGGCGGTATAATCCCTCCTGTAAACTACGGCAGATAAGCTTTAATGTCCTTTTGGCTCTATAACAGACAACTTGTAAATTCAATTGCTCTCTAATTCCAGAAGGATACAGTTTTGATTGAATTTGCTCCAACTACTTGTTCTGTCAAGAGTTCAATGCCCTCTAGACGGACCTGTCGGTACAAATTCCTCTCCCCCACCCTCTCTCTGAACATGATGCGGGAGGGCAAATTATGTTCGGTGGGGGTTCGTCTGCATAAGGGGAAACGGGACTGCACCTATTTAATTAGGGTTGTGCAAGTTACAATGTCTGCTTGACATTAGTACAATCAGGGGATATTTAAACACTCTGTGAAGCAGTAAAAGCAGGTTGAATATTTATCCTTTTTTTAAAACATTTTCAGAGTCTACAATCAATGTTCATTCTTTGCAAATCTTGTCAGTTGTTTAACTACATATTAATTCCTTTATGTTGATCATTTGCAAAATGTCAAATTAAAAATAATGCTATTTGCTTTTTTCATTTGTAAACATACATGATAAAAGTGAGTATTAAAGGTATATGAAATAGAAGTATAGTTTTCCCTTTTCCTGTCTCCTTTATCTTCTCAATCATCATGTAAATTTTCATTGACTCTCCTGTTTTACTTAATACCATTTGTAGGCCTATATGAAGTAATATTGTAGTGTATAATAAATGCTTATGATAAATTTCCCCCATTGGGTCTTACTTCTTAAACTAAAACTGAAATATCAAATAAACCAAAGTTTCACTTGTGAGATCAGCTCTTAAAAATTGAATAAACCTAAATACAAGATGTTTACTATGATTAAATGAATATTTTCATACAATATTTACGAAAAAGAGCAAAGATTAATTTTCTACTGATGAGGATAAGTATCCATGATCACATTATTATCAAAATCTCTAAAAACCTGTCCCGATCGATTACACCATCAACTAAACTTGCCTCTCAGAGGCTCTGCTTATCGGCACTGACAGCAAATCAGACAAACTACTCTTCACTGCGGGTAGAAATCATTCAATTCCCCCCTTAGCATAATGAAATTTCCACCCAAAGTGACTGAACATGGTAAATCGTTTGGACTTTCGGGATCCAGACAAAAAATGTAGCCCAGAAATAGCATTTTTGTCTACATACTGGGGTCACCTAAGGTATCACAGATCTTCAGCTTCAATATTGGGTGTCTACATAAATATAGAAATAGTACAAAATTTTTAAAAAATATGTAAAAACTGGTCAAGAAAACAAGTAAAGTGGATTATATTGTCAGGTCTTTACAGCCAGGTAACTTTTAATATAGATTTCAATGTTCAAAACAAAGAAAGTAAGGCAGTTTTATGGATAATAGATTGCAATAGCATATTTCACTTTATTTTGCCATTTTAGCATGGTGATTAGGGATAATCAGTAGTAAAATAAGTCATTAAAAGATCATTGGCCTATTTTTAGCATTCAATCCCACGTGGAATTATTAAATTGATTAGAAGTTTTGGGGCGATAGTTTTAAAACTTCATTTTAAATGTCTCAATCATTTTAGCATGGTCTAAAGAATAAAATTGATTCAGCTTGTTAAAACCAAACTCATCGTCTGATCTCACATTAACACAGGAGACATGAATGATCGAAACAGAACATTACACTTCCTTGACAATGTCACTGCCGGCTATTTGGCAATGGACGAAACAGGTGCATCAACGATCATGCACACGAAGAAAAAAAAGTACTGCAGCCAAGAGTCAAACAGATAATGATGTACCTTTCAACACATTCCAGGCTAATTCATTAAAATATATTGTATATCTCAAGGCAGGTGTCAATCAAATAATCAAATTAAACCATAAAACATGATTATCAACCCATAATGAGGTATATCCACATTCTGAAACATTTTGAAACAGTTGTAACATTTGAAGCTGATGAAAGTTGGCAAGGGGAATTATTGATAGAATGTTTTATTTGAAATATAAGTATTTAGATGTAACATTTCAAGCTGATGAAAGCTGGCAAGGAGCATTATTAATGGACATGTTTCATTTGAGATCAATGTGAATCTATTGGCACAATTATAAGTGGTAATGACCAGTTAAGGTATTATTAGATGCATCCTTTTTATGTCCTATATTGGTTATTCTGATTCTTTCTTGACCTATCTGTATGTTAGTTTCCCTCTTTCACTTTCTCTCGTATTCCATCTGCTTCTCTTTATAGGCAAGTTGTCTTCATTATTATTTTTTCGTTGATATTTCAATATATTCATATAATCCTCTTTCTATCTATCTCTCCCTGTCTTTTCATTTTCTTGCACTCCCCACCTTCATTTTCCTTTTTCATATTTCTCCCTCTCAGCCCCCCCCCCCCCCCATTTTCAACTATGTCTGTCTGTCTTTGTCCAATTCTTACTCTTTCTTTGTCTTTGTCCCCCCCCCCCCCCCCCCGCCCCTCTCTCTCTTTCTCTCTCTCGCTCTCTCTCTCTCTCTCTGTATCTCTCTCTTTCATTGCCTCTCCCCCTCTCCCTCTCCCTCTCCCTCTCCCTCTCCCTCTCCCTCTCCCTCTCCCTCTCCCTCTCCCTCTCCCTTTCCCTCTCCCTCTCCCTCTCCCTCTCCCTCTCCCTCTCCCTCTCTGCTTGAGGGTGAGGCCTCATTTGCCAATCCAATTCCGTGCTCATCACAATGATGTTTATGATATGACATAGTTTGGGAGATAAACAGCTCCTAGGCATTCCAGAGGCTCCATCAAATGTAATTCTAAGCACCAAGCACTCCAGATTGAAACTATTAAATAGAGTACACTCTCCTCAAACCGTTTAAAGGAAAAATGTAGATATTATTATTAAATGTGTCTCAAATAAAACTGTTTTAAGATCTACCTCAGATAAGAGCCAAATTACACTAGCCATAATTGCTCCAATATATAAGCTACTGTGATGATAAAAGTCATAAGTATATAAAGAGAGGAAAAATTCTTTTAAAATTATAAAGAGGGAGGAAAATTTCTTTTAAAATCCTCAACTCTTTTAATTACATACCCTCGCATCAACAAGGGTGTTTCTTCTGCAAAACTTACCTTCTTATAAGGAAATACACTATTTTGTTTAATATTCAAGTACCCAAGAATTCTGGAAGCTGCTTCAGACATTATAAGAGTAAAATCAGGTGTAAGTTATCACTTAGACATCCTTGCTGATGTAAATAATTAAACAATGCATGATTTGAAGAATTTTGTTGCAATAGACCACTTCTGATGTTTATTTCTCACATAGATTACAGCTAGCTGGGAAAGACCCTTAAAGGTGATCAAGAGTGGAGAGGTGGCAGGAATAAGTGGAGGAGGTGCTCCTCGAGGGTGAACCGTTTAACTCCTTGGAATAATTATGGTTTGCCGTCAACTTGTCTGGCTTTGAAATGACCTTGAGGGATGGGTCTGACCCCAGTACTTGAACTCTGATTGACATTGGAGGGTGGGGTGCTAGAGGCAATCAGTGGGGTAGGGTAATGAGGACAGTTGGTATTACCCCAGTACAATTGACAGCACCCCACCCCAAAGATGGGGTAGGATGCTGGGTAGGGGCGGTACATTTATGAGTGGGGTGAGGAGCCGAGGCTAGGTCTCATCTCAGCTCTCGAACTCTGGTTGACAGGGATGGGTGGATCGAGTGCTAAGAGAGCGTGGGTGCAGGGGTATAAATAGAGAGGAAACTTCAACATCGGGGTGGGGTACTGCATGGGTCAGTTATTAGTACCTCTACGAGTGGGGTGGGACACTGGGGGCAGTGCATGATACTGTGCCTAAAGTGGTAGGATACATAGTGCTGGGATGATATTAAAAAGCTGATGAGAGGGTTGGGTAACTAAATAGTCACTGATGAGACCTGTTTTGTTTTGAAGATTGAGTGTGGGAACTTGCTTTCTTTGATCCTCTTCTGGCTCAAGTAGGAGGATGCTGCATCTCTAAGTGGAAAAAAATAACCTACACCTCAAGAGTAACCTCTGCAATTCTCTCAACACCAGACCATACTTCTATTGTCATTCTCTGTGACGTTTTCCTGAAGAAATTGAAGATCTATGACCAATGTGGGTTTTCTCTCTCTACAAAAATGATATTTCATCGGTACCAGAAATAAAAGACATCTCATAGAGAAATGGAGGCAGAGATAAAGGATCAACAACGGGAACTTGTTGTCCCCTTTTCCAGGAGAATGATCTCGCAGGAGTGAATCATTACACTTGGCAATGGCATAAAAGAGACGAGCAAATAGCAGACAACGAATTTCATCAAAATATATACAGACAAGGAGGCCCTCACGAGTCGACGGAAATTATTAATGCAACCGGTATGCATGGACAGTCAATTTTTTCCGCAAAAGGCATCACTCGGCTCTAGGGGCAAAGTAAGGAAGGGGGAAGTAGTGATTATTTTTTTGGTTCTTTTGATTTTCTTGTAGTGGAATAAGATAATGGCAAAATGTCAAAAGCTTTATTCTCGGTGGGCAGGAAGGGGACTATTTGGGAATGGTTTGGCGACGTCTTCGACTGTCACCCTCGCTCAGGAAGACAACTCTGACACGAGAAGGTCATGTGGCGAAAGAATTTTGAGATGAGAGAGAGAATGATGTACTGAATAAGGAGGGGGGAGAGGGGCTTCTTGCAAATGTGAAGACTATAATTTGTGATCCTCTTAAACCTACCATATTCTAAAGGGTGTTAAAAATCAACTCTGGATGTTTTTAAGCAAGACAACCTAGACTTAGTTACAATTCCAAAATTTATAACAGAATAAATATTGATAACCAACTTTAGTATTTGTGAATTATAATTACAGCATATATTTACACTTTTTTGGAAGTGAAAGGAAGAAATTGCTAGGTCAATACAATTAGATTGGAAAGAATCCATAATGCAAGAAAAGAAAAATGTGGTACCAGGTAATGAAAAGAAACAAATTGATGGACATGAGCAAAACAGAGGGGGAGAGGGGGCGGGAGACACAGAAAGAGCGAGAGAGAGAGGAGGGAGAAGAAGAAGAGGATGGGAGGAGACAGAAATATGGGGAGCTCTAGGTAGGGAGGGGAAGATGACCACTAGAGACGGTCCAAGGAAAGAGATATATAATATTAAAACAAACAGTGTGTAAACATGAAAACTGTATATTGAATTAAAAATTATGAAAGAGAATAAGAAAGGCTGAGAATCAATGGAGAATACAGACAATAAAATCGTAAAACAAACAGTGTGTAAACATGAAAACTGTAAATATGGAATTAAAACACTATGAAAGAGAATAAGAAAGTGAGAGAGGAAAAGGAGGAAAAGGAAGAAAATGAGCAGAAATACAGAAAGGAAGAAGAAAGTAACAGTCTACAAGGCCATGGTTAAAAGCGCGGAAATCTGAAATCAAAACACGGTGAGTGTGAGATCTAAGAATAGACTATTGTGGTCTAGGGAAAGAGAGGCTGTTTCCTTTATTATCTGATGTTTTAGGCAATTTACCAGAAAACTTGAGAGAAAAAAGGGGGAAAGCTGAAAAGGGGCGATCATCTAATTTGTATCCTTATTTAATCTTAAGAACCAAAGTTATCTTTAACTCAATAAATAACATTTTCAAAATATGTGTTTATTTAATCTGATCAGGATTTTTTTTCAATAAAAAAAGGGAAAAAAAGTAGTAGAAATTTCTTTGCCAACTTGCGGGGCCAACAGTCAAAGAGATTAATGAATATCATTAATATCAAGACGAGTATAAACCCACAGGCTTTTAACTTAGGGGACATAATTAAATTGTGGTCTGACTAATTGATCTCTTGATTAGTTACAGAGAAATGAGACAAACAAAATATCAAAGATGATATTTTGATGCCTAAGTTACCTAACTTATTATGATTAAAGGAGTAAACTTGGCTAGCTTTCTTTATTAACTAATTCAATTATATATTGGTGGAATACTTGTAAAAACATTGGGAATGTATACTGATAGGTGCATAAATAGGTGCATAATAGGATACATGTGAGGGTATTTAAATCAATCTTTAATTGATCTTTCAATTTCCAAAATGGATTGTCAAAGATGAATAAAATGACTTCATCATTCTCTTATTAATTTTTTTTTAATTTTTGTATTATTATTCCTGAACATCATATCGATTGTGGAACATCATATCAACTGTGGAACATCTTTAATTCTTTCATCTTTGTCTAGCAGTAGTAAACAAAAAACATCTTATAACCCCCAAATTGATGAAGGATCACACAAGAAAACTTCATATTTCACGAGCCAACCATTACAGCCTACTTTGCCCCCAGAATGCAATATTCCCTTTAATAGAGCAAATGGCTGACAATGGTTTCTATGGCTGGGACTACTCTGGCAAAGTGCATAACTCAGGAAACAAGATTTAGAGATTATTACCAATTGCAATACAAGGGCCTGATGAGGGAGAACCAGCCCCCGCTTCAATTTCCGAAATAAAAACAAAGTTTTTGGAGTGAGGAGGAAGGAGGAGGAGGAGGAAATATGGACTCGGGAGAGAAGCGTTTGAGCGCCAGTCACGATTTTGTGACAGTTTCCTTGGGATAAAAATACCTTCAATAAGGTGGTGGGATTGCACTCATCACAGAAACTGCTTGTAAAAAAATTAATTTTAACTCTAATGTAGGAATTTTGTCTTTACTATTCCTGGGAAAGCTATTTTAGCATTATCTATCTTTGAGAAAACTTCATGTAAATAAGTTTGAAGATATAGCATTTTTATTTTTACGATTTGTCTGTTTGAATGTTCATCATGAATAATTTATATCTCACAAGAGTTTTCTTTTTCAAGAAAATAGGCCTATAACACAAATATATTCTCACATAGTTTATCATAAATAGTTATTTTTCAAGAATATATTTTTCTAGAAAACATGGCACAGAACATGTCTTAAATCATATTTCCTTGGGAGAATCTGCTCCAAATCCACTGTAACCCATTCCCAAGAAATCCTTCATCAAACTATCTTCTCTGCGATCATTTAAAGTACGATCCCAAAACACATGTAGCCACCACGACACGAGATACACCCCCCTAACATCCAACCCTCCCAATAGAATGATTCCGCAACGATAAACCATTCCATAATTTTGAGCCTGACAGACGACTTGGAATGATCCATCATCAAGAATCCCCAACCTGTTTTGATACGAAAACCCTCCATCTACTGAACCGAATACAAATATGTTTTGAGAAATATGAGATGGAGCAACGTTGATGATTATACTTCATTCTTACTGATGAAATCGTGCAGCATCTCTGCGGAAATTCGAGCTCGATGCTCCGACGAAATTCCGACTATGGGGTTAACGGCTTAGGTTGTTACGGTTTCAAATTTTGGACCCTTCTCGTGTATCTGCGATGATGTACGTCTGTATACTACGGGTAATGTACTTTGCTAACCAGGTTAGGACTGAAGTTTGGTGAAGAAATTGGTAAAGGAGATGATGAGAAATACAGATAGAGAAATGTATAGAGGGGCAGGAGAGAGACAGACAGGAGGACTCAGAGACGGACAGACAGACAGAAAAGGATATTGAGGCAGAATGAGCAAGAGCCATTGTGTAAAATAATTAGTATGAAGAAAAACAGATGAGTGGGAAAGGAAAGAGGGAGGGAAAGAAAGAAGAGGGGAGGGAAAGAAAGAAGAGGGAAGGAAAGAAAGATAGAAGACGGAGGGAAAGAGAGAAGAGGGAGGGAAAGAGAGAAGAGGGAGGGAAAGAGAGAAGAGAGAGAGAGAAGAGAGAGAGAGAGATTTTTTTTTAAAGGACAGGAGGTTATGCTAGACAGAGGCAAATTCAAGAGGTGTATGGCTTGCACCCTACCCCTTCCCCTGTTTAGAACTAAATCTGGTATACCTGAAGTACCACAAACATGTATATTGGTGCCCCTCCCCCTTCAAATATTTGGACATCGATCCCTCGTACTCGAGTTGTTTTCAAGCTTGTCACAGCTTTTAAAAGTAAATTAGTGACCGAAATGTGGTATTCCCCCTCTTTTTTGACTAAGCACAGATTCTCAAAAGTGCCCCCCCCCCCCCACCCTTAATAAAGAATCCTGGATCCGCCCCCGATGCCAGGTAAAGCAAGGAATGGGATACAGACAAACAAAAAGATAAAAAGACATGGAACCATGTAACGCCATGTTGTCACATGCCTGCATGTTTACAGCAAGCACCTTGTGTTACACGATGAGAGATGCCCAAGCGCCCACTACATCTAAAAAAATAAGAAACAATTTCCCTCAGAGAAATCTCAAATGAACAGAAAAACAAGCAACAACTAGATTTGTATTCTGATGGAGGATTTACTCAAATCCTATTTTATCTGTTTGATCTCGCTTATCTCTACGTATCTAGAATTTATCTTCAGTATAACATTGCATTTATAGAATTGTTTTTTTGAAATATGGATAAATTTACAAAGCTACTTTTATACACACAAATCTACTTATTATCAACTTAATGTTAAGGTCATAAACTGTCCAGGGAAAAAATATTTAAACAATTTCGGGGGCTACTTTTCAAGCTTGCTTGCATGTAACTAACACTATTTAACTTGTTTTGGATTAAACTCTATGCACATTTTGGGGAGCTCTTTTTGGCATTTCGTTGGCAAATTTGCCCCGAACTCCCGTGTATTTTTTCCTTGAAACTGTCCAAGATAAACCTTAAAGATGCTTCTTCAACATACAAAATGTGGTAAAAACGACCTCCAAAGTTTTTTAGATATGAGATTAATCTATAATTATCTCCTAATCATTGTCTTACAAGCCACATCTTCAACACTGAAGGGTGATAGCAAACCAGTACATGCTGCCTAATAGAAGAGGATTAGTTTCATGATGATGGATATGAGATGTCTAAAAATGGATGTCTAAAGACACAACATGAGTCATTGTTCTGAGGTGAGAAGACAGAGAACCCAAACAAAGCCTGAAGACCGAGGACTTCAGCGAGGCGAGACGTAACACGTGAAGCGAGAAAAACGAACAGGAAAAGAGCATGTAGCGTGGCCCAGACAGCTAGATTAAGACTCCCATATCCCGCACTCCTGGCGAAATTAACACTCATCTCGTCGTATTTTCACACCTAATTAAAAACCCATCCCGCTTGACCCGGATTGGGATTTGTATCTCATCTCGAGGAAGATGGGCGCTCCGGAGGAATTTCTAAGGACGATAGTCGAGGAGTCTAGACAAGAAGTGATTCACCTTGGGATTTTCACCCCTCTGGTTGGGACCGGTAGCTGCCCCAGGGGTGCGCAGGAAACCAGCAATTGGGGTTAATGCATTCTTATTTCCATTAATTGACAGATTGGTATCAATTATCTTAGTTCCATTTCCTCCCACTGCAATAGACATAATACAGATCACATGAATGAATAATAAAAAGGTTCCCATTCTAATGATTAACCTCGATGTAAAGTCATGTAAGCTTTCCTTTTAAGGCAATCTTAAAATATTTGACAAATCTGTAAATTAAATACATTGGATTCCTACTTTAGGAGAGTGTGATTTAATGGTCTGGCTTTCCATTACAAATGTTGCGATAATTGTATAATTAGAAGATCTGTCATGACATGCTAATACAGGTTTTTGGTTGCCTAATGGTAAATGACCCAAATCCTTACATAACACTTTCAGTAAATTATTCTACCTTAAAAATTAAACATGTACAAATCCCCACTTCATTACTCTATTAAAGATTTAAATGATAAATTGTTCTCAATATTTCTGATGCAGGCAACAATCTTTCATCAGTTTTCCTTCTGATCCCCCCCCCCCCCTCACACAAGGCGCTAATTAGAATCACAATTTTCTGACAGAAACAACAAATTGAGTTTGAATTGTCAGACCCCCTACATCCACCCTTTAGAGATACAACTGATTCTGATACCCCTCCCTCCCCTCCCTCTCCCTCTCCCTCTATCTCTCTATATATATCTCTCTCTTTCTATCTCTGATAACGATCTCATTTTGGTTCATGCTTCCCTTACGCCTCTCCAAAGTACGAAAATTCCATAAATGTATATGGAAGAGGTTCTGTAGCAACAAATTTGAGCCAAACACAGATGTTTTCTGGTGCCCCTGACGGAATACTGAGGAACCATCTGAAATCCTACGAAAGGTCTTCTAAATGTCATCTTTCTACCTCAAGAGCCATTTTATTCCTCCAGAATTTTCAAGTAAAGGCCTGTAGTTGTACAGTAGTGCCTTACTGGATTTTATTAATTTGGCGATAAAAATCAAGTACATTTCCTATGCCTCATTCGTGAAGTAATTATAAAAACGTGAGATGAAGTTGTAAGGAAATTTCCAAGAGAAGCTTCAAAAGTAGCATTTGGGATGTGTCATGGAGTACGCAGGGTATTTATTACATTCAATTTAGATTTGTGAAGTAGCTAAGAGGGAAATAATTATGTACCCCAGCAAGAGGGCGTTGCCATGGCATTTCCCTATTTTGGTGTATTAATGCCCCTACTAATGGCCCTATACTAATGGGCATACAATACCAATTTGAGGACCATACTCCCCTCCCTACTGAAAAAGAGATAAATAGAAGAAGGGGGACACAAGATAGATGGGGCCTTACGGTTAAAAAAATATCAATTTACATTTTCAAGAGACTAAGTTTGTTTTTCGCAAAATTGATGAACTCATATTTTTTTTATTTTGAAGAAGAAAGACGAGCCTTTATATGCCTACCAGTAGTCTAAACATATCAGAAACTATATTAGAAATAATAAAAATAGCTACATTTGAATCATTACAGATATCCATCCCATTTGAAGCTCATAGCACCTACAAAGGATTTGTATTACCCTGGTTTCAGTTGTGCTGCCAAGGAAGATGTAATGGATATGTTAAAGAAATAACTGCGTACAATTTACCCCATTTACTACACCTGGGTGGGGAGCAGCAGATTGGGGCAGAAAATCACCAGCAGCACACACAAGGGCTAAAATAGGGTATGATACAGGAAGATAGGAGTATAGAGCTAGACTTTTGGATGGTCATGGGTACAGAGTGGCTGATTGGACAAAAAAGTGCCTACAGCACTGAGAGGGAGAGGGTTAATGTGGGGGTATGATAGGTAAGGTAGATGGGGGCAGTGCTGTCCGGGCTTTTGGGATGTCATAAAAGACAGTAGACCATCGCTTCCTTTTGTACTCCTAACCTCATTTCCTCTCTCTCCTGTGTGCGAAGGACGAATGTCAAACCTATATGTTACATGCACCTCTTGGTACCGCTGATAGACGCACTGGCACATGAGGAGGAGCTAGCCTAAATTTAAGTTTAAATCTCAGAATGTCAAACTATTATGTTACAATATATAGGCCTCCCCTGGAACTACTATATTGTAATGGTATATCTGTGATTATATACATTCACATGTTTGTACCGCTGATAGATACACTGGCACACAAGAAGGAGCTAGCCCAAATCTAAGTTCAAATCTCAGAATGTCATACCAGTATGTTACTTTCTACATGAACTTCTCAATACCATCTAAAATTGATCAATGCTACAAAAAATATATTTGATAAAACTGATTGAAAACAACTTCATTGAATGTGTTTGCTGTATCATTACTTTGGCATTCTAGTGTTTATTCCCTACCCTTACTCAGTTGCTATGTAAAACTAATTATAGAATTGAAAGACATCCAAGGGTACAACATACAATTTTTACTATATCTCTCAATGTCTGTGCTCAACTCTCAAGTTGAAAGAAAGTGCAACTCAATACAGGAAATTTAGTCTCAGACAGGTGTTACTCTCAACTGAAGGTTAATAACACAACTAAATTCAGCTACAAAAAAAAACAGATGTTGATTTTAAAAAAGGGCCAAAATAGGGTCAGAATAGACCTGGCCCGGAAGGGGAAGCCATCGGAGTAGGAACCGGAAACCATTGCATGAATCTACCAACAAAACCTTCCTGAGTGAAGACAACAATATTTATTTAAACTTCTACACTTTCACTGGTAGGTTGAAGGGGATTTTTGGCAGGAATTGTTAGGAGGAAATGTTAGGACTGTAGTTTTTCTTTGAAATGGGTGCAAAGTGATTTCCTAAAACTATAGGCTATGAAAGAGATCTCAGTGGAAGTTGAAGACCTGTATTTATCCTGTTTTGAATGCTAGATTATTAGGAAGATGTCCATTTATCTATCACAGTATCGATCTTCTCCCAGCTCAGAAATTGATTGCAACAAGGGAAGAAATCTACTAGACAAACACAAAGAAACAAACTAAAATAGAAACATTTACAGAAATATTTGAAGAATTGGACTCTGACTTTGAGGTAGAAAGACTAACCTACAGAAGATTGAAAATGACTGAAGAAGAAAATGAGGTTCTTCACTGTAATACTTTGTCTCTGCCTTACAACAGCTAGGCATGACCTTCGTATCACAATCTATTTTTCAGAATCTTTGAAGAATATGATAGATGACTTCCCTGCACTTTTTTCCTCTAAACCCTCATAACTCATCACTAATACAAGACCAACTCATATCTGTAACTAGTCTACATAACCGAGCTCAGAATGTCAGACTTCAATCCTTTCGGAGAATCGACCAGCTGTCTACCAAAGAAATTTGTCTAAATCATTGACACTATTAAAACCGGTATAAAGATGAGCAAATATTATAATAGCCTACTTCAGGATTGTTTGATGTCATTTTATCAATATCTTGTGAAATCATCGTCATTCTCCTTTAACATATTTTTGAAAATACTGGTATATTTTCCAAATATTTTCTGAGTTCCAAGAATTTTTCTATTTTGCATAAATTAACATATTCATGAATATGTATAAGGTCCTAAACACGAACTGAATATTTCACCCGAAAAAAATTAGAGACATTAAGTCTAGAAAATTTCTCTGTTTGCAGTGTATTCTCTGTCTTATTTTGTAATTTCTATTTTGTTCTGAAATTGCCAATTCTCAAAGAAGTTTGAGAGAGAAATAGGTCTGGAAACAGAGACCATATCGTTACTGTCGCTCCGAGCTAGAATGTAGAATGCATGCGACCTCCTTATCAGTTCAAATGATGTCTGACCTCAACCTGTATTCAAATGTTCCTCTTTGCTGGGACATGATAGGAACAGAAGAAAACAGTTTATCACAAGAAACACAGGCCTGCCTTTAGCACAAAGTGAATTTCATAAAATTCTATATCTACAGGCAGATATAGAATTTTTATGAAATTCACTTTGTCGGCCAAGCTGGCCATGCAGCTTAGTCAAGCTGGATGGACTAATGTTACGTTAGACCAGTGGGTGGGACTTACATAAAGTAAGTCCAGATGGGCACCATTTGGACTAACATCAAGTTAGTCAATAACTAGTCAATTAATAGACTCACAAAAAAATAGTCAAGTTTACGTGACTAACATTAAGCTAGTCAACATACTAACCAAAAGCTAGTCAACCAACTAACCACAGGCTAGTCAAGCATGGTCGACTAGGCCAAGTTAGTCCATCTTGTTAGTCCAGCAATACTGAGTAACATAAAGCTGTAGTCCAGGTGGGCAATATTTGGACTAACTTTCAAGTTAGTCAGGCAGACTAATTCAGGATTTATGTAGTGTAGTGTTCTTCTGACTCTCAACAATTATGACTACCGGTACTCCTCCATATATTTATCAATTTGTGCTGAGTGTACCGATCAACTTAATGTGACTCTAGACTATATCATTAACTCATTATGTACAGGAACTTTGTGGCCCCTGTATTAAAGCCTATGGGAATAACAGGATCCAGCAGTCATTGGATTAACAACATTTGTTTGAAGAAATTAAAAACTTGATGCAGTTGGAAATGCATCAGTTCTTCCACTCACTCACTTATCATATTATATAAAGTAAAAATATGCTGGTGCCAGACATTCCTAAAGTGAGGTCAGCTACAATATGCTTTTTAAATGGTTGGTGGTCTAAATATATAGTGTTTTGAAGTATTTTAGTTTGAAGTTCAAGCTTGGCGGAATATTTGACCACAAACTGTTGCAATTTAAGAGCTACGGTGATAGGCGGCTAAATAACCGTCCAGTAAATTGTGGACTTCTTTTCCGTCCCCGGGGTGGGGGTATATATCAGTTTCATTATTTTTCCTCTATTGGGGGTATAGCTTGGTAGAGATTGGTATTCCCTAGTGTTAGGGACTTATATTGGATGATGAAGGATGAATAAAGATGAAAAATGAAAGAAGAGATTAATACAACAGAGAAATTTTGAAATATGGCGAAAAATATTATGTGAGGCTTACTAAAGAAATGAAGAATTAAAAACAGTTGATGAAAAATATGAAGGAAATGTGGCACACATCTAAGCAATACATGACGAAGGAAAATATGACCAACAGGTAAGCAAGTGAGATGAAAAGGTTGATAATGATAGAAGGGAAAAGTGACAAACTGAATTTGAACTTGAAAATCAATAAAATTTGCAACCTAGATGCGTCTTTCACAGATGCTTACATTTTTTTGTGGAAAGAGGTTTCAGTGAATAGCAAAAAAAAATCAGTGTTGTAACTTTGGGTCATAATACTATTGTTGTAAATCTGTAACATTCACAAAATTCATGAAAGTTCAGAATTTACAGTAAACTACCAGAGTCACAAACAAACATTTGTATTTTTTTTAAAAGACATCAAACTGTTTTACCTACATGTAATACTTCAAGCATGACAACCGAGGGTGATATAAAACAGATGAGCGGAATATGGTTGAAATACGTGATGAATGACGAGAAAAAAATATTGGTACGATGAAACGGATGCAACATACATAGAGAGAAAGATCATTTTACAAAATGGTTCATTAAGTACCCATCTTAAACTAATCTATTGCACATGTTCCAGCAGCAATATTTAAGTCTGGATTGTTGGGATGATTTGCGGTGATGCGCCATGTCTGTTAGCAAGGTTCCGGGGATGGGATTAATGTGCAAGTCTCTCGTTTTCTTACATCTACTGCTTTGTGATCTTATAAAGTAGCCTTTGACTGCTTTTCTTCCTCTCTCTCTCTCTCTCTCTCTCTCTCTCTCTTTCTCATTCTTTTTTTCTGCCCAACTCGTTTTTTAAATGGCAATATTGCAGAGTGGATGTTCAAATAATTTGTGATGATACGCTATGTCTGTTAGCAAATCTTCAGGGAATAGGACTAATGTTCAAGCCTCATTTTGTTACATCTTTTGATCTGTAAAGTTGGCCTTCAATACTTGTCTTTCTCTCTTTGTCTCTTTCTCATTTTTTCTTTCTGCCAGACTGGTGTTTCATTAAAAGCAATATCAGAGAGTGGATTGTAAAATGATTTCTGGAGATAGCGCATGTCTGTTTGCAAGGTTCCAAGAATGGTTTTAATGTTCAAGTCTTGCATGTGTCTAGTCTTTAGTTGCACCTCATATTCCAATATCTTGAAAACTTATGTCTGCTTTTGTAATTTCTCTCTCTGAGTTTCTTGTTCTCTGTCTTTGAGCAACATCATGTATAACATTCATCTCCTATTACTTCTTATTTTTCTATCTTTCTTGTAATCTATCTATCAATCTATCTATTCATCTATCCTTATCTCTTCCTCTCACTTTTTTCAGGTGATCTATTTATTTACATCTACCGGTATCTATCATTCTCATTCCCCCCTGGACCCTTATTTACCAGACTACTGCAAGGTCCTCTGTCTATCACAGTCCATTTATTATGAACCTCTCTCTCCATCTGTCTATCTATATGTCTGTTCATCTATCTGTCTATCATTATTATTCTCCCTGGGCCCTCATTTAACAATCTACGGTCTGGATCTACAGAGTGCTCTGTCTTACAGTCCATTTAGTTTGAACCCTCCATCTCTATTTCCTCCCTGATGCTCCCCCCCCCCCCCTTCCCTTGTGCCTCTCGTTCTTTCTCTCTCTCTCTCTCTCTCTCTCTCTTTCTCTCTCTCTTCATCTGTCTATCTATCTCTCTGTTTATCTATCTGCCTATCATTCTCATTCCTCCCTGGACCCTTATTTACCAGTTACAATCCAGATCCACAGAGTTCGCTTGTCTCACAGTCCATTTAGTTTGAACCATCCTTCTCTATTCCTCCTCCATTCCCCTCTTTCTTCACTTTACCTATCTATCTATCTATCTATCTATCTATTTATCTTTGTATCTATCGTTCTATTATTCTTATTCTCTCTGGAGTCTGGACCCTTATTTACCAGTCAAAACCGGGTTCCACAGAGTCCCCTTGTCTCACAGTCCATTTAGTTTGAACCATCAATCTCTATTCCTCCTCCGAGTCCCAAGGTAGCTTGTTATTGTATCAGATTCTCATCAAAGAATTAACATCATAATCCCCATCTCCCAACAAGGAATGACAGCCGAAACAAGAAAAGGCTTCAGAGTTGCATAAATCAAATCAATCAGCAGAAAATTCCATACTGAACTCTGAAGCTTTTGGGGGTTAAAAAGCGCCCCTCGTTCGAAGATCGGATGCAGAGAAAAAGATCATGTTCCATTCAGTTTGTACTGCAATTATTTCATTCATATTAGGCCTATATCTAGCCCCCTATTCCCTCTTTAGATTAAGTTTTTCCAAATACTTGACGGTAGAATATAGCAAATGAAGTAATATTTGCAGAAATAAAAAAAAAATGAATTTTACTTTTCAATCCATTGGTGAGAGCCAGAAAAATGTTGAGTCAGCATAGAATTATATTACTTTGTACACATATCTGGGCCTTGTTTCATAAAACTTAAAGGTAATGCAAAGTTTTGGTATGGGGTCATGAATTTGGTTCAAATTAGCATATTAGAAGCATATGCGATCCTACAATATTCAATGATCGTTGTCGCGGTTGAAATCGAGTCTAAAGTTATGAAATTGTAAATAATAAACTCTTTATGTTGTATAGCTCCCTCTTAAGGTCAAGATATTAATTAAGCTATAAAACAATGTTTCTTGACTAAAATAGACCAATTTACTATCCCCTTTGGAAATTATGTATCACAACTACATATTCTGAAATTTTCATGGTCGCAGCTACTATTGTATGGACGTAGGCGCAATTTGAAATTCATCCAAATTTACCGGGAGCACCGGTAAAAATTTATATCCCATTTTCCTCGAAAGCAGAAGTGTTTTAGGGGCTAAATTTTCTAGTGCTTATAATTCATCCACAGGGGCATCCAAATATATCAAAATTGTGAAGAATCACTATCCAGCCAATTTTCAATATTTCCCAAAACTTTGTATTACCTTTAATATCACTTACAACTGATAAATTTGTATGACAAAGTTGCTCTCAGCCAATCAAAATCCCCGCTTTCAGTAGCTTATATCAGTTATTGTACCTTGTCATTGATATCCAGTTATATGAAACAGGGCCCATGCTCTCAGCAGACAATACGGAGTATCACTTGCTTGAAAACTATTTTGTCATGAGTTTGCATTTGAATATCCAGCTTACCTTAAAATTTAACCTCGGAATATATTGTATCAGGATTGCATATCAATAGCACTAAATAAAAGATCCAAATCATTAAACAGTAATAAAGTAAAACCACAACAGTGATTTCTTCTTAACAGGTCCTATTTCAGAGACATGTCACGTCTCGGGTCCTATTGCAATGTTGATCTTGTATAAAACTCCTCAGTCGACCATGGTCCCATTTCAATACCGGTCCGACAAATAATAGAACTGATTGAGATGGAGTTTCTCCCCCTCCGAGTAAATATTTACCTTCCTGCCTCCTTAGCCCCGTTGATTGGTGGAAAAGTAAATGTTATGTTAACCCCAATTTCTTCATCTTCTATTTGTCTGGTTCTATCGAGAGTAGGGCGGGTTGCGCTAGGGGAATCAATTGGTTCTCAGGCACAAACCATTGTTAGTCGTTGTGCCCTAATGGTGTCTGTACCATGAGACTAGGCTGATGGCATACAGCATAGGCTCTTTACTTTAGAAATTTAGCTGCTCAGGACACAGCCACAGACTAATTGACAGAGCTAGGCTCTACTCAAGGCTTTAGGAATTGTGGTTAAGTGTCAAGTTAGAGTCTGTGCCTGCATATTGGGGATCATTGGGCAAAAATAGGACCACATGAAACGGGTGTTGTGGTCTTGTGGATAAGTCAGCAGACTTTAGATCATAAGGTACAGAGTCCTACCACTGCAAGGGCTCTATACACTAACCTAACAGGCCCCTGGGACAAATTGGCCTATAGAAATATATGTCAGGACCCCCCCCCCCCCCCCCCCGCCCCCCTCCCCTCCCCCCCCCCCCCCTCCCTCATAACCTCCAATAACTAGTCAAGAAGCACAAACACGAAAATATTCAACAATATGAGTGTATTCTAATAAAATCCCATGAATTCTGCTCAATGACTAATATCAAAACAAACTAGCCATAATAAATACAGGCCTATATGTGACAAGTTCCTAATTTTTTGACAATAGTATCAACTATTTTCATATTGAGTGGTGATTGATGACTCTTTGTTATTGCAGCATACTTGTCAATAAAGCACTTTATAATAAAACTAAATTTAACACAACAGTGTACAAAGAGTCAATAAAGCTTTATGATAAAGTACCGCAAAATCCTTACAAGCTTTTATTGTCTAAGAAGTTTTTATGATAAATTGATTTAAAATATTTTGTTACTACAAACAAGCAATGCGATATGATCACAAATCTGTTCTCATGTATCGGATGCAAAATCACTTTTCGTGACCTTAACTGTATTAATCATACAAAATTTTGATAACTATCAGGGGGAAAAAATCATTTTGCACGCTACCTGGATCTTAGATAAACAAACCCCATATGTCAGGAGATTATTATCAGCATATTCAATCATTTTTCATCATTTTAGCACTGGTGTCACTTGGGAATTTTTAGTTGTAATAGTACTCATATCATGTTTAAATGAGAAAATTAATGAGCCAGAACTGGGTTCGCATTAAACCGGATTTTAAAAACGGTTATAGTGGAGCGCCGTAATTGGTTGAGTCAACTCCAAAGGATCAGTAATTTGACAGATAATGGAAGGACTCAGTGACATTTGTATTTGCGCATGATCAATCACTCCTGATTTTTTCGCTCGTATCAAACAAGCTTTCTTCTGTTTCACTCGTTTCGGAGAGTAATCAATAAAATTCTGTCATGTCATAGATTTGTTGTAAATTAATGTTGCTGAAGAGGATATATTCTCTTCCTCCTTTTGCTGTAAATGATGTTTTTTCCCTTCTTTTTATCTTCTTCCTCCTTCCCTCCCCCTTTTCCATCTCATCTTCTCCCGATTTTTCTACAATGCTCATTGTCACATCACTTTTTTCATTAAGTAGTGATGAAAATACGCAAGGACATGGGATGTTTTCTGATAGTATGAAATGCCCCCTTGTATAGGCCTTAAAAAAGTTCCTAATTTTTCTTCTTTTGAACCATTTTCTTGCTTTTAGTAAAAATGTATCTAAGTATTTCATAATTCTCCCCATTTTTACAATGTCTCAGTGTTATCACTCTTTAAGATTTTCATACAGCACACAATTTCAAACTGGAGGTCGGGGTTGGTCACATTCCCACCCCCCCCCCCCCCCTTTCACTAGCAATCGATGCCCCTCGTCATGACGACTGTGGTTTGAAGTTTTTTTTTACAGGTACACAAACTCTTCACCTTGACCTTTTCTTTCTCATTACGATTTGAATGATTGGAAATGAAATTATTCTGAATGGAATTAGTACAACCTCTCAAACTGCCCCACAAGGACAGTGAGTGGGCACTTTTTCATTTTTCTTTCCCCCCTTTTTTTTTTCTTTCTCGAGATGAGGTCCAGATAACGTTAACAAAAACTTGCCCTGACATTTAAAAGGAAATTGGGGTTGATGTAGTTCTGGCACCCCCTCCCCATCCCCCTAAATGCCGACCACAATATAGAGATAATTGCCTCTTGTCATTTCTCATGCTCAAATACAATACAGTTAAGCAATCCATTTTCAAAGTTTCTATCAAACACGGCAAGTTTCAATATGACAAACGTTGGCAATGATTCGTAAGTCTAATTTTTCTGACTCCCGAGACAATAGTTACATCAAAACTCTCTGTCAATGTCAAATGGAACATTTTGTTGTTCTATTTTCTTCAATCACAGACATAACTTTCACCAGTAACAAATCTTGACAACTTCTCTAAATGTCATTTTAATTTGTTTGTATTTCCCTTGACAACAGAATTCGATTTGGAATTTCTGTTAGCAATGTAGAAAAAATTCCTTGTCATTCTCTCCATTTTTTTTCTTCATCAAAATAGCCCAACCAAAGGCTGTATCCCCTGTAGCAAAGCCAGGTTACTGTGTCAAGTATCGGTAGCCTAAAGGCCTTACTGTCATTCCAAGAGTTTAACCTTAGAATGAGATTTAGACTAATGAAGGAAATTAAGTTATCCCCAGACTAATTAATATATATTACTTTGAATGAGTAGACAGATATCAAATGATTAGACAAATCGTTTATCTCCTTAATGAGAATTCCTTTTGATTTATCTACAAAGACCCTGTTCTTAAGAGTGTTTTCTTAAATATTATTCTTTATGTAACATCAATAATGGCATCAAAAATAGAGAGAAGTATTGATTTAAATCATTAATTGCTTGAATGATGGCTCCGTACTGAAGTAGATCTATTTGGCTCAGAAGCCATTTTCCTAATCAATAATCAAATATTTACTAATTGTAATTAACACAAATCTAATCACTTCCAATTGATGTATATTATCAATGTCATCTTATTAATTATGATAAGAGCTAGACTGTAAGGAGTGTTATTCCTTTTATTTACACCAAAATTTATCTTTATATTTATTGATACAAGACATGTTTAGTAGCTTTGTAAACATGTTTTCTTATCTGAATACATATTTTTGTGAGATAGAATCTACAGAGCTGTGAAACACAGTGACATTTGGGCATCAATATATTATCAATTTTATCCTCTTGTTAACTTTAAACCATGAGCACTTTCAAAGCGGAAGCCATATAATCTAGAAAATGGAAAAATTCTCAATACCACAGGTGTCATGAAGTTATAGGAAAGAGAATAAAGGTGAACAATAAATACGTTTGCTGTATTCACTCAACCTTCATATAAAGTAAACAACAAAATTGGGTAATCTTTTAGGCACACACCAACATAAGGCTTCCCTATCAAAGTTATTACAACTGTGACAAATGAGATTCCAAATTTTCCTTTTTCTAAAGCAACCTTCAATCGGCTTGGCACTGAAAAAAAAAAACATCCTAATTCTATTTGCAAAAGGAAATAAATCTCTTCTAAAAGGCCAATCCGATCTCAAATTAAAAAGTAATGAGGATAAAACCTATTTCATTCATGACTTTTTTTCACATTGAAATCAGCAATTTGTATGGCTTAAAGGGTGTTTTTGAAAATGGTTGGGAAAATTCGCAAATAATTCCTGTGACAAATTCATATTGATGGAAACACTTCAACTGGATTTTTAAAATCATCCTTAATTGAGGATTTGAACACTTCAGAAGGCAATGAAAAAGCGTATAATTGAAGAAATGTTCTTGAAAATGGTTGGAAAAATTCACAAATAACTCTCCCAACAAATGTATATTCTAGGAAATAACACTTCCAACTGGATTTTAAATGATACATAATTGAGGATTTGAACACTTCAGAAGGTTATGAAAAAGACTATAGTTGAAGAAATGAATCAGTGAAGGACATAAATCAAACCTTCTGTGCAAAAACTTCACGAAATGAACACCTATCACAAGTACAATTTTACTTTAAACATAGAAATAGTAAAACCATATTTTTTGCGGCTAAAATCTATGCAGCTTGCAAAACCATGAGTCAATTATATTTGGAGATAAAACGTTAACAAATCTTACTACTTTCGAAATTGCAGCAAGTTTCATGCATGCAAAATGTTCTAATTTCATAACAGTCTTAGTGGTAAGACACTAATAATGGAAAGGGTAAGATACCAGTAATGGAAAGGCTGATCGTTTCTCGGAGCATTTCCTTTGCAAGAGAGCAATTATTTTAAAAGCTATGTGAACTCTACTCTACCTTTTTAGGATGTAAAAAGAACACTAGGTGTTCTGTAAATGAAATAATTTACTCCTCTGAATTTGTTTGCTCATTCATAGAGTCTACAAGCACCGTAAAAGAGATCCACTTCATGTTAGCAAACAGTCACAGGGAGGAATAGGAAGACCGTCAAGTGAAAAGACACTCTTCAAAAATAGCTCTAGCTCAGAGAGAGATTAGTAACTGGGTAGAAAAGAGCATTGGTCCTTCGTCCATCTCTCTGACGTCACTTATTTGTAGCTTATTGGCTTTTTCAAGGCAAGCGGTGTGACGGCAGATACGGTTTCCTAGGCATATTTGTACCTAGGTCAAACCCACAAGACACTCTGCAACTCTAGTGGATAAGAAAGTAACCCACCGCGAAACAGGGTCCACTTTCAATCACTCTTACATATGGCTTTCCATATAGCTTGCATGGCTTTTGACGAAAGTGGCTTTTTTGTTCCCTTGGTGGATTCGGTACCGACATCGAAAATCTACCAGGCAACCTGATTGCTCATATGAATTAACATCAATACTGTCACCAAAAGATTGAGGGGCTAAGATTCAGCTTTTGAGCACCATTAGGCGGTTTCCAAGGGAAAAAAACTACAACAAATTTTGAGGGCTGCTTTTCAAGCTTGCTTGCTTGCATGAAAAATAACACTCTTTAATTTGTTTTGCATTGAACTCTATGCAAAAAAAAAAAATTGGGGGGGGGGGGGCTTTTTTATGACTTTAGGGGGCTCTTTTGGGCATTTCGGGGGCCGATTCGCCCCGAGCCCCCATGTATTTTTTTTCACTGGCGGTTTCTTTCATCACCTTTAACATTATTTTGTGCATTTGAAGCCAAAAGGGCATTACATCTGTGTACAATCAGATGAGCGAGTTAACACCCTTCTGGCTCTCCATAGATGAACACAAATGTACACGTCTTCATCATCTCGAGATTGCCAAATAGCCCGCTATTTCTGATTTGGGAAATAATCCAGAAGTTACAAATCGTGTCTTCATCAGCTCGAGATTGCCAAATAGCCCCCTATTTCTGATTTGGGAAATAATCGCGAAGTTACAAATCGCGTCTTCATTAGCTCGAGATTCAATTTCGAAACTTGAAACTTGACCTTGAGAAATTAGCTCGAGATATTTTGCTCAGCGTTCGCGCATAGTGCGAGTCTTCGGTCTGGTGAAGACGCACCGGAAAAATAGCTGGATATTTTGCCAAATAGTGGGATATTTTGTAAACTATCCCAAGATATCTTGGGATGACAATCCAGACCAAATATCCCGCTAATTGCAACTTCGGGCTGATGAAGACGCAAATTAGCTGGATAGTTTTGAGATCGGGATAGTTCAAATAGCGGGATCAGTATTTGGCAATCTCGAGCTAGTGAAGACAGACAGTGACCATCTGCAAATCCGCCTGGCCAATTTACAGACAGTGGTAATATCTGCCTGTCAATACAAGTGACAGCACCAAATCTGCCAAGGGACCTATAAGCTATCACATAGGTACTTTCACACTTGTTTTCTTGTTTTTCTTTTCAACTTCAGAAGAAGAAAACACATTGTGTACAGAGCCAACCACTCGATAATAAGCCCCATTATCTGCTCAGTCCTTTCGCTAGGCAACAACAAATACACCAATACCATATATATAACCAACTCGATTAAAGTGCCATTTCTTGGTGTGTAGTTTATGATATACCTGAGTATCGATACTCCTCTTTCTCATCTCCACATACTAAAAACCTCTACATGCACTCACAGGATATACAAGCTAACCTGAAGTATAGGATTATAAGTTTGATGTGACAACCCCCACCACCACCCCCCCCCCCCCCCTCCCCACCTCTAAGAAAAAGACAAAAAAATGCACCCCAAATTAGAAATGAGACCAGTTTTCCCATTTTCACAAGAAACATTTCCCCCATTGTCATTCACTTCAATATATCAAAGAGAATTGTTTTTGCTGATTTTAATCAATGGAGTATTCACAAATAATTTGTCTATATACTTTTTTGTTACTTACCTGTGTGAGGTACATACAAGAATAGACGAGTGAGCAGTCAGCACAAAGATGGAGGCCACATGGAAGAGAAAGAAAAAAAGGAAAAAGAAATGCAATTTGTTAGATCAAATTTTGAAAACAGGTTTTGATAATGCTCAGTAGAGAGGAGAAGACATATTTATGAATACACTTAAATGTTTACAAAATTTAAGTAAGATTTGATATTATGACATTGTCAATGAAACAGATAGATTGTATTGTTTTGTAATTTATCTTGCACAGAAGTTTCCAGACTTCCGCACCAGGTGAAAAATGTACAAAGAAAGAATTTCAATAACGCTGATAGCTACCCTAACAGCATATATAATCCCTACCAATTCAAAAAAGGGTAAACCACAATCCTTCTTTTCACCTGCAACTTTTGTAGACTTTTACATCATCAAATTGTACCGAAATGACCACAATTCATCAAAGTCAACCCTGCCTAGAGCGCTTTTAATTATGTTTTCTGGTCTTCATACAGTTCCCTCTAGCATGCGGCTAAATAAAGACCTCTTTCTTTGGGCAGTATATAAGTGGTCACCAAAAAAAGCTAAATTGTTTATTATGAGCCAACTTCGATGGTCCCTAATGATGCGAAACTAACGACTATTACAATCCAAAAAGGTTGCCGGTGGCGACAGGGTTTGACCGAGCAAAGAGAAATATATTACCGACGACGACGTTGGCATACCTGTTTAATTCAAAAGTCTGAGAGAAGGAGAGCTCAATCACTACCTTTTTTATTAATCAAGGGTAACTCAGGACCACAGTCTACTCAGAACAGAGTAACTTGGTTTCATTTGGGCATAACTTGGCATATATTCTTTTGTTTTGTGCTTGCCCAACAAGGCAGTGTTCACCAAATTGTAACTCACTCTAACCTGGGCCCTGTTTCATGAAACTTTTTTATGACAAATCTGCTCTCAGCCAATCAAATGCCACTATATCAGTAGCTTGTAACAGTTATTGTAACTTGATATTGATAACAAGTTTTATGAAACAGGGCCCAGGTTGGTTGGCCAAACTCTGTAAACTTGATGACTCTGCTGGGTCTCCAATCAATGATTTAAGCCTTTGATTTTGATGTCCAAAGAAAAGCATTGTAGAGACACATTTGATTGAGAAGTATAGAGATCAAACTACAAATTGGTAGTGTACATTACAAATAGAAATTATTGGTTGGTTTAATAGATCGCACCCTAATTTTTCACCCTTGACTCTATTAATGGTCCATGGAGGGAAAGTAATGTAAAAAGATACAAATCATTAAAAAATAGTTTTTAAAAATCAACATGAAAGTTCTACAATAAAATATTGGGGGGAAAAAGTAAATTTCAAAAGTCTTCATATAATCAGGTGGAAGCCCTGCCCTCATTCGATGTCTTTATTATTTAGGGCAGCTAGTAACATACCTGGTACCATCAACAAATATTTGTGGCTCATTTTAGAGATCGCTCTTGCACAAAGAAGACAAAAGGGGGCAAATTCCTCTCAAATAAAAGCAAACAAAACCAATCACATACCACTGGGGCTTGCTGACAGTAGACAACGCAAACAGAAGAATGTCATCGTTCTGTCTTTTGAAAAAATTTCAGGCCAACACAAAGAGGGGTGTGCGAACATGATAATTAAGGTGGGGAGGGGTGGGGAGGGGAGGGGTGGGGAGGGGAGGGGAGGGGAGGGGAGGGGAGGGGAGGGGGGTTTCAAAGAAAAGTGACATCGCCTTAGATCTTTTACTGACAGTGCTTTAAGTGAAACTTTGAGAGGGGATAATCCTTGTAAAATCCTAGCAAAAATGAAGGGACTTCTTCGCAATTGAGTGTGATACTCTTTTAAAAGAAACCACAGCAGTGGAGAGAAAGGGTAGATAAGTCGTTGTGATTCTAGAAATTGAAAGTGTGGTTGCTCTGATGCAAAATACAAACATACCGATCAGGATTTTGTGGCTAAATAAAGAAACGAGATGCTATAATTAAATCCAAATAGATTCATCATTCTTTTTCAAAGAAAGAGAATAGAAGAAGATGGGACAATACATGAAGGTGTCATTCTGTGTCTAGCGATATAGTCTAGGAATGCCAGACGACAGATGTCCACTTTCTTAGAAAATTGCATTCCAAAGCTTTGATCATTCTTTGATAACGATGCAACAAAAGCTTTGTCTTTTTCCAAATGGTTCATTGTTAACAGTGATCTTATTACTTCAACAATATAAAGTATAACCAATCATGCACTTTTCCTGGGCAAATGAACGATATTGGGGACTGTGCTTTTTGATACATAGATTTTAAAATTCAATTGTCACTCTCTCTCTCTTTCCCTCCCTATCTTCATTCCTCTCTCTCTTCCCCCCCCCCCCCTCCCCCACTCCCTCTCTCTCCCCCCTCTCTCCCCCTCTCTCACACACATACTTCTTCCCTTTCTCCCTCTCTCTCTCTCTCTCTACTGATTATCAATTTCACATCAATTGAAATCTATTTAATCATCTCCCAAAACTGTGCTTGACCCGGTCACAAGAAGTTGGATCGGCCTGCATCAGGTGGTCATGCACAGACATCATCAGTACTTTGGAGGCGTAAAAGCCAACGAACACCAATTGCCGATTCCCCCAAAGGCACTTGTAGGGATGTCATTAAATGGACATATGTTTGCTCATCTTATGGCCTGCTTTCCAGATTTTATTGATCTTTTTGTAGCTCTCGTGTCCCCCTTCCTTTCATCTCAAAGTTCTTTATAGATTTTCTTAATTGTTAGAATGAGACGAGGGTGTGAATTGTTAAGTCATATGCCAATATCTACTGCAATGAGTTGTCACTTTCTAATTTGAAAATTAGCTCTGGTAGCTGCCTCACCATGTCCAGGGGGGGGGGGGGGGTGTTTCACAAAGATCCTAAGTCTAACCTAACTCTAAGTTGAACTTAAACATTATGGAGAGCCATTTGTAGCCTTAAAATAAAATATATTTGAAAGGCAAAAATTCAAGTATTTTAGACTTTTCATAAATTCCACATCAAGTACATGAAATCTCCTTGATAATAGAATATATGAATGATTTGAATCAACATTTTATGCCTTTTAAAATAAATTTTACAAAATGTCTTCAAAGATGCTAACAGCTTTCCATAATGGTTAAGTCCAACTTAGAGATAAGTTCAACTTAGGATCTTTGTGAAACACCCCCCTGTTCTCCTATTCCTTCACTAGTGAGACGGACACGAGATCAAGCCCTAACCCTTATATATGGTCTTTACAGCGTCAGAAAGCCGGCATTAATAGCTTCTATAGTTTAGCGCAAAACTAACACCCTTTGCTCTGAACAGACACAAATCATGTTCTATCATCCAAATACAGCATGACCCCCATTAAAAGATGCAGCAAATTTGCAAGCATGAATTTGTGATGCAAGCTTATCAAGTTTGCCGCAAGCTTAAGATTTTGAAAGGGAATCCTGTCTCATCGACACGTTTCAATGCCGAATCTATCGTCATTGAAGTGTGCAAATGAGAGTGGTTTGCACAGAGCTTGACTACAAGGATGTCACTAGCTCCTAAATATACTCACAAATATTATGCAATGAAAAGATAACTGGAGGTGCTCTTCCACTAACCTTTGAGGGGGCACCATGACCAACAGAGATATATATATAAATAGTATATTTCTTTGTGTTCATGATGGTTTTGTTCATGCATAAAAAAGCTAAGACCTCAGCCCCTAGCACTGAAAATGATTGAAACTCATGAATATATTCCTACTGTTGATATGTTTGTTCTTGCAGTGTTTGACTGGGTGCTAATTGCTTACTGTGACCTCATCCTAACCCATCTTCAAACAGCGCTACCAACAAAAGACCTGTCAATCACGAGAATGTTTTCCCCCCTCTGTGCATTCAATACATTAAAACACACATTACATTCCAATTCACACATTGTTGTTAGGTATACTCTGCATCACAGTTGTTTTCCAGTCATAATAATTGGGTTGTTAACCCTGTACGTCTGCATGCATCATTCATATTATGTCATTTTAACTGTGTGAGCAGCCAGGTTGTCAAAATGTTTACTGCTCCATATTCACCCGATCATTAAATGTACCATTCAACTTTTTTTTTCTGGTGGGGGGGGGGGGGGGCTATGACTTATGATCTATTTAATGTGATGGCATATCAAGGTAACCAATGAATTAAGCATAAGATAGAATATAACCATTTGAAATAGATATTTTGTAATTTTAAGCCTATGACTTAAGAGTTAAACACATAAAGAAATGGAATAAACAGAAAACTTTTTTTTTACCACGATAGAAAGTGCTCCTTTAATTTAAAACATTCCAAAATGCTTTTGTAAAGTATTGGCTTACAGATTATTTTGAAAAAGTGCTTCTTTGCCATTATATTGCTCGAAAGATATTAAGATATTCCTTGCATTTTTATATATAGGTACACAACTTGATATATTTTAAAAATTTGAGTTTCTTCACTGCTCTTTAATAGACATCCTCTAGCAATTAGTAAATTCATTTTCAAATGATTATTCACCAACAGATCAAACAAGAAACATCTGAATGTCACTGCGACGATTCCTACCCCAGTATGAGTCAGTTGGAGCCGAGCTCAACCCTCAAATCCACCGATTATTCGGCCTCTAACGGTTTCCAATCATTTCCGTCAAGATAATTGCAAAACCTTCAAAAATCACAGGGGTACCACTTATTATTCATCATGAGGCAAGAGATAAATAATTGGAAAGTATTCACTATTTTGGTGCAATTTAGCATTTCCTGTATTTATCAAGGACAGGTTTGGGTATTACCAAAACACTATAAACATGCTTACAATCTTCCTAAGAACCTGTAAATATTGTTTACAACGGCTCTGGTACATATGAGTGCGTGTATCATATAGCTATAGGTTGACTCATTTGTGTACCTCTTTCTCAGTAGCAGTAATAAGTGAATGAAGTTATGCTAAAATCTATATATTAGATTTAAAATAGAAGATTCAAATAGTTATTCAATTATTGTAATAATCACGGGTTGTTAAGTACACATTTTCATTAACCTCTCCTGTGACAAATCTGACTGTGTTTGTATTAAAGAAGGCAATTTTCTGCTTTGAAACAAGTACAGTCAAACCTGCTTTAGAGACCTCCTGTCTACAAAGACCACATATTTTGTTTCCCTTGAAAATGGTTTCTCATTGAAACATTTACTAAAGGAACCTGTTGTACATAAAGACCACCTGCCTATAAAGACCACATTTCTTGTCTCCCTTGGGAGGTCTTTATAGACAGGTTTCACTGTATATGCATTTTTGAAGAATATTCTCAGTTGAGTATCATCCGTTGAGTACCAGACGGGCATTAAGCCCCTTAAAACAAAAAGTGAACGTCTTTCTTGCTTTCAACAGACGGTATATAGTATGAGGTTAGAACAAAGATATAAAACTTGTATGTCTTTTCAATGTTGATTAGAAATAATTGTTCATGAATGAACTATATTGCAAGCAGAGGACAAAGAGGTTTAAATCTAACATCCTTTTTTGAGAAAAAAATAATTGAAAAATGTGACACTAATTCTATGCAGACGCAGCACAACTTAGAGGTGTAATTTGGGGAAACAGTTTTGGAGAAAAACTGTCTACAAACGTTATCGCTTCTGAAAGGATCACGTCCTTGGATGTCATCTCTGCACATCATTAGTAAATCAGTTGCCGTGGCAATGAGTTCCTGTTCAGGTGCATTGCAAAGGGTTGGGATACGCCACAAATGCTAAATGTCAATTATAATTGGTGTGGGTTTTTTAAGATTATAGCTTTAAATTACATTAATGTCTGCTTGGTTAGAGGAATTTCAAGAAGGGTGTGTAATCATCGAGTTGGAGGGATTTTATTAAAATATTACATTCTGAATTACTGCTCTATGTCTCAGTAGATTTCTCTATCTTTCTCTTTCCCTCCCTCCCCCCCCCCCCCCACCTCTCTCTCTCTCTCTCTCTCTCTCTCTCTCTTTGTCTCTCTTCCTTTCTTCCTCCCTCACTCCCCCCTCAATCTCTCTCTCTCCCCCCCCCCCCCACTTTCTTTCTCCTTGCCTATCTCCCCCTCTCTCACCCCCTTAGCCTCCTCCTTTTTCAACCTCTCCTCCCCCCACCCCCTTTCTCTCCCCCTCCCTCTACCCCACTCCTCCCCCTCCTATCTCTGTCTCTCTCTTATGGTCTGACAGCATGAAACCATGTTACCACGTTGCCCTATCTTCGATCATTCTCATTTCACCTTGTCTTTGCACATTTCTCGGTTCGGTGACCACATTTGATATCGCTAACTCAAAAACCCAGACAGGCCAGATGGCTTACTCATCAATAACAATGATACTGGGGATAGTCCAATGTTATTGTCAATGGCTTCTAATTTTCGGGGCTGTTGCCAGACAATTGTAATGTTACGCAGGTCAACATGTAGAGGTTTCTTCCTGTGTTTTTTGTGGGGAAAGTGAAACAGAAATGTGGAGAAAATGATGGCTAAATCAACAATAGCAACATGACAATACCTGTTGAATGAATTATGGGGAATTATTTCTTTCTTTCTATTCTCAGAAGCATATTTTATTTATTTTTGAAGGGGTTGATTCAGGTCATTTCAGAGTGTTATCCTTTCTATCAACTTTTTAAAACTGACATGAAAGAAATTGAAAGACTATTTATATCAAGTGGGAGGTTATAAACAGAAAAGAGAACACCAACTATTACAAAAAATGCCGGGATAATGGCAATACAAGACAAGGTTGGAGCAAAAATATATTCGATATAAAAATGAGATGATGGAATAGATGAAAATGATTGAAAATATTGAGGGAAGATTTGTTTTTAATTCTCAATTTTTTTATTTAAATTTTTAATTAAAAAGAAGTGAAGAAGAGACATATTCTGAAATATTAGACAGAGAGGCAGGTGAAACTGACAACAGACAATTTCGTACATGTTTCTATATTTGATATGAAGGATAATCTTTGTAAATTCGTGTTCTGGATTTGCAACCCTTGCTAAATTTCTAAAATGCACTTCAAGGAGATGTCACTGTAAAGAACTCAAACAAGAATACTATATACAACCCAAATCCAAGTCAACTCATTTCTACAGATTTGTTTGGGTAATGACATGGAACATATAACGTTCATGTTCTGAAGGTCATAACAATGTCAAGTTGGTAGACAGTGGCTCTAAGGTTTGTTTGTGTATGTCAAACAAGACGGATGTCAAAAGCGCATGTCCTCGTTGTTTTATTGGTGACATTTTCCTGCAAACTTGGCTCATTTTTGGTGAGCATTTATCTCTATAGGCGTGTCTTCACCATCTCGAGATTGCAAAATATCCAGCTATTTTGAACTATCCCGATCGCAAACTATCCAGCTATTTGCGTCTTCACCAGACCGAAGTGGCAAATTAGCTGGATAGTTGGTCGGGATAATATCCCAAGATATCTCGGTCTAGTTTGCAAAATATCCTTCTATTTCCGAACTAGCGGGATAGTTTGCGAGCGTCTTCACCAGACCGAAGTACGGAGTCAATAATCCCGATCCCATCATGCACAACGATTTCCGGTTTTCCGTGTTGTTGTTTACTTCTACTAGCGCGCACATGTGATCTATACCACTCAGTTAGCTCAGCGTACATCTACCGTATTTTTTGCGTTCAAATCGTCAGTTTTCTGCATTTACTCGTCTAGTTTGTTTTTGTCTTTGTTTTGTTTTTTGTTTGCTGTTCGCCGTTGTACTGAGGTGTTAATAATGTCTCACTGGACATCTTAAATCCGCGCGCTGGCCGTACAGTCATTCGCTGAAGTGCGCATGCGTCAATCTCGAGATTATTTTTCGAGCTAGTTGGTGATGAGCGTATCGGTCTGGTGAAGACGCAAATAGCTGGATAGCTTTCGATCGGGATAGTTCAAAATAGCTGGATATTTGGCATTCTCGAGATGGTGCAGACACGCCTTATCTTTATAGCCTAAGAGCCCCTCCCCCTCCCCCCCCCCTCTCTCCCTCTCTCTCTCTAAATTTGTCTCTTTCTTCTTGTTTCATATTTGTCCCTCTGCCTATCTGTCTCTCTCCTTCTCTTGACACTAGAGCACAGAACTTTTACTTTCATCTTTGCAATGTTCTACCCTTACACACAACTCTCTCTCTCTCTCTTTCCACACCCCCCCCCCCCCCCTCCCTTCCCAAAGAATCTCTGAAACAGAGCTTTCTTCCCATTTCTTGCACAAGACAATACAGCCCATTGACTGGCATCTTACCTCTGCTTATTTATCTGGGGCTTTGGGGATCTAAAAGTAGTCGAGGGCTCTTCTTTCCCCTTCACCCTTTCTTCAGATTCCTTGTCCTTACTATTTCTTCTAGTTAGTCTTTTTGAAGAGAATTCTTGAGCCTTTGGGTCAACTTTGTTTAGTCAGGTTTCCTTACCCTCACACTTTCCCTGTTCACTTCCACTTCGCCCCAGTTTCCCCCAAAATAGTCCTTCTACGTACCCCTGATACCTTTATATATAGGTGTACCATCTTTCCCAGACTGGACGATTCATTTCCGAAATGTTTCCTATATTTTAGTCAGTTGTAAGAAAGAGCTTAATGCAGGTATTGCTTTTTTTCTGCAATTTCCACCAATCAGATGGCTAGATTTCTAAAGAGAGGTATATAAAATATTTTAGTCAAGATTTTGTATTTGAATTTCTAAATATTATAGGCATCGTTAGCTCAATATCACATACTTGTACCTATAAAGTCTTTCTGCAACTCAATTACTAGTAGTCAAGGAACTGCCATAGGTAGATTTGTTTATCTTTCAGAAACCTCTTATACTGGAGGGACACTATTCGCTCTACTTTTGAGTAGTTTGAGACGCCACTTATAAATCCTCCTAAATTTTGTGAAATGCTTGATTCAAAAGAGGGCCAATATAGGTCCTTGATACCATTTTAAGTAGAGTAATTGCCCAAGTCTTTCTACTTCAAATTACTCCCATTAAAGCAATATATACTGTACGTAATTACATATCATTACCACCAATTCGCATACCATACTCCACTATAACACATCTGCAAAGCCTCACAAATAAATGTCATCCTGAACAAATACTGAAGTAAAACTGTTCTCTTTATCTTTAAATGATTCAATAATCTCTCTTTCATTATTCTAGTTAATGGTAACTTGATCCCCACAGTTCAGGCATAATAAAAATGTCAATTCCAACTTAATTTGAGAGAAAAATAGTCGATTGGGGAGTTCTCCTTGATGGTTTTAGGCAAGTCATTGCTCAAGAGATATGTAAGCAAATTTGGACAAAGATGGTGTGCCCGTAAATCTGTTATCATAAATGATACTTTTATAGTTTGCCATGGTAGTTGAATGGTAAAATAATTTGCCATTGATGTAAGAAAAAAATCCTGAACTTTTTAAGAAAAAAATTCAAATAATTAGTTTTTGACAAATTTAGGTCAGTTCTTTTTTCAAAATGAGGAACAAAAATTATATTCATTCCATTGTACAAGTAACCCTAAAATTATTGATATCATTAACTCAGGGGAAATTTTTCAAAACCCCAAATAACATTGCTTTCCATAATTGCTTGGATTGAGTTTTACTCCAAAAAAGTTGAATAATAGCAAATTTAAGTGGGAACTGTATTTAGATAAATTTTGAGGAGCCTCTTATTCTTGCCAATTTTCAGATGTTGTGTTTGTGATCTCTATATTAAAACAAGGGGAAATGGATATCAAAAGAGCACATGCCAAATTGTTCATTGTCTTTTAACGAACAATAAATGCAGTCATCTATATGATAACAAAGTGATGGATACAGGCGCGGATCCAGGATTTCTTAGGGGAGGGGGCCCAACTTTCTTCATTTTTGTTTGCTCCCGAAAATTGAAAAATCGCGCCGGCCGAAAAGTCGCTCAGTGGGGGGGGGGGGGGGGTGGGGGGGGGGGGTGGGGGGGTGGGGGGTAGTGAGCACAATTTTTTTTTTTTTTTTTTGCTCCCGAAAATTTGAAAATCGCGCCGACCGAAAAGTCGCTCAGTGGGGGGGGGGGGGGGGGGGGGGGGGGTAGTGAGCACATTTTTTTTTTTTTTTTTTTTTTGGTCCTCAAAAAAATTTCAATTTGCACCCCCCCCGGGGGCCCCCCCCCTGGATCCGCCACTGGATGGATATCAACTAAACAAGTACACAAATATTTTGTTCTGAAATAAAGATATAGCATCAAAAAAAATACAGGAAAGCATCTAGTTCAATGCTGTGCATTGAAAATACAAAATCAAATTTACAGGTTGAACGTATCAATTCATAAAAAGCAAAATGGTATGAAATTGAATTTGGGGGCCCAATGAAATGACGAACAATGTAATCACTTCACCCCTTCCATAATAAATTGAACAAGCTTTCTAAAAATATGAATTCAATTATTATGAATCACAAAGAAATTCATGAAAACATAAGTTTACATTAATGTTAACTTCTGAGTTGGAGGCTCTTGGGAAGTGGAATAATTGGTAATGTGCAATAGAACCCCACCCTTTCCTTTGCTTTTACCAATACAGATTAAATTGTAGGATTTATGGATCAATTCATGATACAGAATGTGATGTTAACAAGGAATGAAGAGGCCAAGATGAAGTAATGGATGATGAATTATTAACCACCCCCCCCCCCCCATTAGTGGATCATACCACCTGTCAGAGTCATCTCCCATTCACACGCACATATCCACTGTCCTCACAGCTGACAGGGGCTGACCGAACCATTTGATTGACGGGTAGGCTAAACTCACCCTGAGGGGGCATACAGAATTCAATTATCATTTTTCATAAATACAGCTATCAACCTTTTGCTCTCTCTTGATATGATAGGGAATTCTTCCACCTTGTTGGATAAACAATGCTGTAGCGAGCTGGCATTTGCTCTGAACTTTGTGGGAAAATATACATATATCGCTGCAGGATATTGGCAGGGGACAATGGACCGATTCTTTTTTGTTTGATAAGAGAGGATTATGATCTATTTGGTTTTGATGTATTCTCTGATGCCATAATTTTAGGACATTTTATGAAAATTGATTCTCTGGGATGACCAGGGAGGTGACTTACAAGTCAAGGGGATCGAAAGGTCAGAGATGATTTGCAGTGATTGACTCAATGGAATGGGGGCAGGGGTGGTGTTATGATAGGTGATGGTGGACATGGTGTTGATGGTGATGGTGGACACTGATGATGATGAGGATGATGAGGAGGATGAGGATGGTGGTGATGGTGATGGTGATGATGATGATGATGATGATGATGACGACAACGATAGGGACGTGGTACTGCTGATACAGATGATGATGGTAATGGGGACAGTGGTAATAAAGATGGTTGTGATGGTGGTGATGATGATGGTGATGATGATGATGATGATGGTTGTGATGATAGTGATGGAGATAATGATGATGGTGGTGCTGATGGTGCTGATGATGATCGATAGTGAAGATGATAATGATGATGATGATGATGATGATGATGATGCTGATGATGATGATGATGATGATGGTGATGATGATGATGATGGTGATGATGGTGGTGATGATGATGATGATGATGGTGATAATGATGATGATGATGGTGATGATGATGATGATGATGATGGTGATGATGATGATGATGGTGGTGATTAGTGAATGCTGATGATGGTGATGATGATGATAATAACAATGATAATGGTGGTAATGATAATGATGGTGATACATACATATCTAAAGAAGATGTAAAAATGCTATTACAAAGTCATGCAGGTTAAACTATGCTTCTGGAGCCATTAACTAAGAATTGTTCAACCCTGTTTATAATCTAATCAACGCAGCATATTTTCCCCTTTCATCGGTCCTTCCAGGTCATATTGTTCTGTCATCACAAACATTAAAAATATGATGAAGAACCATATTCAATCTATCATCTAGGCTGTTGGTCTAATTACTGGCCCAAACCAAGCCCCAGATAATTACTAACCTAAAAATGCAGACTCACAATCACAGGCTTGAGTCAGGAGAGAGTTTGTCCAATGCCATGTGACCCCATTTTCTTTTTGCTGATCATAATCAGACATTGTCTGAAGGTGGTTTTTAAAAAGTCCCCCAGGATTTTCCCAGGATGTTGCTTACTGTCTGGGAACTGTCTTTAAGAATATCATCCTTCACCTAAGCAAGAGCAACGTGCATGCACACGCGGCTAAAAATGAGCCTTGTGATAACGTTTTTAAATACATTTTTAAAATATGTTCCGAACTGGTTAAATGAAGACAATGTTTGATCATGGTTTGTATAGGATATTCCCAAGAAGTTTAACATTTAAGATGTGTTTGGTGTTGAGCCTTGCAAAGACATCTAAGGACCGGGTCATAGCAATTAAGTCCCATAGGATATATATCCAGGACATTACCTGCTCTCTGAGAACTCTCAGTATGTATCAGGAAGGGAAATGTTTACATTCAGTGGCAGTTGAGCCCTGTAACACTTTTCAAACCAAGATTCCAAGCAGACAGTGACTTATTATGCAATGCTGTACATGGCCCTCTAAAACTTCCAGATAGAATTCTTTAATTCTTTGACAACTAGAGATGCATTTTCCTGTATCAACCCTAGTGGAATGGGAGAGTTCGGCAGTCAACTGGTTAACTATCATCCTGTAGGAACCTGACTGAGTATTAAAGAATACGGATCAAACCAATCAAAACACACATTAAACGAAAATGAAAAGCTTAAAGCCCCTCTAAAGTGCTGGGAGCCCCAAATTCGTCCCAAATTTTACCTAAATTGTAACACAATGTGAAAAAGGATTAAAATGAAGGTTAAAATACAATCCACATCTTAACAACATTTTCACTACTGCTCAGTCGAGCTACTCGACCTTTTCTGGCCAGTAACCTGTACAAATATGCATTATGTCTAATGATGTGAATTTTGTAAAATAGAAGTCCTTCCAGTCACAAGAGCTTATTTACATAACATCTATTCAACAGCTCTGGCTGTGCAACCATGAGTATTATTTCAACGTCGCTATATCGAACATCATATTTGCGATGGCTTTGAACGTTTAAGGAGAAAACAGGGTACAAATGGAAAGAAAATAAAGAGCAAATTATCTTTCACGCCTGCCTGATGCAACGTCAAGAAATCGGAGGTCAATTGAAAGGTTTCTGTCGATAATTGACGTTTTGAACAAGCTGTCGTTTCACACCTCGGCACGTCCATCATTCATATGAGTGGCAAAATCATACTCTTATGTCAACATTCAAGTTATGTGTTCTGCAGAGTGGGTGTAGGTCAGAAACCTTGCAATTTCTAGGCCTGTCCTCATTATCTCGAGATTGCCAAATAGCCCGCTATTTCTGATTTGGGAAATAATCCCGAAGTTACAAATCGCGTCTTCATCAGCTCGAGATTTGACCTTGAAACTTGAAACTCGAGCTTGAGAAATTAGCTCGAGGAATTTTGCTCAGCGTGCACGCATAGTGCGAGTCTTCGGGCTAGTGAAGACGCACCAGACGAAAAGCGGGATATTTTGCAAACTAGCCCGAGATATCTTGGGATGATTATCTCAACCAAATATCCTGCTAATTGCAACTTTGGGCTGATGGAGAGGCAAATTAACTGGATAATTTGCAATCGGGATAGTTCAAATAGCGAGATATTTGGCAATCTCGAGCTGATGAGGACAGGCCTGATGTAATCTTCAGTGCAGACACAGCAAGGGATCGATGGCGGGTAGCTGAATAGGTTCGCGCCTCTCGTCGTGTAAGGTTTGCTGGGGTGCATATTATGCAGTACAATGAAATCTGACTTCTTAATTATGCCATTCTTACAAAAGTTTTTGGTTGTAATGTTGACTCAAAAGTTCAATATGTCAAGGAAAATCGGTACTTTAATTCTAAAACAATTTTTAGAATGCAACGTTGTTCACTTGAAACTCAGCTACATGTATCTTCTACGAAAAGGTTATTATTTTGGATACAGTTTGCGCAATACGTGTATTCAATAACAGCATCTTTGTTATGATGTGTATACCATTTTATTCCAGGATCTGACCAAAAAAAATCAGAAGTTCACTATACAATTTGCATGTCATCTATAAAACACACAACAAATAGTTTAGGTATTTCAACAACTGCAATAAGAAAGCAGAGCTGAAACTAATTTCAAGCTATTGAATAAAAAAGTGCAATTCCATAGTAGCCAATTGCATGATTTGGCTGTTTTGGTAATATTAGACAGTTAAATATCACATTATCAAAACAATTGTAAGACTGACAAAAAGAACAAATGCAATTGTAGCCTTTTATGTAAATTTCCAAAGTCTTTGCCAAAACTTGTTACAGTAAAAATGTCTGGGCTTGTCTATTGTTGAGTAAAAATAAGTTTTTTTCCATCAACATCTAGACAGAAAACACTGTCATTAAAGTATATTGTTGATTCAAACAAATACAATTAGATGACCTGGCAGTTATTTGTTGGCCAAAGTTGACTTTTCTTATCAAGACAAGTCAGCAATTATATTATCACAATATCTTATGGTACATAAAGAAATTATAGTTTTCAGGATGTTGGAAAAACAATATTTCAATGGCTGGATATATTTCTGTATTTTCATGAGGTATTTCAGTGATTACAAAGATTCCTTGTTTTAAAAAAATTGCTCAGTGTAAGACCTGAAGAGTACCATTGTATGTGTCCACAGTAAATTGAGTGAATGGTTTATTAGTGGAATTAAATGGAATTGTTTTTAAACAATATATCAGCACTTTAACATAATATGATAAGAAGCAATATATGAAAATGAAAAAAAAAAAAAAATTGCAAAGAAAGCATTTCTTTTAAAAGAGAGACAAAGTTTGATGGAATATTTAAAGTAATTTGATATTAAGAGTCGCTGTGTCTCAAATGCTTGGAAAATGTTTCCAAACTTTTTAATTTAATTCATGTTTAAGCTGTTGCCAAGAAGTAATTCAAGGTTGTGTGACCTCAAGATGATGAAAAAGAGAGAAATATGTATTTTCCTGCCAAAACTGATATTCAAAACTTGAAAGTTGTTGTTACTTGAAAAGAAAATTGGACAGTAGAAATATCTGGTCTGTCTCCTCTCTTTCAAGTCTCCTCCCATTCCAATTTCTCAGTTTCTCCGTTTCTCTCAAATCTTACTAAGGGTGCGTTCAAGCAATTTTTTAAAGCTATAGAATCACAAACATGAATCACAAATCAAAACGCAACCATGTTTTAAACTAAACGTCTTTGAAAACTGCGTTTATACGGTGAAAAGTGTCGCTTGAACGCACTCTAAGATTGACAAGAGATCACAAGCGATTAGGGTCCATTATATTCTCAATGTCACAGACGTCATAAAAAGTCAAAAAAATAGACCATTACATGCCATTGTTTGTATTGTTACATTTTTCCTTCTCCAAAACACTTCCAAGGGTGAAAGGATTTGTCACGTATTTGCTCAGATAAAACTGACATAATTTACCATTTGAAGGGTCAATTTCCTTTAGATTTCCTTAAATTCTTGATTTCCCAAGGAAGAAAATGTTACAAAATAACTTTTAAATATTTAAGTTGGAAGGAGACTGGTCAAGAAGTCTGGTCAAGAAGTCTGGCCTCGTTGATAAAGCCTATCGATTTCATACTTTTGTCTGTGACTTCTGAGCTGTTCCATTCATTGCGCAAAAAAAAACGTAATTGCGAAGTCTATTGAGCAGGACAATAGCCACCATTTAGTTCGAGCAAGGTTCCAGTAATATGATAGAGACTGTTCACATGGCTTTGTTTACTGAACTCACATCGTTCTCATTGAGTGATATTTCACTTTGCAGAACATTCTCCAGCTTTTGCTAGGCAGTGACAACAGCATGACAACCTTTAGCTTGAAATCTGGGCCTGACTGTAGAAGACTGTCGGACATTATGTACAGGTGTCGTAGTCGAGTGGTTTGAGCACTCTACTGGAAATGCAAAGATCGTGGGTTCGATCTCTGACACTTCACTAATGTCCTTTGGCTAGACATTAATCTACATTTGCTACTCCATACCCAGGAGAGAAATGGGGACCTGGTAGGTTGATGTAAGCCTTTGTGATAGTAATTTCAAAATGCCCTTACAGTGACCATATGGTAGGAATACTCCCCAGGGAGTGGAGATGGTGCACACTGTGTATGTGAATGAATCCAATGACCGGGGTAATAATAGTCTGTAAAGCGTTTAGAGCTGGTACTCTGTTTTAAGGGCTATACGAATCCAGTTTAGTAATTTTCACATGCCCTTACAGTGACCATATGGTAGGAATACTCCCCAGGGAGTGGAGATGGTGCACACTGTGTATGTGAATGAATCCAATGACCAGGGTAATAATAATCTGTTAAGCTCTTAGAGATGGTATTCCGTTTTTAAACGATGGTAGGCCTGTAATAGTCAGCTCGTGTGAACAGACCCTGCACACCAGTGTGATAGTGTACCCTTCCATCACTCATTAGCCAATTCTACTATCTCTCTGTTGAGTAACGCTCACTGATTGAGAGGCAGATTGGTTACTCAGAAGCATGCAAAAAAGGTGGTGGTAATGATTCAACCAGGGTGGACAATGTGAATGTACTTTGGGGGAAATTATCTCTTCAGTTATTAGAAACATAGCTTATGATCCATGAGGGCAGAGAGGGTGAATGGTTCCCAACGAAATTGGTCATTATCTATTTAAAAATAAGAATAACTGTTTCTTATAAAGCAATTTACCAGATACAACAGACCAAAGCATTTACAGTATTATCCCCGTCACTGGATTTAAGAGCTATCTGTTTCTTTACTTTATGATTTATGAGGTAAAAATTAACAATCAGAGCCAAATTCAGAAGGATCAAGGTAGTAATTGATTTTCCTTGAAATAATTATTTCTTTATATCCCTTCAAAAAATGACAGAGATGTCAATTAATAATCTTGGTTTATACACCGCTCAATATCAACACATCTACATGTTTACACGAGTGCACCATCTCTACTCCCTGGGGAGCATTTCCACCATGATGGTCACTGAAAGGCCAGAAGGCAATTTAATCAAAATGGCATTCAGAATCCTTCAAGGTCCCTATTTCTCTCCTGGGTATGGAGCGTCAAATCTAGATGGATGCCTTGCCAAAGGACAGAAGTGCTAAGGCTGGGATTTTAAAGCTTTGTCAAAACAGCTGGAATTGGACTCACAAGCAAGTCAAGTTTGTTAATTGACTATTTGAAGGTACCGTACATGTATAATGTAACTCAAAATGATTTTGCTAAGAAGAAAATCTGATGTCCTGGGAAAATCCAGTTTAGAGTTGACTTTGATTGCTTCTGGCTAAAAGATCTCATTTCAATATTTCAAGGGAATCTTAAAAGTTTTAACAGTACCATTCCTTCATGATTTCAAGCTACAATGTAAATCAGAATAATTCATCTTAACAGAAATACTTGAAGCCATTCCGGCAGAAATTTTGTCATCTTACTTTAAACTTTCAAGGGTGTTTAAAGAGAAGGTTGAGTTCTGGGAAGAGGTAAAAAATAATTTGTGAGCGTTATCATTGTTATTATGCAAGGGTGGAAGAACATCAGATTAAACATGTTCCCTGAAAAGCATGGCTCTTCAAATGCCTTCATATTCTAAATATGACATAAAATACGTAAAAATCGGGGGGTAGGTTTTTTTCGCCATGTGCTCGCGTAGTCCCATATACATCATTCTATGTACAGTGCTTGTAACTTTGCCAAGATTTGGCCAAATTTCTTATCATTTTGATGATTCCAGAACCTTGCAATACACACAAATACTTATATACTAGATGATCAACCTTTTCTGATAGATTCCTCACCGTTTCTTTCACAATGCAATCACATGACCAGAACTCAACTTTATCTTTAAAGCTTTTGATTGTTCTCACACCATTTTAAGCTCCTACAGGTGAATGAAAATGACTTTTCTTAAAAGGAAATTAAGACATGACATCATGGGTAAAGGAAGTTTAAAATTAATCCTAATTGCTTTGGGCTGAAGATCTTTCAAAACGTCATGAAAACTTCAATTCTTTTACTATTTTGAAGCTACAATGTAAATGAAAATGTTTTTCTAACAAGAAAAAACCTGACGTCCTGGGAAAATATAGTCTGAAGTTGACCTTGACTGCTTCCAATTACAAACAAAAAATCCTACTTCAATATTTCAAAGATATTTTAACCATTCTTCGAAGCAACAATGTAAATCACAATGATTTTTATCATTAGGAAAGTTGTGACATCCTGGGAAAATATTGCCTAAATTCAACCTAGACTGCTTCAAGCTTAGAGATCTTATTTCAAGGGCATTTCAATGTTCTTTCATGAGCTAGAGACAAGTCATCTATCAAGTACTTAATGCTGCATTTCACATTAATGGTTTACCTTTAGGCCCTAGTATATCCGGCGAGAGCGAGAAGGGCATTGACTGGTATTATAACCTAACATAGAATTCACCCCATTTCACTGCAGGCAAACAATGTCATTTTTTAAGAGCTAAATGGGCAGTAACTTGTATTATAATCTAACATAGAATTCACCTCAATTTCGCTACAGGCAATCAATGTCATCTGTTAAAAGCTAGAAGGACATTAATTAAACCTCTATTAATTGATATGAAATAATGCTCTTCTGGCCCTCAGCAGTCAATGCTGTTCCATGGACTATCTTTTGAGCAAGGACAGATTTAAACCCTCTTTCCTTTACCTTCCAATGAGCTTTCATCCGAAGACGTGACAGGATTTTATAATCACAAGCACTTCCAGGTAACGGATCCCTAAGACAAACTGGGGACCATGGAAATTATCACCCGCCAGAAAGAAGCTCATTTACCTTGAAAGATATATATATATATATATATATATATAGTCATAACGTACTTTCGACTCTCAACAGTAAGTATGCTGATTAATAATCCACATGATTTCATGGAAAGTAAATCATGAGTACCACTCCATTTTTGTATTTTATTTTAATATCTTTTTGAGGTGGGGAGATGGGGATGATAAATTTTATTTTGTTTTATCAAACTGTTTTATTTACATGTACATAACTTAATATTTTGCATAAGTCTGTTAAAAGGGCTAGGCCTACACCATCTTTAACACTATCAGTATCATCTGCTGAGAATGAGAGCCATAAGGGGGTAAAACTCCAAACAGATTTAACGTCCTGCTAGCTCTCAAGTGTTCCTCTAAAACCGTCATTTCATCAGACTCCTTTTCAATATCGCTCTCCTCCATTTTCTCATCATCAAATCTTCTGAATACTTTCGTCTTTCTCATCATGCTCCTATCACCTCCTTCGTCTTTCTCCTTGGATTTTCTACCTATCCCTTCCCAAAGGTAAAAACTGACACCTCAACCTCCTTCCTGCCCCCACCGTGCCCCCTCTCCTCCCCTTCTCCCTCCTCCTATCCAATTATCATCTTCCTTATCTTTCCTCTTCCCTTCAGCTATGTTCATACAAGACTGTCAAAGTTCTAAACTTAAAGTTTGAGAAACCTCACATTTATAAACTACGATCCACCAACAAGGATGAGGGTTCACACAAGACATTTTTTTTAAAAACATTACCTGTATTAATAGTTATCTACAAGCAAGGAGAAGGGGTTCATTTGAACTACAAGCTGACATAACTTCCAAGTTAATTTGTATCCCACACAGCACATATAAACTGCAAGTGAGGACCTTTCCTCACTGCTTCTAGTTATCACCCTAACCTTACATTAAGACCTATCTTGGTTGGTAACTTTGAGTTAACCTACAATTTCGTAACCACAAGTGCATCCATACAGTCCCTTTTTAAACTACAGGATAACTTCAAGTTGGAACTAGGGCCTAAACTTAAACTTAAACTTAGACTGTCATGTGAACCTCACTTTCAAGTTTGTCATCTTCTTTTCACCTCTGCAACCTCTTGAATACCTTGACAACATACATATACTGACCTCCAGACGGTTTCCCTAAAGCATACCGTGTTGGGTGACATTTTGACAAGTACAAGGTTAGGCGATAAGCCTGTATTAACCCTACCATTATACCTAGATTCTAATCCCACCTGAAGCAGGTTTAAGAAGTGCGAGATAGAGATTAAAACGTAAGATAAGAATTGAAACATTATCATTGTACAACAATGTGAATGTGAACAGTGTCTTTGAGAAATCAATTCACTGAGTAACTTGTGAGAAGCCTATTCAATGTACAGATGTGAGTTGGTTTAGCGGCACGTTCACTTGGTCAGCTCTCTGTCTTCGCCTACAAACTGGCTCAGGCGACCCCAGGTCGATATAATGGGCGGTCTCCAGACCTAAATAATCATATCTGATTGAGACACGACTGTAAAAACCCAATTTCACACACTTCTTTGTAAAACTTCTGGTACAAGAGAGTTAACTGCAGAACAACAGATTCCATTCAATATTTATATTCTAAACTTGATTAAAACTGTATTTCTACAAAACCAGAAACTTATTTTGATTATTACTTGCACAGATTTTCTTCTTTGAATAAGCACCAATCCAGACATTCAATACAAGACCTTAGACTGAACTTTGCAAATACTAAATTTGGGGTCATAAATCCCGCACCATGTTTATGAATTTATAGAATACCTTTCTTTGTTTACAAAGGAAGGACCAGAGACATGGACAAAGTCTACCGTACTTCAAAATTTGTTCCACTTGACCCCTTACTACTTTTTCAAGGAACAAATTTAATGATAGTGGGTAGTTTTCGTAAAGACTGTACAATGTAAATGGCTTAAAGATGAAGTTGAGTTCTGGTCATGCGATTGCATTGTGAAAGAAACGGTGTCGAACCGACCAGAAAAGGTTGATCATCTAGCATATAAGAATTTGTGTGTATTGCAAGGTTCTGGAATCATCAAAATGATAAGAAATTTGGCCAAGTCTTGGTAAAGTTACAAACACTTGCACAGAAAGATGTATATGGGACTACACGAACACGTGGCGTAAAAAGCCGGCCCCCTGATTTTTACGATGTTACATGCATATTTAGAATATGAAGGGATTTGAAGAGCCATGCTTTTCAGGGAACATGTCTTAACTGATGTTCTTCCACACTTGCATAATAAGAAAGAGTAATGCTCACAAATTATTTTTCACCTCTTCCCAGAACTCAACCTTCTCTTTAATGTCTGGAGAAGTTGTTCTGAGTTGACCCGATGGCTCAATTATGAATTATCAACGATATTGGTATGGTATAATGATATTACAACACACTATTAGTTGGGACAGGAAAGTTCATTGAACTGTCTGGGACTCGGTTTTCATGATCCCTTCAGTTGTATCAAATTTTGATCCGTTCAAGCTGGTTTAAACTAGATGAGTTTAATAATTGTCATGAATTTCCTTTAAAGGATATCTAAGTTTAAACCAACAAATAAAACAATACATAAGAGCATAAATGAAACAAAACTGTAAAAGAAAGAGGCCATATGGTAAGAAACTCCAATTAACATAATTCGTCTTTGAGCCTTGATGGATACCAATCACTTGCTCAAGCGCTTGTTGTAAAGATGTTAATCTAGCTATTAGATACTTGACAAGTTCAGGGATTAAAGGAGATTGTAGCTACAGGGGCTCCTTCCACCACCTGTTCTTGACCCCAAAGGTTTAATTGTTCTAAAGTGACTCACTAATTTTTCTGTTCATCTTTTTCACTGAGGTCAAGAGGAGACTGTGTAAGGAAGGGGCCATGCTATCGCAGGTGATGACGTGAAAGACCTGGGCGATACCCTTCAAAGGCATACATGATATGACCATGCAAGGAGCTGATGTAAACAGTTATCTTTACAATTGACTTAACGCCCTTATGACTCTCAGTAATCTAAAAGATTTTTGATTCCCCCTTCCCTTTCTTTAAGCATATAGCTTAATAGGGGAGAGGGAGAGGGAGAGACCAGGGTGAGGTATATGCCAAAGGAATACCAGATGCGACCAAGGAACTTGATGTAAATTAACAGGTACATGTATCTCACAGATAATTTGCTAAGAGCCAGGAGAATGTTCCTCAATTTAAAAGTAAACATGTTATGGTATAATGCCCTTCTGGCTCATAGATGATTTAACTCTCCTTCCCTTTTCTTAAAATATGGATAAATTGCATGATTTCAGCAAGACAACTTATAAACTGTCCATGCTTTGATAGAATCAACTTTTGTTTAAATCCTCCCAAATTTTGCTGAAAGGAAATTCAAAGTTTGAAGAGGCATAAATTTGCATAATCATCAGTCCTTTGTCATCATATGATATACTTTGTCATTATAACGACCTTGCCATTGCCCATTCTACATGACCTATTTTAATTAACTCTTTGACAACAGGAACTAGGGGGGGGGGGTTCTGTGTAAAGCTTATGGGAATGTGAGAATTCAGTAGTGAAGGGGTTAAGGGGGGGGGGGGACAAGCTGAAAAGAGAAATGACAAATGACAATCCCAATGTCACGCAGAAGTACAGGAACCAATACCAAGGCTACCTTTCCATTGTTTTCAATGACAGCGGAAATAGGGGATTTTACTAATTTAACTGGTTGGTAATAAACTAAAACCCACAGGAAAAGGCATTTTATCATTGCTTCCTTATTTGTGATCAAGATTATTTTTCACTCCGCTCTGATGAAAGATCTTAATTGTTCTATCCCATTCGTTGCTGCCGAATCATTGATGGTTAAGTACCCAGGTATACGTGCACAGCTCATTATATCTGATTCCCCAGAAGATATCAAAGTTATTAAAAGGATATTTGTCACAAAACGATATCATGATGACAAATGACTTCCGCAACTGCATTTACACATAACAATAACTCCCCCATAATATTTATTTTATTACACGTTTTCTTTGAAGAAGAAATTTATTACGGCAATAAACTGTATGTCTAGCACGATCCTGAACACGAACAATAACAATAAACTGGAGATGTATGAGCAAGATATCCTCAAAAGAACCACGCTGGAATAAAAGCAGCCATATATATGTGTGGCATTCAAACCATATGGCGAGAGTTTTCTCGATTGCCATGTAGTTGTTTTTTGTTTGTTTTTTGTTTGTTTTTTTGTAGTTCTAAGAGAATGTTTGATCTGCTGATAGCATGAAGGGTGTTAATGAAACCATATACATTTACATGGAGTTAACGTCCTCTGGCTCTCAAAAGACAAATATTTCAACACCATGTATAGTGTGGTTTAGACATGGACAGGTTCTTGCGTGACACAAAGTTTTGAAGGACATGAAAGGTATTTCAGGTCTTGTCTCCCAGACCAACTGATTCAAATCTGATAGTGCCTCTCATTATTTCCTTCCTTCCTTCATGAGTTCGATGAAAGAAGGTTTTGGTCAGGTGTAAAATTTCCCCATTCATTAATTTATAATTAAACAAAGGGCGTTATGACAGAATGTGATACATACTTCATGGGCAAGCTTCTATTTATGTTGTACAAATCCATTAGTCCTACAGGCTACTGGTTCTGTGTTCTATGGGATCTAAATGTTATTGGTCCTATATATGTCCTATTAGTTCTAAATCATATTAGTCATATTGGTCCTGCACCTTATCAATTGCTCAAATGTCCTATATCAGTCAAATGTCTTATCGGTTTGATGTCCAATTAGCCATACATGTACTTCACACTAAATTCCATTAGTCCTACATTGAATTGGTTCTTGGTAATTCTAAGTCCTAATAGTCCAATGAAAATAATATAACACTACCATCAATCCTACTCCTCACCACAACGCTAGCACTATCAATAGAACCCATGGGACTAAAAACTGAAGAAAAGAAATCACAAAGGTTTGATATGATGTATTGCCTTGGACCATTGGGATGTAGAAGGACTATAGAAATGGCTGATCTTTCTAAATTGTACAAATCCCTTTCAAGATGCTTTCTTTCATGTCTTCAACCGCCATTGGAAAGATGGAAATTTAAAAGGCTAGTGAAACCCCCTAACATACTCCTTCATAACCACAGCAGACATAGATGTATTCGTTGTCAGAGATGACACGCCACGCCCACTTATGTAATGAGCATTCTGACATTCAATTCGCCCATCGCATCCATCTTCCAACAAAGCAAACATTGTATGACTCTTACTACTATAGTCAAACTGTCTTTTGAAAGAAAGAAGGGTGTTAGCACTTATACTTGTACATTGATCTAATGCCCTTCTAGGTCCAAACAGACAATATCATTCTCACAGCAAGTTATGGAGACCAGTTTGGAAGCTATTTTATGGTTATAGTTCATATGGGACCAGCCTTTAAACTTGTTTAACTTTACACATTTTGGTCAGTGGCAATGAATAAGCTTTAGGAAGGAAATCAAAGCCTTTAAAGAGGAGTGATCGGGATTAACTGTAAGTATTTCTTAGATGACCAACAATAGAACCATTTGTTAAGAGCCAGAACAGCATTAACACTGTCTTAAAGGTACTATGTCCCATTTGCAGGCCAAAAAAATGAAAAAGTTAAATTCCAACTGCATTTGAAAGATAATACTAATTTAGAACTTCCCTAAAAAAGGTGGGGCTTGAAACTGTCTTCAAGTGGGAAAATAACGACTATTAGTTGTCGAATCGACTTTAGGGCTATAGAGCCCAAAAGTAATAGTCTTGATTTTCAGACAATTGTACCAAATGGTCATACGTTTTATGCTGCGCAAAGATTCAATCAGTTTAATCTTGGCCATCACAAGAAGTGGGTTACTGATGTAGACAAATGCTCATGTACCCTTTACAACTCTTTTCATGTATGTTATTACCAAAGAAGAAAAAAAAGCCAGTCAGTAACTCAATAGTGTCTAACAGTGAAGTCTAGCAAGTAAACAGGTTTCCTTGCATAATTTGAATATGAGGACACTGCTAACGTTTAAATTTCACAGATAGGACATACATGACATATTCATAATTCCTGCAAAGTTCTACAGAATTTGAGGTTGGCTGCAAAAGGGACATAGTACCTTTAAAAGCAATGCCCTTCTGGCACTCTGTGGACAAAATATCCTTGATAACCACTTATACTCTTTTCACACTGGCAATATTTTGCTTAACCCCGTACTATAGGTGGGGTTAAGGGGGGGGTCTTAGCCCCACCTATAGTACGGGGTTAAGCCTATTCCACTTTCTGTTCAGACTGGTTTTTACCAAAGTGGGCTAAAGTTGGCTAACCCCACCTATAGTACGGGGTTAACTAACCCTGCAAAATAGCAGGGCTAACTCCGCAATTGTGGTGGTAACTCCTGCTAACCCCGCAATTGCGGTGCTAAGCAAATGAATGAGAACAGAAACGAAAAATAGTCCGGTACTACGCAATGGAGCGTATCGCAGCTGGCCAGATGCGAAGTATGTCCAATCATAACATGCACGATATCCGGGGTTAACGAAATGCAGTGAGAACAGCGGGAATTTTCTTATTCCGGAATAGGCGCTAGTACGGGACTAAAAACAGCGTGTGTGAAAAGCCAAAAAAAATAGTCCGGGGTTAAGGATAGTACGGGGCTAAGCAAAGTACGGGGTTAAGCAAAACCAGTGTGAAAAGAGTATTAGGTGACTCAATACCTGTATATAGCTACACAGGCTAACATGTGACAAAAATGTTACGGTTGCGGCTGGTGATTCTTTTTCATGTTGATTAAAAAAGAGAAAATAAGGCCATCCTTTACATTCATCTACCACATGAACCACAAATTGAGGTCAGACAAAAAGGGAAAGTTATTATGCTCATGTCCTAAATGAGAAAATTGTTTTTTTTTACTTACCTGATAGGTTGGAAGTGGATGTGAGAGGATGGTGGGCATCAAGATGTTTCATGAAAAAGGAAAGAAAGAAAGAAAGAACATATATTAATGATTTATATCCAGTAAGCATGATGTAATGTGTATTTATTATATAGATAGCAAGAAGAATATAAACTTTTTATTCCAAATTATTACATGAGTTTCTACCCTTCTTGCTCTTAACCCTTTGAGAAGGGGCCTCAAGTAATTCTCCGGCTGGAGTCTATTGGATATATGTTATATAGCAAAATCAAATTCGGCATCAACGGGTGAACAGATGATTTGATATGACATCAAATTGTCAAGATTTTTCAGAAAGAAAGGTGATTCATAGAGACAAAAAAGAGATGTATTATCAAACTCTCATTTAATACCTCTTATGCTGAGAGCCAGAAGGGCATTAACTCTGTGTTGAAACATATGAGTTATAGTGCCCTTCTGGATGTCAGTCTCAACAGACGATCTATTCATCATTTGATATCTCTGACTTTTGAGAGCAAGAAGCCTAAGATATCAATGAGTTTAATAATATACATCTCTTTTATTTCTCTATGAATCATCTTTCTTTCTGAATAACCTTGACTGTTGGATCACACATCAAATCATCTTTTGACCAGTTCAAGTGAGGTCAATTTGCATGATTTTGCTATTTATAACACATATTTTCAATAGACTTTCAGCAGATAATAAAATATACGATTAAATAACAGGTTATCAGGTGACCACACAGAAGGTGATCATATACATCAAACATTTCTATATTCCATAATTAATATTTCATAACTCTTTTGAAGCAAGACCAATATAAATTTTCTACAATGCAGCAGTGCTGGAGGTCTCTGCCCTACATTTATCTCCCTGGATGTCACGCCGAGGTCAGATATGATTTATCTCAAAAATTCAGAGACAAAAGAGAAGTTAGAATGAACCCTATCACCCTTTCATGAATAAGACAACAACATAAGGATGTGGTTCTTGCATGACATGAAACGCGAATTTAAATGCGATATCAAACGTAATGATACTGACATCTGTCTGCGCTAAAATGAGACGTATTGCATTACTCCATGAACATTGTGTAAAGGGTGTTCACACTTGTGACTAATCTCTCCTCTGCACAAGTTATGCTTATTATGAAGGCAGCTTCATGAATAATAATGTGTGAGTATATTCCTCCCTCCTTAAAAATAGTAAACTTGAAACAATAGGCCACATTAACACTTGCAGATGTTTTGTGTGTTCAAATGAATTGTCTTTTTTTTCATGAAGACAGGCACTGATGAAAGAATGTTAGATGTCAAATAATTCCACATTAAACTTTTGTATTACCATTTAGCTGGGTACGAATGATACATGTATATGAAATATTGAAACATACATCTAGAGCTGGTGCATAACATTCATATTAACTTTGCAAGATATCAACGATAATTAGCGATGCATTCACACTCGTTATCTTGATACATTAAAAAACATCCTTTTTCTCCAGAGAAAACACCTAAAGTTAACCACGAGTAAACGAGCCCACACCCTCATATCCCTTTCTTATCTCAATCACATCGACCACACATGAACAGAAAAAAATGATAAGCATAACTGCATATCGAATGGGACAGATAACGAGTGCCTTGGGAGTTACATGAATGATGTGAAGGTATAATGAAGAAACAAGTGAGAACTCAACCAGCTCTTGGCCTAATAACCTAATACATGTTCACAATGTACAGAGACAGCCTAGTAAATCACTGGCTGACTGACAACACAGATGCAATTCAAACAACAATAATTGAATCAAATATAAGAGCATAATTTTATCAAATACATGAATTTCGCAGGTAGATTCGAAATGTGTTACTAGGGAACAAACTTATGTAAAATCTGAGTCGGTACGGTGAAGCCCTGATCAAACCAAATTCCTTACAGGTGTATTATCATTAAAGCCCAAATTGTTTCACTTAAATTGTATCATAATGTGAAAGAGGATATTATTTAGAATATATAATTTGGGTTTTATGTTGTACGCAGAAAACCTAAATTTTGTATTCTTTCATCAATATTCTACTTCAAATACCTTTGTTTAAAAAATCCTTGCAGAAATGTGTCTTAAATGACATCCTCTTTCACATTATGATACAATTTAAGTGAAATTTTTCCATCAAATTTTTGGTGAATTTGGGGCTTTAAACATGATCATAATGTATGAACACAGCCCTTAAAAGTCACTGGGTGACAGCTCCAATGCTTGGGTGCTTCAAACTTCACTGTAAAATTGTAGTTATTTTCAAAGGAGTACAGACTATAGGCTATATCCTTACATACATACACAGACCCTCAAAGCAAATCACCCTGTGCAATTTGGCGAGCTGTGTGGCACATCTCTTCGGGTCATTGGTCATGTTATGAGGCTAAACACGCCCCTCCGAAATAATCTTTGATACCCACTATCCTTATTTTCCCTTTCTTTTTCTTTCCTCTTCTTCTTTTCATGATGGACACATAGCCCAATCACACCTGTCCACAGTTTTGAACAACTGCTGAGCTGTAAACTAAATCGCCATGGTAATTTCTCATCATGCAAAGGTTTTTATATACCTTGTCTCCTAAAGGTATTTCTCTACTACTCTTGAATATTCCCCTTACTTCATACCAAGGAATGGTCTTTATCTAAAATCTTGTTTTATATATGTTTCTAAGTAATACACACAAAAACATTGTACAGGGATAACACATGTTTTCACCCAATGTTCTGTACAAAGTGCTGCAATGGAAATATGTCAGTACCTGAAAACTGACATCCCTTCATTAATTGTCATGGCTCTATATCAGAATCAACACCCACATTTAAAGGCTCTAATGTATTTCATACTTAAGATTGCTTTGGAAAAAGGTGACTGAAAATAAAACAAAAGAAAATTGAAGCCACCATCACATTTTATCTTTGTATTGTGAATTTGAAGCATTGTGCACTACTGTACTACTTTAAAAATAATGAATATATGAAGAAAGTATGAAACTGAGAATTGCTATTAGAAAAAGTTGGTGAAGAACATCCGTTTAGAACAAAGAAATACTGTATGCTATTATTGGAAAGGAAGACATAACATCAGGGAAAAAGAGAATCTGACCAACCAGATAGAATTAAAAACTTTGATGGCGAACTGATGCATCAGACACTAGCTCCTACAAAGAGATCTTACAAAGTAACAAACTTATCAAAAATTTAAGTTGTGACTGTGAAGCGGTGAAGGCATTAAAACACGGAATCACAGAAAAGTACAAATATAGCAATATGACTATACTTGAAAAGAAAGACATAAACACAAGCACGGTAAGGAATTATAAAACCAGTTAAATAAGAATTTAGAAAGTTTGATAGCAAACTGATGCATCATTAGATACTAGCTCCTACAAAAAGATCTTACAAAGTACCAAACTTATCCAAGATTTGAGTCAACACGACACCATGAAGCTGTCAATTTCACCTATACATTAAAAGGTAGTGCAATGAGCCGAGAATGAATTAATCCACGATAATGCCACAAGGTATGCTACTAAGGAGGCGAAAATAAACAATGTTCCTTTGACGACATTAATTTTATAGGCAGATGAATAAGAAGCCTTACATTTACAAGGTGACAGCGAAATTCCACATTCTAGTCAACACTTGGAAGCCTAGTGACTGACTTATGGGTTGTTCACACTGGAGGAAATACATACGAATCAAAGAAACGTTGTATAAAGACTCATCGTACAGCGAACAGAGTATACAGACTAGAAAACAACATCTTATAGTCTGTAGAGAAATGTTGTATAAACAAAATAAAGTTAAAGAGGTCGATTGATATGTCAGCTGGCTAATCATCAGTGTACGATCATAATAAGCCCCGCCCATTTATACAATTTTTGTATGATACAGCATTCACACTAGAGCAGGATCCAGATTCTTTATTGAGATTATATGCGTTTTTTTGTTACCGGTATAGAACGTTTCATTACACAACGTTTCTTTATATGACATTCAGACTAGAAAAAAAGGTAAGTACTCATTATATACTGTAGCTACGCAATGAATTATGATAGTGTGAACACATTATGTTGTTCCAGGTATTATGAAATGGATCATCATGATAAGTCTACCTGGTAGAATACAAGGAATGGGGTGTGTTCACATGAGATTCAGCAAATTTTAAGTTAAGTCCTGTGTGAACCTTGATGCTGTGTTTTGACCATGTTAATTTCACAGTGACCGAATGGAGGAGCCTGGGAGGACAAATTTAAAAAGAGTTCCTTTTCGCTGGGAGGGGACAGAAATGATCGTATTTATTACCTAGCTCTACCAAATTCTGTGCAGTGATGCACAGGACTTTGAAGTAATAGCATCATTATACTTCAAGGGAATCCTGTCTATTTAGTCCATTATTTCAGTCCTTACAAGTAGGAATATTTGAGGAGCTGGGGTACAATAGGCAAAAGGGAAAACTTTGCCGTAAATTGCTACTTTTACTTCAGTTTTTTGAGACAGGAATGTTCCTAGCTAAGTTGAAATTACATACGCAGTGTCGAAGAAAAGCTTGTTAGTAAACAGCTACAGTTAGCACAATGCATTCTCCACATTTCAGCTATTCCATGTAGCATAAAAAACAAATATTTGAGGAGCTTTAATACTTCCAGAGTTCATGAACTTTACTGGAAAACAGTTTGTAAATCAGACATGAAGTGTCGTTTGTATCCTGTACATGAAATAGAAAAGTCATAAAGCTTGTACCTTTAGTAGCACTTTACATAAACTCCAAAAACAATGGGTTATGTTTCTAAAGCAATAAACACTACATTCACACAAATGTAATACCATGCAGATAATCTGAAGGAATTATGGAGCAACATCCCCCAGCTGAGGCCCCAATCCCCCACCCTCCCCCAACAAAAAAAAACTTTGTATGTTAATGTGTTCTCAATGTGACTTCTTTGACTTGATGAACAACCTGACTCTTGAGAACGTACAAGCTATTTCAGATATTTTTCAAAGAGAAATTAAAGAAGGGATTAGTTGGGGGGCTACATGTTTGTTGTCATTTAAGCGTCTTCCCCTAGTGACGTCAAAGTCCGGAGATTACAATTAAGGGGCTACTGGTATTCTTGTAAATAATAGAAGTACCGGTAGCCAGATGATGGTTTCCTGATGAAGGCAATGATTTGGCCTACTTCAAAATGCTCATGAGTTCGGAAATCTTTTTCAGGAGATACTGCGTTCATAAGAATCGGTTTGATTATTCGATTTGGAGGAAAAAGTTTATCTGCGAGATTTCAACCACAACATGTTTCTCTATAGGCCTCACTTCATCAGATCGGGTTTGCCAAATAACCCGCTATTTTAACTGTCCCGATCGCAAGTTAGCCAGTTAATTTGCATCCTTATCAGCCAGCAGTTGCAATTAGCAGGATATTTGGTCGAGAAAATATCCTGCTATTTGGGAAATAGTGGGCTAATTAGCGCCCGTCCAAGCTATTTTGTGATGATTGTATCGGTCTGGTGAAGACGCAGTTTCGAGCTTCGGGATTATCCCGAGTCTGAAAATAACGGGTTATTTGGCAAACTCAAGTTGATGAAGACAAGCCTATTATCATTTTTGTTTTCTTCTGATGTGACAGACAAGGCTGTTTGTGAGTACATCACAGGAAAGGGATGACACAGAACAGACATTGAACAATATTTTGATGTAGCATAGCTACAGATTATAGACAATTGCAGAAGATGTTGTCAATATTATTGGGAATGTGCCAGATTAATCATAGAAAATTTTGGAGATGTCTGCTGTAAAATCATGAACTTGTACATGCAAGAAACTTTCACACATTTCACGAGAAAGTCCATATTCATGCTGTTAAATGGTAATTATAAAATGTTACAATGATCATTCTTTGCTGCAAAAACGATTGTAACTGAAGATTAGCTATAGTTCTACGTTTTAACTGAAGAAAGCTCAGACAGCGAGACAATTTCTGTCATGAATATCAACTAGGCCTTCTGAACAAAAATGCTAACAACTAGTAGCTCTAGATAAAAAAAAACTCTATAGGAAAGTGTATTCCAACATGGACCTACTACGAAGGTCCATGATTCTAGATTGGGGAATTAGAAGGTAGTAAATGGGTCTCTGAGCTTCAGGGACCATCCAGTGGCATATTTGCTGTCGAACACAATGTAGTCACAATGGCACTGATTACCAGGGATAAGAATGGCTAAATTAGTTTGTCATAGTGTCTTAAAAAGTCATTTAGGCTTAAATTACAATGAGGACCATCTTCTTTCTCGTCCCCCTCTTGAGAAAATTGTTTTCAGTGGAACAAGTTGAACAACATGTTACATTCTCAAGAAACAAAAAAATTTGGACAAATCATTTTTTTTTTTACATACTTCAAAAATTACAAAACTAGGTAAGGGTAAGAATAGTTTAGTTGTTAATGTTATCTGTATATGTACAATATACTATTAGTACTGTATGTACAAAGTATTCCATCAACCCCTCCTCTTTCACTCTACATCTATATACACTCTTTCTTTTCATCTTTGAATGATAATATAGGTCCACTCCTCAGACCAAGGGAGAGTACATACATGTAGAGCTAGCAACTTCTACCGTAATTGTTTCTAAAAATAGACAGGAAAGAGGCAACGAACAAAAGAGACAAGTATCATCTTAAGCTTAGCTTTGGGATGTTAGCTGAATTAGAAAAGGTTAAGAGGGAGGGTCAATAAGTGACATTTGTCCGCCGCCCGGAGTGGGATCACAGGGGGGCAAAATGTACCATCAGGGGGACCGAAACAGGGGCGAGGAGTGATGGAAACCAGTCAAAATAGGGGATCCCATCGGTAGAGAGAGACTCGATTTAAAAAACATGTTTGTTACAAAGGTGGGCATCACTGAGGTGGAATAGGTGAGAAGCTGCTTAGAAAACATGGTTATTGGTTCCCCAACACGTTGTCGTTGTCTCAAAAATCAGCATCAATATTTGCAATGCTTCTGAAAGACATGGAAACCAGTCAAAATAGGGGATCCCATCAGTAGGGAGAGTCGAAAAACATGTTTGTTACAAAGGTGAACATTCATGGCTGGCCTGGGCATCGCTGAGGTGGAATAGGTGAGAAGTTGCTTAGAAAACATGGTTTTTGGTTCCCCAACATATTGTTGTTGTCTCAAAAGTCAGCATCAATATTTGCAATGCTTCCAAAAGACGAAAATAGGTGGTATATAGTGTCTTCGCTCATTGTGTGTTGTAACAATGAGATCTCTGTACAATTCTGGTGCCAAAGACTGAAAAAATGTGGTGACAATGCATGTACAACAAAACATTCACAACATTTCTGAAAAAGTGTCACATATAGGGCTTTACAATTGACAGAGGAAGAAATGAAAGACAAATCCTGTCAAATACTGAGGCTTTAAAGAGTGTAAAAAAGTAACAATTGAGAGGGGGAAAATAACTTTTCATTCAGAGCCCTACAAAATGCGCCAGATGCATAAGGAGAAAGAGAAAAAGTTTCTGCACGTAATGTATCCATTTTTGTGTTGATTGAATAAGAAATCTAAAGATGAATTTTATTACATTTATATTTGAAACAACATTTGGAGATTGCAGTTCATACCAATCCTATAGGAAAGGGAATAACACCTTTTCTCTGGGAAGGGTGCAAGAATGGGATTAAAAGGGTACAGGAATGTGATGGAAAAGGTGCAAGAATGGGATTAAAAGGGTACAGGAATGTGATGGAAAAGGTGCAAGAATGGGATTAAAAGGGTACAGGAATGTGATGGAAAAGGTGCAAGAATGAGATTAAAAGGGTACAGGAATGTAATGGAAAAGGGGTAAGAATGAGATTAAAAGGGGGTAAGAATGAGATTAAAAGGGGGTAAGAATGAGATTAAAAGGGGGCAAGAATGGGATTAAACAGCACTTATAAAATAGTTGACAAGATTTGAAGTGCTTAACAGTAACTTGAGATTACTCAATTTAGATCAATGGCACTTCATCCACGACTTTATATTGAGGTGTCAATACTTAGGGAATAGCGAAGACACTTGAAGAAGAACCCATGCATGTGGATTCAATAAGCCTTGTATTCAATTATGTAAGGTGTGACTTTCTGAAGTACATTGCCACAAAGCACAAAATTAGGGGGGTTTCTGCTTTGTATTCACTTTTTTTGTATGTGGCCTATACAAAAAGAAATGGAGAGTTCTTGGGTTGCCATATTTATCTTATGCATGTTTGGGAGTGGATTTCACAAGCACTTTTTTTGGAAGGAAATTTATGAAGCAAGTAGCCTGTCTGACCATTTGATACCCAATAGAAAGGCCTTTCCAATCTCAAATACTGTCATGCATTCTATAATGTTTTCTGTTAGCAACTTGTATATTCTAAACAACTTCACAACAACTTATCCCAATATTAATGCTCCATCAACTAAGATATGAATTGACCATTTTGAACAGACCTTGTATGTGCCTTTAGTTTAAATGCGTTATAATCTGCTTCCTTTTCCTATTCCTTATTCCCAAGCGACCCAAGCAAATGGTTTGAGATCTTCACAAGTTACAAGCTAATGGATTCAAAATAGTCATTAGGCTATCAACAGTAGTATCCTAATCAATTCAAATGGTCTACCCCTTAGAGACGGGGATAACATACCACCTAGAATGCGCAGAAGGGGGACAAAGCACACCCCTCATCTTCCTCGATTACGCCCCATTTCATCCCCATAATGATTCTTCCATTACCCCTTCAAGACTCTGAACTGGTGACAATTCGCCATTCCCGATCCCATTTTTGCTTAATACCAAGGGACCACGAGATGAATGTAAATTCTGAAAGTTACCCTGCCATGCAGCATCGAGCTTAATACATTAATGATTTTTCCCTTGAAATAAATTGGTTGAAAATGTTCCATGAATTCCCCCGTTACCCCTCCATATAAAGAGAGGTATGAGAGGGGTAACAATGCACCCCTGGTCCTTCTTCAGCTACAGTTGTGAATTCCTCCAGGAAACAGACCATGAATTTTATGCTGGTTTAATCAATAAAGGGGCAATTCAGGAAATTCTTGAGTTTTACCTCCCAGACACGGCATTGTGCAGGAAAGACACAATGAAGACTTCCTTTTTTGGCAGGTAATTGTCGAAAATACCACAGACCTGTGATTCCCACCCCGAGGTTGCCAAGACCATGCAAGTCTACAAAGGGAATTCAAGCATCCAATGGACGCATAGCTTGCAAGCCAGAAAACTCATTTCGGTATCCATTCCCTTTTACTAATTTCTTCTATATCCTATGAAAAAATGATCATCAATGATTACTAATTGGAACACATGTTTGTAAGACATCGACTAATGCGACCACCAGCTTCCTTCCGTGTTTGCTTTCATCTTGCTCCATTTGTTGACATACCTTACCGCACAAGGAGGACAGTTTTTTAAGCTTTCTGAAATCTTGGACCTACTGATGGTCGATTTGATACTTGCGAAAGGCTGCAGAATATCCCTGATTTAACTGAATAGAGGTCAGATTTGCCCCTTTCTGGACCCACAATTCGGACAGGCAGACCGACTTTGCGTGAGTTTGCGTGAGAGTCGGCAACTCTATTGCTAATGCCTGGTGACAGTTGTACTTCAAGGATAACAACAGAAGAAATTAAACAAACCAATCGCAGAGGACGAAGATCAATTTACCCCCAGCTGAGTCAGTTGGTCATAGGTTTCATCGCTTGGCCTTCCCTGACCATCCCCCCTTTCAGACTCGACATAATTCATTGTATAGCTCTGTGAAAAGCATGTTATGATAAATAATAAACTTCTTCTAGTATGAAAGTCACAAAAACTAACAAAAGACTCACAGTCTAAACAGCACTACAAAACTCTACAAAACTCTACAAACTCTAAAACAAAATGTTGCATGGCTAAACAGAAGTTTGAGCATCAAAAAATCAACTTGAACTTTCCCATCTACCTGAGCAAGGCCATCATCAGTGTGTGTGGATACATGAATGACTAGCCAGTTCTAATCTTGTATCCTCAAACAAAACCATGGCATTAATAAAAGCTAATTTTTAAAAACTAATATCAACTATTTTTTTTCATGATGCTTCTTCACAAGAAACATTTTTCATGTATGTATTTCCCTTTTGCTATACAATGATTCTATTCATTCAATAGGATATACGACACTTCTGCAATCATTGCTCCATTGTGGGTTCTGACACTAACCAAATTCCTAAATTCAATCATGGACCAAACACTATCACTAATCTTGACCCTAACCCTAAACCTAACCTAAAACCCTGTTGCAAACCTAACCCTAACCCTAAACCTAACCTAAAACCCTGTTGCAAACCTAACCCTAACCCTAAACCTAACCTAAAACCCTGTTGCTAACCTAACCCTAACCCTAAACCTAACCTAAAACCCTGTTGCAAACCTAACCCTAAACCTAACCAAAAACCCTGTTGCTAACCTAACCCTAAACCTAACCAAAAACCCTGTTGCAAACCTAACCCTAACCCTAAACCTAACCTAAAACCCTGTTGCAAACCTAACCCTAACCCTAAACCTAAGTTGCAACCCCAACCCTATACGTTTAATGACATAATTTTCAGAGAAACTATCCCTGGAGAAAACGTCTGAGCCCCATTCCTTTTTTTGTTTCTTTATACAAAATTCATAAAGGTTTCTACTGGTCTGAACCAGCTTCAAGACCTACTGCTTGATTGTTTGTTGTTAACCTTGGTCGTGACTTACGAGGTCCAAGGAGCACTTATGACAGAATTCAGTTCAAGGGCAGAGAGCGGAAGGAATTGAGTGTCATTTTCAAAAAGTGGAAAAGAAGCAGACTCATAATCAAAACAAACCGTAAAGCATTAAATTCAACAAGGTATTCTTTTTCTTTTTCATATAACATTTTTAAATACTACATAATTTGCCCTTTGCCCTATGCATAATGATGAATACATATTACAATATTGTATATTTCTTATTCTCAAAAGGTTTGCTTTTTTCCTCAACTATTATAATTAAACACGTATTTTCTTTCTACTATACACCATCAAGTTTGATAAAGTGTGAAAACGTGATGATGCAGAGCTAAACTTGAAATACACAGAAACTCCACCAATCATTTGCACCTCTTTGAAGAGCCAGTTAACTCTCAAGTATGGTAGAAGGGGTCCTTATACCAAAGAGAAAAAAATACTGCGATTGCTGATTCTCTAGACCAAACAACAAGTTCACCTACAAAGGACCCCATTATGGAGCTGTTTCCGTCATAAACTTCTAAAAGCCCATTGACTTCTTGACCTTAAGCAAACCAATTCAGAAATGCCAAGTTTTCAGACCTATATTTCTCTTTATCCCTATTTTTCTTCATAACAAGTCCCATTTAACACTTGTTGGACCATTCTCTTCACAATTGCAGTCAATCAGTGTTATGTGTTTATGTGTGGAACAGGTTCTTGTTTGGGAAGAAGAGTTTCGTTTAAACTTTGAACTAACTACAACCTCAAACTCACTATCCATTCCTAACCCCCCTCCCCCCACTTAAAAAAAGAAGGAAGAGAAAGGAAATGGAGAATGACTTTTCATCTTCCTAAGATAGCTCTCTTATAGACTCTCTCTAATTTTGTCCCTTTTGGGGGTAAGTAATGTAATTGTAAAGTTTAAAAAATTTTCTCAACACTGTTTTGCACATATAAACATTAATAATGGAATCATTGCAACTGTGATTCGCAAAAATCTGAGTTTATTAAAATCTTACAACTTAATTACACTTTTGAATAAATATTTCCTAATGATCATATAAAATGTATAACTTTCAAGTAAAATGTGAACAAGTGAACTCGTAATAAGTTAGTAATTAAAACACAATTGTACATTAAGGTAATTAAGATTCAGGTGTGAAAAGGGCACATGTGGTTATGCAGGGGTCAAACCACACAGAAAAGGGAATCTAAATATTGCGGTTTACAATGCGCTGGTTAGGTAAACCACTCCATCATTTCACTGGCAGGTGATTAATTAGGTGGAAATGAACTCTATCATCGTTTGAAAGCCAGAAGGGCATTAATGGATGTTAAAGGATGAGTGAATGTCCTCCTGGCACTAAAGCAGGTGTTATAAGTTAAAAGACATACAGCTCTATATATATAAAGCACTGGACAATGGGGAAAGAAAAGTATATTGTCATATAAGTTCTTTAACTAGGAAAACATGTAAGTCCTTTAAATAGGAAATACATATCATATAAGACCCTTGAATAGGAAACAGTATCGTATAAGTCCTTTAACTACAATAAACATACATGTATAATGTAAGTTCTTTAAGTAAGAAATACATATCATTCAAGACCTTTGAATAGGAAACAGTATCATATAAGTCCTTTAAATAGGAGATACATAACATATAAGTCCTTTGAATATGAAATACATATCATATATCTTCTTCAATTATGAAATACACATCATGTAAGTCCTATAACTTTTGGATAGGAAACAGTATAGTACTGGCCAATGCTGTAAACTTATATATTTTTTTTTTTAAGTTTCGGGAAGTATATGACATCAAATAGGCTTTTATGGACAAATTAACCTTGTTTGAACAATTGGAATAACATAACAAGTTATTCGAAATCTGAGAACATTAAATCTTGTGCGTCACATGACCCTCTGGAGGAATAGCTAATCGAGCATGTTATATGGAAAATATAAACATTGTGTCACCCGGCCCGCAAAGGAAGAAGAAACCAGATCGCTTAAACATCGCTAATGCAGTCTTCTGATAACTGAGCTACTTAATTGACTGTGCATCATTTGTGATGGGATTACTTGAGCACTTATGTAAAGCTTCTACTCTATCAAGAAAAGTTTTTCATTTATCCTTTTATTATTACTGAATGATTCAAGTGATCCACTTCAAAGCTAGAATCTATTTAAACTATAAAGCCCCTTCCCCAAGAGGACATTCAGACCCATTAATTTCTAACAACATAGACCATAGACCCTGCATGGACCATAGATCCGACATGGACCTACTACGAAGCTTTTACAAACATATTCAGCCCTACATTTTTTCCAATGACAAAGCGGATATTAAGAGCAATTTCAGGATTATGGATAGGTTATGTACTCATCTCAAAATCTGGGAAACATTTCATTTACAATTGAAATAGAAGTGGTTGATATTACTGGCACTAAATCGATATTGTCCCTTCATCTTTTCTTCATCTCACCATTTGGATTCTCCAAAGAGTTCAGTTAAAAATGTTTACATCTTCACTTTTAAACAATCTTTTATGTGTATTAATACTTCTGGGACCGGTTGTATAAATCTTGGAAACAAGCATTCAATGCTAAATTACACAAATGCAACTTCCTAGAAATTAGCCAATATGGATCCACATGTTTCAGAAGTTATAACAGTTACAAGTCTGCCTCTCGTGTGTGTCTTTTTCTTCTCTCTCTCTCTCTCCATTCTTCCTCCCTCCATCTTTTCTTAGATAAACTGCCTACACTTTCTTCTTCTCCTTCTCAAAATGCCTACCACTAGAGATGGGTTGACCCCACCCTAAGTCAGTATAAATCTAGAGTTTAGAATGAAGTTTAGAACTCTCTAAAGTCTCTATCATAAACAGTCCAACAGTCTCTCTCTCTTGGGATAGGGAAACAATATTATCCTTCCATTTTCACAGTCCCATCCAATCACGGCCATGGTTATCATTCCATTTCCTCCAATTCTTGCCACTTTTCGAGTAATACCCCTCATTATTTGGATTGAAATCTTGCCAAAATAATGATTAAATCCCTTGGATGAGGTGAAAAAAAAAGATTCCAGAAGGTATTTCTGGCCCTTGGTAGTATCAAGAATGACACAAATAAGTTTAGCTCCATGGGTATTGATCGTTTTGTGGGTCACTTTTCGAAAAGAGACCCATCATCAAAAAATGTTTGGGTCTAGAATAGTTGGGGTTCCATGCTAGTATCCTATAGGTCTATTCAAAATATGAGTTTTAATTATTACTCCTATTATCAAGACATATTTACAAGTTTGAAATACAAATACTGCACACAAAATAAGGCTAAAAATGACTCACGACTGCATAGTCCGCACATATAATGTTCAATAGGGTGGAAGTTACATGTAACTCCATGCAGAGACATTATTTCAATCTAAATTAGTTTAAATAATTACTAAATTTCATCTCCTAAATCAGCTGATAATCATATTTCTCTCACCTAAATTGTACATTTAGTGTAAAAAGCTCTAGAAGATAATATTAACATCATTCTTGCAGACATTGTTACATTACAATAACTGTTTCTGATCGATCATCACATTGCTCTAAATTGATAAATAAATACTAAACGGAAGTGTTTCAACCACAGACAGATCAAATTATTATCAGAACATGAATTATAACATTATCTCGGAATGTTTGCAATATCTCTACCATTATGACATTGTTACATGACATTCACATGGTCCTTGAGAGAGCGCACTCGACCTTTGACCTAGGAATGTAACATGTCAGCCGACTGCCGGCTTTTTCATTTTGAAATAAACACGGAAGAGCACGAAGATAAGATAATAATGCTCAGTGGCATTTTCTATACACTCATGCATGTCTACATTTATGTGACAAATATGGATGACAGATATATATATACCATTTTAAAACTTTGGTTGTATCATACTTCAAAACCATATAATGTGTGTCTGTAAATATTAATCTGATCTGAATTTTGATCTGATACTTAGTTTAGTAAGATGTAAAATCCTTTTTCAAATGTGTTTCCTGACTTCTCTTAGGAATTGGGATGGAAATAAAGCTAACGACAATCAACAACACACACATTAAATTTTACAATGGAGATTAACAACAATTTCTTCTTTTTCTGCAAATCAAAGAAAAGCTTGATGTTTCTATCTCAAAATCTGACATCTTTCATCCTGTGCATATATACAGATATGACTGACATTGAAAGGCCAAGCACAGCACATTGTAACAAAGCATTTATCTTAGAATCTCAAAAGCCCCTTAGGCATTTAACCTTCAACGAAAAGACACAGTCAACTACAAATTTGCAAGAGCAAAATGGTATTATCTAATCCACAAAAGCTCAATTATTTTCATCCGATTATTGAATCAAACTTGCCATATAGACATGCCTCCAAGATACACAACAACTCTCGCAAGCAAACAAGACAGGCATTCACAATTTGACGATGTCAATTCCGCAGGTGTGCGATTGTCGTCCTATTGCTTTAGCTCTTCTGTATCTAAACTCTTAAAAGTGCCACTTCCAGGCAAACAAACGCAACCAAAGGCATTAAACATTTGCAATTATTAACCTTCGTTGCCTGAAGCTGTGGGAATTTCAATTTGCGGAATGACGTCTAGCCGCGGAGATACAACAAAAAGGACCTTGGATCCTCGTCGAAGAGTCATTAGAGGCAAACTGTGCAAGACGGGACCACTTTGTGAATTGAGGTAGTGCTCCCATGGCATTGACATCGTTAGGGTGTTCGATAATATTTAATTCCATTTCTCACACGACTAACCTAACTCTTCTTGAGTTTCCATTGTGCATAGAGCAATTATGTTCCCACAGTTAATGGAATACCAATTTAATTTATTAACAATAAGATGACATAAAAATATTCTTCCCTACTCCTTGATCTGATAATGGACTTTGAAGGATTGTGATTGTATTGACTTTATCAATGCTATAAAACCATTTAAATATATTCTAGACCTTATTTGATATTTAAGACCTCTTTCTCAAAGATAGCTCACTAATCTGTGGTATAATCAAGAAGTTATCCTTGGTATAATACACAAAAACCACCAGTGCTGTATTATGTCTTGTTTAATCAAAGGTCACCCTCAAATTATATCTTCAAACTTTCCCAAAAATGATACACAATTTGTTGAACTCTTCATACTTTTATTGCATTTTAATCACTCCATCTGAACAGGGCCGATATAATTTGAATCATTTGATACGACTTTTGATACAACTTTTGATTGGTTTACCTGCCTCGAGGCTGGTGTATTTAACAAAACATATAGCACACAAAGCTGGAACTAATTCCTCATAAATGGCAGCTCGGCAAACATGGCGCACATTCGTAATCGGTTACAAGGGGTCAAACCAACGTAGGCCCGTCCTCATTAGCCATAATTTTCTGATCCAGAGAAGTTAATCTTAGAATTACAATCCCTTTGATTAGCCAATAATCCCCCTTATTACCCCGGTCATCAGATTTATTCACGCACAATGTGCACCATTTCCACTCCCTGGGGACTATTACTACACTATGGTCACTGTGAGGGCATAGGCAATTACTAACACAAATGCTGTCGTCATCCTACCGGGTCCCCATTTCTCTCTTGGGTATTGAGTGGCAACTGTAGATTAATGCCTTGCAAGAGGACACTGCTGTGTTGGGATCGGACCACGTACGACCTTTGAATTTCAATTCAAGTACTTAAACCACCCGACTACGACACTTCTACGAAGTGACAATGCATGGAGTCGCCCTGATTGGTCTCATATCTCAAGCTTGAGCTTGTTCAGGCTAATGGAAAGGCACCTCTTCAGACCAGAAAACTTGGGAGGTTTAATCTTCTGTCAGGGTTGTTCAAATATGATCACCACTCCAAGGTAGGTGGGGGGGGGGGGAATCTTTTTGAAAGTTTTGAAAAGGATTTAGTATATAGCAAGTAAGTAATCACTTATGAGAAGAGGGAGAAAAATGGCTAGGTCTTGAAGATTGGTCCTTTACCAAACCCTAATTGAACCTTTCATTTCCGAACTACATACTGTCTGGCTTTTTGTGCTAAATTTTCAACATGATTTTGATATAACTAGATGTTACAAATGTATCTGTAACTATTCCAAAATGAATTATTTACAGTCACATAAATTTAATTTTTGCTCTTTTTCTGTCCTCTTCTAGTCTGTCTCCTCTCTTTCGCTCTATCAATCTCTGTCTGTCTGTCCATCTCTCTCTCTCTCTTTCTCTCTCTCTCTCTCTCTCTTTCTCTCTCTCTCTCTCTCTCCTTCTAACTTTAACTCTGTTCTTCTTTCTCTCTTGTCTTCTCGTATTGTTTTCATGGTTTCTTTCCTCTGCATCTCTGTCAGAATACAAGGACTGTTTGCCACATCTCCAAAGAAATAACCTTGGAGGAAAACATAATTGGGATCCATTCTGCCATCTCATTCAAAACCCAGTCATAAAAGAACAATGTCTTTTGAATTTTGCCCCATTTGAAATCTATAGTATCTAAATCAAAGTATACTAAACGATATACGGCCTTCCCCTGTCCCTTACTCTACCCCTTCCCCCCACTCCCTGCTCCCTCCCTCTCTCCCTCCTTCCCTCTCCCCCTCATTCCCCTCACCCTCTCCCTCCTCCCTCCTCCCCCCTCACCCTCTCCCTCCTCCCCCCCCCCCCCTCTCTCTGCATGTGGTGTAACCCTGGCTCTTGTTGTATAGACACTCACCATCCTATGTCTGAGACCTGTGAAAGTGACTTAGCTCTTATCTAGTTCATGGCTTGCGTGCCACAACTTCCCAAAGAATAATAAATACAATTCTTTTCTCTTTCTTCGAATAACGTGCGACTGCAGCCCCAATCGTTTGAATTTCCACCAGATTTTTCACGGAGAGGGTAAACGACCGAGGGGCATATATTATTCTGCCCCTCATCCCGAACCCAGAAATAACATGGAAGGTTGGGGGAAAAGGGTATAAAACGCTGTCTTTTGAATTCTATTTCTTTTGATATCAGTCTAAATCAACTGCGCTAAAGGCTCTGGGGGATCATTAAGGAGGGGTGAGAGATTTCCTTTCTTTAATCTTCTTTTTCCTTTATGGTCTTGCTCTGTTGAATTTCACAACACACCTTACTTGAATGCTGGAAGTGACAAAGATTTGCGAGCCTCTTTCGTGAATACTTGCCACCGAATACAAGCACAGTGCCTATTGAAATCATTGCAATTCCCATTTCATTTGGTCTAGAGCTATACAAATATGCTCACAAAGTCACAATCCATAAAACTGCTGAACTTTTACAGCTCTAAAATAATTGACAATACACCTTCTTAGAAAGTGGAAAAGACATTTTGCATCAACTCTTTTTTAAATCATTTCTACCATGAAGACGAGGTGCATACTGAAATCACCAATAGATTCATTCCATATTTGAGCTTCCAAACTTTACTCGATTTTATAACTGCTAAACTTTGAGAGTCCTAAGATAACCGACAAAACACCTTGTTTGAAAGTGGGAATGATAGAGGTATCGAGAGCCTCTATTCAAAATTATTTCTACTAAATACAAGCAGAGTGCCTCCAGAAACACCCATACTTTTAGTCCCTTGTTTGATCTCTACAAAATATATTCCAAGACAGATAAACTGCTTAGCTTTGTGGTGCCCTACAATAACTGACACATTGCTTGAAAGTTAAAAATGACATTGATTTGCAGAGCGTCTTTCACAAATCCTTTCCACTAAATATAAGCAAAGTACCTACTGAAATAACCAATATCCATTTAATTTTGTCAGAGTAACAAAGCTATATACTCACAATAATGAAAACTGCTAAAGTTTGAAAGTCTTAAATTATAACCGACAACACAACTTGCTGGCAAGTGGAAATGAGTAAAGTGACATTGATTTTCAGAGCATCTTTTCATATTCATTCATTTTCAGATTCACAAATTCTTTCCACCAAATATAAGCGCAGTGCCTACTGAAAGAACAAATATGCTAGTCCTTATGTTTGGTCTCTATGAAAATTGCTGGTAAATACATAAAGGATGTGAAACAAGAGTCCAATATTAACTTTTTTGACATTTTACACCATAACTGAAATGTATCTGTTTCAAATCATTACTGGAAACATTCCAATTGCTACTTAAAGTGATCAATAAAATAATAATAATACATAAAAGGGCCAGTACGCCTAAAGGACTTTACACTGATTAAATTGGAACCAACTTATTGCCATGTCAGTCTTGATATGTGTGTTTACGTCGTTGTGATACTTACCACATTATGTCAAGAATTTTCAAAAGCCTCGGGTCGGACCTTTTCACATTAGCGTAAATTGAAAAGACCAACTCTGAATCAATTTGTATTTGTTGAATTAGGATTCGATCAGAACAGAGGGTTGGAAATAGTCTTTAAATTGAAATATGTCTGTGCCTTGAGGAGGAAATTCCTTCCTAAATGGGGATAAGAAAAGGGCCATTTTGGAACAGATTTTAAAAGTGGGTTTATAAGATGGGAACTGATTAAACTTAAAAGCTGTTGTCTACAATGGAGAGCAAAAATTGTGCTCCATGCCAAACAGATTTTGATATTTCTGAATGATTAAATTTGTTTCTTGTATTGGCATCAACATAGCATTTACCAATTATTACTGACCTCATACTTGTCTATAATACTGCTCCAAATATAAATATTTATTTTATTTTATGTTTGAGTGGAAATGAATTTTTAATGGGCTTGAATTGATTAATCAATTAGACATAAAAGTTAGAAATCTACTACCAACTGATAATCATGAAATCTATATTACCTTCCTTGAAAAGATATTGATTACAACGATAATGATTAAAGAGATATATATCACAGGAATAAAGATCAAAGAAGCTTTTAAAATTTAAATCGCAGTTTGAGAACATATAAAGCAAAGAGGTGTATTCCCTGTCTCCCCCCTCCCGACCTTTTTTGTATGTCTTTCTTTTTTTCCAGCCATCTTAATCATTTCTGGATATAAAGGATATGATTCAAGGCTAAAAGTGAACAGTAAACAAAATACATCTCTTACTTGTAGGTGGCTGACACCAATTAGTTAGATTTATTGGGTAGATAAGACAATATAATTGCAAAACAACACAATAGAATCTAGGTATAGAAGAATTGCTTTATAACAGCTCAGTGACAGTTTGCAGATTTTATCAATCCTTTTAATAGTTCAATTTCAATGTATACCACCAAAAAAAAATCTAGATTCAAATTGCAGTTAAGTGGTCCTATTGACTGTAATAAATTGTCACAATTCTACAAGGTTTTTAGTCTGTAAGATCTCAGTTTTAAAAAGCAATTTACAACTTTCTTCTGAAAGAATCTGTCACAATAAATCCATTTTCTACAAGGTTGCCAGTCTAAGATCTAAAAGTTATAAAAGATCATTCAAGCTGTTTCCCTTTCTGAAATTATCTGTCACCATCTATTCGTATTCTACAAGGTTGTTTTTCTAAGATATAACAAATATTTGAAAACAGTTCAGCAATCCTGTTCTCTGGAATAAACTGTCACAATTCATCGCTTCCTACAAGGTTGCGTCCTCTCTTTAAATTGTATGAAGATGGTTGTTGCCAAGGCATAGTGTAGTACAAAGGGGGTATTAAAGATTGCAGCCTTACGCTACATTTGGTACCAACATAGCAATTCATCACGGATGCATCCTTCTGCCATCTCAATTGAACATTATGGCTTCCAAATTAGACATGGGAAAACTTACGAGGACCCATTTCTAATGCTTCTATTCATGATTTGATGTAATACTGTTCCCCTTAACTTAAATTTGATTGGGATGGTTAGGACAGCTTGTTATTTGCGTTGTCTGCTTCTAAACTGGATACTAACACATGTAGAATAACCCTCATTACACGACCATTAGCCAGTGGGAAAAGGCTGTGGGTGCTAACCCCCATAATAGTCACAAATCCCAATATATCCCCGGTAATTGGAAAAAAATGAGCAATTATGAGAAAATTTGAGTCCATGGGGTTATATAATAACTACAGTTTGATGAACAGGAAGGTTTGACTGAGAAGAAGCCCCTCCCCCCCCCCCCCCCAAATAAGACTTCCTTTTAAAAATCTTTTTAATATCCAATGCCTACCGGTATGTTTTGTATGATGGAAATGTTTCCACGATTCCTTAAGGTGTGCTTTACATAGACGGTTTGACAGAATGGTTTGATTGAGAAGAAGTCCTCCCCCACATTTAGACTTGATTTATTTGAATCATCTTAATACTCTTTTGCCTATGTTACTTATGATGGAAATATTTCATTGACTCCTTAAAGTTTGCTTTACATAAATAGCATCTATCGATGAAAGGAAGTTCTAACAAGCAATCAGATAAGATTCATTATTATTATTATGCATACATAATACAATAATATTACCTTGTATCATACATGCTACATGCTTTAAAATTCATATTCATCACCATTCGACAACCATTGCACAGAAATGCACCAGCGAGCTTTACAGGCGACCATCAATAGGGCATTTAAGACAACGATTGTGTTTGTAACAGCTCTGCGGTTTCCTATCCCTTATTCAAGAATTATTAATGGGCTCATTCAATGCTAAATACACATCCGAAACTCATTTGAGTCTTTTTGTCTGGTTCCCCAATAAAATCACAATCCGTTCATGGTCCCAAAAATTACACTGGGAATTGATGGAATTGTGGCCTTCTACTTTAAAATGTCTGAAAGAATGCTACCTCCCACACTTAGAGGCAAAGTTTAACATTTGTATTAATATTGATCATACCAATACATAGCGATTTCACATTTATGCTACAGATATTTGATTTAGCAGAAGTATGACCAAATTGAGATGGAAGGCCTTTCAGTTTTATTTAAGCTTTCATTCATGTTTCATTCATGTTAAATCCAGCTCTCACTAAAAAATGCATGTTCTGCAAAAAACAATCAACTAAATAAAACTAGATATCAAACAAAATTATATTCATCAAGCCGAGCTAGCCAAAAATCAACCCTTCTTTATAGGATATATTTCCCATTTTGTTTTAAAGCGCAAAATACGCAAGTTCTGAAAATCATCATACCCATGCACCTATGTTTTTTTCTATATTGCCCCGAAAAATGAAATTTGACAATGTACTTTAGCGTACTTCAGCATAGCTTAGCACTTGAAAAATACAATACTTAATCCTTACGAATACATTTCCCGGTGTTACAAAACGACAAAGGATTAATCTTGTGTGAACTTTACATCAACTTACGTGACAGTTTCATAATTCTTTTCTTATCGACAGGATTGCGTTATTGACACCTGAAACATTTCGCATTCTTCAAAGCACCGTATAATCTTCATGTGAAATCGAGTGTGGCAGCCACAAAGGAATATGTGGACACAAAATAACAAATTCCAACTGGAATTTTTGCACACAAAGAGAACATGGGTTTGAAAGCAACAGGTGAAAAATGCAAATCGTACAGCAATGCAAACAACACTGTTACAGAAATATGCTCATGGATGCATTACTGTCATGTTGCAGCATTTCAGTTATCTGTTCGTCTGTAAAGATTACGTTAAATTATACTCAGTTCTGCACTATAGTAGTGATTGCTACCTCAAATTGCCTCTGTCAAATATGATATTGTCGATTAAGCATGAACACATAAAACCTCATTTAAATTCCTGTATTTGACACTCTTGAACGTGAGTGTTTGTTTTCTTAATCTCCAACAAACATTTTATCTACCAAGAACTTTAAAGATACTCTTCATATTCTGAAGAAAAAAAATTGTTGAGTTCTTTTACATCTACTATAGATACTAGCTGAAAGTAACAATTGGTGAAGGTTAAACTTTTCACTGGCACTGGAAAACAACGCAATCTCTCGTAATTATTTACAAATCAAGCAATATATCAATGTCACTGAATCAGGAATTGGCAGTTGCATCAAATCGTTGCTTTGGGGTTTGTTTGTTTTTTGTAAATGATCAGATGAAGTGAAAGGGATAAAAAGAAAAAATATGTAAGCAAGTGAATCAATCTATTTTCACTGTGTATTTTTATTTCCTACAAACCTGAGAGTTGCACTATAATCTTCCCAAGCTATCTCCCTATGAAAATTTATGACCATCCCTTTAAAGGCGATCGCTCTAAAGATTTGTTTATTTAATGGAATAGTTGTACATGCTAGATCACAGACAATCTATGACCCTGGTGTCGAAAATTTATGAGGTGCGATAAACGAAAAATATCCTCCATGTTTTAATTCACAAAAGTTGTATTTGTCACATACTTAGTACTTGGATTGATACTTCACAATAACTTTAAAGCGCCTCCAGGCATTTCTTTTAAAGCCTGTTTATTTTGTCAATAACTTGTTTTTATCTATTCTTTCTCATCTACTCCTCCAATTGTATTTACCATGCTGTATATACCCTCTTTAATCCCTGTCTCTCCCCTCTCTCTTTTTTTCCTCTCTCTCTCTCTCTGTTTTATCTTCATGTCTGCTTCTAGTATGTCTGTCTGTCTGTCTCTCTCTCTCTCTCTGTGTTTTATCTCCATGTCTACCTCTAGTATGTCTCTCTCTCTCTCTCACACTCACTCTCTCTCTCTCCCTCTCTCTCTCTCTCTCTCTTCACTTACTTATCTATAGTTTAATAATTCACTCTGAACCCACCACCCTCCCATTCTCTCCCTTCATCTTTTCCTTTATCTTTTTAACTCTCTTTTATAGGTCCTCCTCCTCCAGTTTTTCTACAATCTACTATCTTTTGTTACATCATATTCTCCCCCTTTTCACATCAACATTAACTTCACGCCTATTCCTTTATGCATTATGCTGATGAAAAGGAGTATTTACACCTCCGCTATTTTTGGCGGTCTGGATTCAATCAGTTTCTCAAATAAAATAACACCTACATGAGAATTGCCTGAATAAGTTTATTACCCATATATACAAACTCTCTGTAAATGTGTTCTTCTATGCCCCTTTATTTACATGTCTGTCTTTCTTTAAAATCCTTTTTTTTTCTTTGTTTAGTTTCCTAGAAAAGCTTTGAATTACTCATTCACCATTACAAAAGAGATTTTTTTTTTCCGCAAACATTGAACTGGATATATTGATTTGAGTGGCTAAAAAAAAATATACCTCATGATATTAGATTAAATGACTATCTGCCTTCGCCCCCTTCCCCTTGTTATATTTGTGTAATTAGTACTGTGTACTTGTATACCAAAATATCTTAATATGTTAGGCAGTATAATAATTTAGTTTTTGTTTAGGGAGCAAATAATGCACAGTGTACACATCTCCGTCAACGGCCCACTGAAGTATGCATGTTTATTTTACCTGACTGCTAAGAAAGCATAAATGCTGGTTAGTAAGCAACCAGAGGACCAACTGCTTTAGGTCCTCTCCGAGGGACCTGGTAATGAGGATTAATGCCTCACCAAAGGGCACTAGCGCATCGAATTGGTTTCAAACCCAGGTTGTTGGAATACGAGACCACTGCTCTACCAACTTAGCTATCAGCCTCCTTCGAAGTACATTTAGTCCTTCATCTTAGAGCAATTATGAAGTATGTTTCAATCATCAATTACAAAATTTCCACTTAGGATTGTGGCCTGAGATCAGACTGACTTCAATCATTAATGCCTGGTTCATCTCTTTACCCTCGCCATCAAACCAAACCTAAAGCCTTCAGCTCTTAGACCCTGGCACCACTCAAGTGGTTCTGCGCTCCCAGGCCCAAATTCCGGAGCCCTCTCATGATATTCAAGAAGTTGTTTGTCACAGACTTTTCTCCCCATCGAATTAAACAACCACCATTAACCCCTCCACCAACCCTCCACCACCGGGGAGGTGCTCCACCGCTGGTGCCCCCGTTCCCGCAGGAGGGAAGGGGTTAAGACCACTTTGAGGAGGGAAGAATGGGTGAATATGATAGCACCCTCGCTCATTTCCTTGGGGCAGCTAGCGAGCGAGGGTACTTGGTTGTTGGAAGCTTTGAATTGTATCAGATTAAGAAAATGGTTATTAGCGTTGGCATGAAGTGGGAGTGCGATCATGAACTTTAACCCGCTTCCATGGGAGTTGAATACGATCTAGACGATGATACGTGCCAGTGAGTATATCCTTGGACGAGAAGCATTCGTTTTGGGGGGAATAAAGATGTTTTTCTGAGAATAAAGATGATTTTCGGTGAAAAAATGCTTTAAAAAATGACAATACTGTATCTTACTTTGAATGCTAACATGACATGACAGGTTGGTGTTCTTTATTTCATTTCAAATCTGTCACATTGCAAATAAGACAACATCAAGCCTAGGAGAGATTGATCCTAAATCTGTTCAAGTGAGACAGTGGGAGGGACTGTTTTTTCACTTTCCTTTGTAGAAATTCAGCCGAAAACAAATAAAGTGTCGGGTCATTGCCCGTTTTGGGGTTAATCTCTTTGCAAACTTAATACCAAATACAACACTGTTTACTTTGTTACTCTGCTATACCCTATATGTACCATCATGGTAAAACATCTTTCACTCTTGTACGCTAAATACCATTATTTGGTGTTGCCCCTCCCCCCTCCTCCAGTAAACTAAACCTGGTGGTTTATAAAGGTTATGGACAGTTCTTACAAGTTTGTGAACCCCATTCTCTCCTCTTGATTCAGCACAGCATCCCTTACCCAAACATATCTTACAAAACCCTGAATAGAAAATTGCACCCCTCCCCCCCCCCCCCCCTGCCCCTCCCCTTCCACTCTAACCTCCTCAGTCTCTCTCTACCGCCACTCCTCATCCTTGAGTCCATATACTGTCTCATACGAAATGCTGCAATATCAGACACTTTAGGAAATTTAGCAAGTCGGGAAATTTAGCAAGTCGTCAAATTCACACAAAAATCTTGTTTTAACAGTATAACTCCTTGTTATATAACTCTGATATCTGTCTGTCTGTTTGTCTGTCTGTGTATTCCCTTCCTTCTCTTCCCTCCCTTCATCATCATTTTTGTTTTCTACCAGCCCCACTATACATGTATATCCCTGAACTACAAGCCCCTACTTACAATACAGCAACCTCATCCCTCCGCCCATATTCCTCGACATTCTCGACCATAGCCTATTCAACGATCTAAAAAACCATCTCTCTTTTGTGATGTATTTCTTTCTGAAGCCCTAAGCCTCTGCAAACATTTACCCCACACCCATTTACTGCCAATTCTCCCTATTTACTCTACGGCTCAAGAAAGTGACAATTGTTCCCCCTCTACAACAGCCCCGTTTGATATGAGGCGCCGTTTGTAAAACAATTATATAGACAAATTATATGTTATATAATCATTATTTAACAAATAATAGCCATTATTTACATATAATGCAAGAAAATGTACATTTTTATTTGTATATAATTTTTTACACATTTTTATTATTTATAAATAATTACAATTCATACTTCATTATTTATAAATAATGACAAAGTACGTTTCATTATTTATAAATAATTACAATTCACACTTTCATTATTTATATATAATGAAAAGCATATTTCCATTATTTATAAATAATTACAATTCACACTTTCATTATTTATATATAATGAAAAGCGTATTTCCATTATATAATATATAATGAAAAGCACATTTCCATTATATAATATATAATGAAAAGCACATTTCCATTATATAATATATAATGAAAAGTGTATTTCCATTATATAATATATAATGAAAAGCACATTTCAATTATATAATATATAATGAAAGGCGTATTTCCATTATATAATATATAATGAAAAGCGTATTTCCATTATATATTATATAATGAAAAGCACACTTCCATTATATAATATATAATGGAAAGCACATTTCCATTATATAATATATAATGAAAAGTGTATTTCCATTATATAATATATAATGAAAAGCACATTTCAATTATATAATATATAATGAAAGGCGTATTTCCATTATATAATATATAATGAAAAGCACATTTCCATTATATAATATATAATGAAAAGCGCATTTCCATTATATAATATATAATGAAAAGCGCATTTCCATTATATATTAAATAATGATTGTGTATGCAAATGGCAATGGTCGGTAACGCCCAAAATATGAATATTCATGAGCTTGACTGCCCATATTATCCTCTATTCCAGGCACCTTTCCATTTTGTGTTCTTTGTGCATTCTTATCAGAAATCCTACGAGCGGTAAATAAGTCTCTGTATCACTATTCTCCTTCTTATTTGTATGCAGATTTTGGTATAATGATTGATAACGGTAATTATCCTCATTATTTTAATAAGAAATTGTTCTATCTGTGATGGAAGTTTTTATGTACGATTGCCTGATCTGAAGACAAGACTTTCGCTGTATGCATATTTAATATATGACGTCACCCACACAGAGTGAGGGTTCGAGGTTTTCTTTGAAAGTTTGATGGTGAGTACAGCTGTAATTACGTTCAAATCTCGTAAATTGAATCATATTCATAAACATATCTAACGATAGTATGAATCTGCTGATTTGTCTGTACATTATGAAGTGGTTTAAAATGGTTATATCTGATGAATTTAGGAGTAATTTACACTCTAACTTTTGATTCGTTATTTATCGTCGTGAGAAATATTTCAGCTCGATTGCCAGTCACTCCTTGATCCTTGGCCCAAACTTTCGGGCGAGACCCTCTCTGCAAATTAGATACGCGAGTATAGGTTCTATAGGCAGCTGGCAGATCACTTCACTAGCGCTAGCTGCATCAATGATTCAAGCTTTTTGTTACTTTTAGGTCCAACTACTTTCATAGTTGGGTCAGAAGAAAGTTAGTTAATAGCTAACACTAAAAAGCATGGTCACAGTTGACATGAGTAGTTGACATGAGTTGTGAACAAGCTCCAAAATTTGGACCAGATACCGGGATAGTCTAGTTAGTTATTAGTAGAAAATTTGAGGCCTAGGCCTACAGACCAGTAAATAATTGGACTACCTGTGAACAGGCGCGGATCCAGGATTAGGGGGGCCCAAATTTGAAATTATGCAAGCCAAATATTGGTACGTGATAGTGACACCGGCAGTGGCAAAATGAGCAAAAACGGGGGGGGGGGGGGGGGGGGGGGGGGGGTACTACGGGGGAGACAAAAAAATCTGCACCACCCCACTCTTACATGCAGGCCCCGCTAAACGTTTCTCTAAGTAGGTGGGGGGTATTTACGATCAGGTAGAGCGTTGTGAAATTGGCGTGGTGTCTAAGGGCGAAGAACCTGCGGGGGTCAAGGGGTGGAACCCCCAGAGGCTCAGGGGTATAGCCTAGGCATTTAATTAGGGTCAGATGAGCATATAAAGGCAAGGGCCTTTGCCCCCCCCCCCCCCCCGAACTACAACTTGTTGGCGGAAAAATTGCAACTGATATCCCCCTTCTTTTCTTCTTCCTCTTTTTTCCTTCCCTTTATCCCTCTTTACTTTTTTTCTTTCCCTTTCCTTCCTTCTCTTTAATTTTTTGATGGGGGGACGGGGAGAGGTTACAGCTGGGAGGCAAGGCCCTTTCGGCCCCCCGATCTCCTTCTTTTCCCCCTTTTCTTTTCTTCTTCCTCTTCTTCTTTCCCTTTCTCTCCTTTTTTCCTTCATTTCCTTCTTTCTCTCTCTCTTTTTTTTTTTTTTGCGGGGGGGGGGGGGGGGGGGGGGGAGGGCCAAGGCCCGCTCATCCCCCCTGGGATCTGTGCCTGCCTGTGAATGTGATACTCGTAGTCGTACAGAGACTTGTAGCTATCTAAAAAATTAAAACACGATCCCCCCCCCCCCAAAAAAAAAAATTCAGTCTAGACTACATCGTATAGTATACAGGGGTACATGTACATATAGTGGTGCCTGTGTGTTGCTTAGACTCTTTGTTGGCTTAGCCTAATTTGCCTCTATTCTAGGCTCTATCTTTGAATTTTTGTTTGCTGTAAACACGATTAAGTTTTCTCTGTCATATACAGTGCGTCCCAGAAAAAACGAAACCAAGAAGTATCGATGTTCTATCATAACTTAATCACAACTATAATTAATGAATGATACATATTTGGAAAGCTTAGAGTCTCCTCTTTCATGTGATGCTACTCAGATAATGCATATTTCACGCATGAGTGATTAAAAGCAGTTTGAAGGAAGGAAACCAAAAAGACATTTGGCGGGCGGTATCTGAATTTCGAAGAAAAATTCACATTTCTAGAAAGTTGAGTTTCTGCCCTTTCATATGACACCTTAATCAGGAAAAATGAGCGAGGAATGACAACGTTCTGTTTGTTTAAAGTAGTGCTTGCATTTCCAAAATTTTATTAAACGAATTCGTTTTCACTGGCTGCCTGCCGTATCAATAAACGAAATTAACAAAAGACTTAACTCTGTTTCGTTGACAATCAGCCGTAGACGAGAGTCTTCATGCATGGCTGATTGTCAACGAAATGGAGTTAAGTCTTTTGTCAAATCTGCTTTTTGCTACGGCAGGCACCCAGTGAAAACGAATTCGTTTGTTAAAATTATGAAAATGTAAGGGCTACTTTAAGCAAACAGAACTTTGTTATTCCTGGCTCATTTTTCTTGATTGAGGTATCATATGAAAGAGCAGAAAATGAACTTTCTAGAAATATGAATTTTTCTTTGAAATTCAGATACCGCCCGCCAAATTACTTTTTTGTTTCCTTCCTTTAAATTGCTCTTAATCACTCATGCGTGACATATGTATCACGTGAGTAGCATCATCTGAAAGAGGAGACTCTAAGCTTTCCAAATATGTATCATTCATTAATTATGGTTGTGATTAAGTTATGATAAAACATCGATACTTCTCGGTTTCGTTTTTTCTGGGACGCACTGTATAGATCTAGGTCCATATCTATTTTGCGTTTTTTTTCAATTTGATAGAATGAACAGTTACGAGACATGGATCTAGATCATCTAGAGGCTGTAGATCAACTAGATCTGGATCAAGAAATTGAATATAAATTTCAATGTTAGATAATGAAGGAGGGCTTTTTAGGTAAAGAGAAAATCCAAATTAAAATAGAACAGTTAATTCTGCAAATGCTCATCAATGTTTAAATGATCATGCTCATTTCCTTTTATTCTAAGAATTAAATTCCCCCCCCCCTCTCTTTTACAGGAAAATGTACAGAGAGACTTGTCGCAGTTAATGCAGTACCAAATGCTTGCTTTCTTGGAGTATGTGCTTGAAACAAGAATGTCCTGGAGAAAACAGACCACCACAAGAGAAGGTACACATATTTACTTTTGATCTAACTTGATCTGTTTAGTTTTTTCAAGTAAAACAAAATTTTGAAATAGGTGAGGTCAAGGTCAAGCTGAAGGGGATGCAAAGGGCTGGTTTGAGAAGTATGTTTTCATGGGATGGCTATGTATGAATCCACATGTCTACTAACACGTTGCTGAAGTGTTTCTCTTTTTAGGATTAACATTTTAAGCTCATGTGCAGGGGGGAAGGGGGGGTCCAATACATGAAAAGGAACGTCAAGCAAAAAAAAATTCAAAAATTGACCTTCAAATTTTGCTGAAAAACTAAACGTTGAAGACAACTAAAATATTAAATAGTGCTATTTATTTCAAATTTGGTTAATATATTGCATTGTTAATAATTCTGTTCCAGGGATTGAGAAGGAGGGCTTCCTGTTGAGAGATCATGGGGTGCCTTGAGGTTCCAGTCTTGATGTTCTGCCCCTTACCTCAAAGCGATGGCCTCTTGTGCCTGACATATTGGGAGCAAAGCACAATGGACTGGTAATTCATAATGAATATTACAATGTTTTTTTTTAATCTGGTAAAGAAACAGATAAATTCATAGCAAGTGAGCCTGTCATGGCATTTCGAGTGACCCAACATTTGCTCCTGCAACGACTGCTCAAGGCTTTATTTGTCAAATGTGTAGGGTTAGGCAGAGGGTTGCAATTGGGATTGAGGTTCGGTGTAAGGTTAGGGTTTGGTCTAGTGTTGGATCCAGGGATGAAGTTAAGTATTTGGATAATAGTGTAGGAAATTGATGTTGAGCAATTGTCTTGAGGAACAAGTGTCATACAATCAGATTTTCCAGGTGCTGGTGGAGCTGTATGTATTGATACTCATCATTGGCAGTTTAAAAATCTTCCTTTGTATTAGTAAACTAAAAATACGCTGACCCCCAGTTTGTGAAACGTGTACCTGATTTTTACGACATGCTCTATTGTTTAGTGGTTATGTAGACAAAAAAATCTGCACCACCCCACTCTTACATGCAGGCCCCGCTAAACGTTTCTCTAAGTAGGTGGGGGGGGGGGGGGGGGGGAGGTATTTACGATCAGGTAGAGCGTTGTGAAATTGGCGTGGTGTCTAAGGGCGAAAAAACCTGCGGCGGTCAAGGGGTGGAACCCCCAGAAGCTCAGGGGTATAGGCATTTAATTAGGGTCAGATGAGCATATAAAGGCAAGGGCCTTTGCCCCCCCCCCCCGAACTACAACTTGTTGGCGGGAAAATTGCAACTGATATCCCCCATCTTTTCTTCTTCCTCTTTTTTCCTTCCCTTTATCCCTCTTTACTTTTTTTCTTTCCCTTTCCTTCCTTCTCTTTTATTTTTTGATGGGGGGACGGGGAGAGGTTACAGCTGGGAGGCAAGGCCCTTTCGGCCCCCCGATCTCCTTCTTTTCCCCCTTTTCTTTTCTTCTTCCTCTTCTTTCTTTCCCTTTCTCTCCTTTTTCCCTTCATTTCCTTCTTTCTCTCTCTTTTTTTTTTTTTGCGGGGGGGGGGGGGGGGGGGCAAGGCCCGCTCATCCCCCCTGGGATCCGTGCCTGCCTGTGAATGTGATACTCGTAGTCGTACAGAGACTTGTAGCTATCTAACAAATTAAAACACGATCCCCCCCCCCCAAAAAAAAAAAAAAAAAAAAAAATATTCAGTCTAGACTACATCGTATAGTATACAGGGGTACATGTACGTATAGTGGTGCCTGTGTGTTGCTTAAACTCTTTGTTGGCTTAGCCTAATTTGCTCTACTCTAGGCTCTATCTTTGAATTTTTGTTTGCTGTAAATACGATTAAGTTTTCTCTGTCATATATAGATCTAGGTCCATATGTATTTTGCGTTTTTTTCAATTTGAAAGAATGAACAGTTACGAGACATGGATCTAGATCATCTAGAGGCTGTAGATCAACTAGATCTGGATCAAGAAATTGAATATAAATTTCAATGTTAGATAATGAAGGAGGGCTTTTTAGGTAAAGAGAAAATCCAAATTAAAATAGAACAGTTAATTCTGCAAATGCTCATCAATGTTTAAATGATCATGCTCATTTCCTTTTATTCTAAGAATTAAATTCCCCCCCCCCTCTCTTTTACAGGAAAATGTACAGAGAGACTTGTCGCAGTTAATGCAGTACCAAATGCTTGCTTTCTTGGAGTATGTGCTTGAAACAAGAATGTCCTGGAGAAAACAGACCACCACAAGAGAAGGTACACATATTTACTTTTGATCTAACTTGATCTGTTTAGTTTTTTCAAGTAAAACAAAATTTTGAAATAGGTGAGGTCAAGGTCAAGCTGAAGGGGATGCAAAGGGCTGGTTTGAGAAGTATGTTTTCATGGGATGGCTATGTATGAATCCACATGTCTACTAACACGTTGCTGAAGTGTTTCTCTTTTTAGGATTAACATTTTAAGCTCATGTGCAGGGGGGAAGGGGGGGTCCAATACATGAAAAGGAACGTCAAGCAAAACAAAATTCAAAAATTGACCTTCAAATTTTGCTGAAAAACTAAACGTTGAAGACAACTAAAATATTAAATAGTGCTATTTATTTCAAATTTGGTTAATATATTGAATTGTTAATAATTCTGTTCCAGGGATTGAGAAGGAGGGCTTCCTGTTGAGAGATCATGGGGTGCCTTGAGGTTCCAGTCTTGATGTTCTGCCCCTTACCTCAAAGCGATGGCCTCTTGTGCCTGACATATTGGGAGCAAAGCACAATGGACTGGTAATTCATAATGAATATTACAATGTTTTTTTTTAATCTGGTAAAGAAACAGATAAATTCATAGCAAGTGAGCCTGTCATGGCATTTCGAGTGACCCAACATTTGCTCCTGCAACGACTGCTCAAGGCTTTATTTGTCAAATGTGTAGGGTTAGGCCGAGGGTTGCAATTGGGATTGAGGTATGGTGTAAGGTTAGGGTTTGGTCTAGTGTTGGATCCAGGGATGAAGTTAAAGTATTTGGATAATAGTGTAGGAAATTGATGTTGAGCAAATGTCTTGAGAAACAAGTGTCATACAATCAGATTTTCCAGGTGCTGGTGGAGCTGTATGTATTGATACTCATCATTGGCAGTTTAAAAATCTTCCTTTGTATTAGTAAACTAAAAATACGCTGACCCCCAGTTTGTGAAACGTGTACCTGATTTTTACGACATGCTCTATTGTTTAGTGGTTATGTTGTAACACAAAATGAATTCTTAATCTTAATCCTGGATCCATAGCTAAATGTAATATTAACCCTAAAGCTAATCTAAAACCCTATCACAACTTGAGCAATAACCATATATCTTGATGAAATAAAGCTTGTGTTAAGCATTGGCAGACCCAAAGTCAGGTATCCTTTCTACATACTGCTATTGTATAAAGTTGATATTTAAGTACATCCCATTGCAAGTTCTAAAATTTCTGTAAAAACCTTACCCTGCTGCAAGATGATAGTGTGTGAAGTAAGTTAGCTCATAGTAGAGCATGAATTATTACCTGCTACTCTCAACCAATACACCCTTGCCACCTGCAATCCATCTCAGTTTCACAATATATTCTTTAAACAACATTAACTGAAGTTCAAAATTATGATTAGTGATTAAGAAAGGCTACAAAGAATTGTATTCTTTTTTCACACTTGTATAATAGAGGGGGAGGGGGGGGGGGCAACCTAGCAGTACAAGATCTAATTATTTTATATGACTATATCCTGTTGTCCTGGGGGTAGATATCCCAAAACCTGCAAGTGTGATAAAGAAAAATATGTTTGTGTACTAAAAGTGAAACAAAAACAAATCACTGGAAACTTTTGGTTGTTAATAACTCAAAAGTTACACTCAAATCAAAATGAGGTTTTCACAGCTTAAAGTTTAAGGATGTAAATTCTATGCCATTTCTATGAATGCTTATTGCTATTCTTAAAGCCCCACTGTCCTACTTGTAAAACTTCCCCAATTGGTGCCTGTTGGTCCCCATGATCCTCTCTTTCTTATGTTAGTTGAGAGCTGAGTTGATGAGATAGCCACCTGTCAGTGACCTGGCTGGGTGTTCTAATCCCTTCTGGCCCAGTAGTATTGACGGTCTTTAAAACAATGGTCGGAATGTTTGATTAGATCTTTTACACAGACATGTAGTATATTAGTAATAAAATACATGTTTGGCAATATGGTATTTCATTTCAGACCATAATGAGAAGTAATATTTTAATCTGGGATCTCTCGTTGGCACGGAAAATAAGGAATGTACTCCTGTCGAGCAAACAGTGAATTTATATAAAACTAATAGCCCTTTGAAGATTACTAGAAGAAGAAAAACAACAAGAAATAAGAAAAAGAAATATACTTGTGATGCGAGCTTTAGATCTTAAAGTGCTTGTAACAATATTGGATTTTTTTTTCCTCTTTCAATTAACATTTTATTCATGAACAGCTGGCTTATTGGAATTGGTTACAAAGATGCAAGTGGACTTGTCTGTAGTAGTTGCTGAAGAGGAGCAGTCAGCATAGGGAGCGTGTGCCTCCAAAACAACGTGGGAACTTCTCCCAAGTTCATCTCAAATCACAAGGCTCTTCAGGAATCAAGATGTAACAATGGAGGTTGAGAAGGAGTTTGCGACCCTCCTGATTTGGACTACTCGCTATATAAATTCTCAATCAATGGATTGTAGCACCTCTGCACAAAACTCAACAAGTCATGATTGAGAAAAACGCAACAAATACTCGGTTAAGCATTGATTTATGTGACTGGTATTAGGGTAGGTATCAGCTTGGTAATTTTATATTAACTATGTCACAAAAGAACCTCATTGGTCCTTATGGTTCCACGCCACAAGCTGCTCCCTCCCCTGTTTCGGTATACCGTACCCAGACTATCAAGAGATCAAATGAATTAAAATCCATACTTGATTACAAATGAATTGATCTTTTAAATATTGTCATCATTTCAGGGTGGTTTTGGTTACGGGTTAGTGTGAGCTTTCTGTGCGTAAAATTGAGGGTACTTCGTGCGGAGATCAGTGGATGGATATTTCATGTACAATGCAAGAGAGGTGTCTATCTTCATTGGAATTCAGGATGTGAATTCCAATGAAGATGGCTTGTTTATAAGGAGAGAAGCAAGATAGATTGATGTAAACTTAATGACATCAGGGAATGTTTGCCTGTATTGTTTGAATGACACGGATATTGAATAACGTGAAGTTAAGTGGAAAGAATGGCATAATATATTCAATTTGTACACCATCCTATTGAATTTTTTTTAAATAGCATTTGTGCACAGGTCTATGGAAAACCAGTAGGTGGCATATACGATAAGATCATTTACCGCAGCTCAAGGAGTACCGTAGATATCACTTACCGCAGTTGCTGCTATTTGTGCCCACATGCATATTAATATCAAGCAGTTGAAGCTAAAACTAATATAATCTAATTAACAGGGTTTTTTTTCCAATTATCATAGCAAGAGAGAAAAACGTACTTTTATAATAACTTCCATTATTATTATTTGATCCACGAGACCGAGAAGTCCAGCCCTCGTGAATCTGTATGTTCTCCAGATTTCATTGTCAGGGCATATCAGGGGCGGATCTAGCTTTTTGCTAAGGGGGGGGGGGGGGGTTGGCCCTATGACAATGCAGAACATCGCCCACGAGCCGCATAGCGGCGAGGCGATTAACGCATTTATAAGATGAATTTTCTTTTTTTTCTCTCTGTCTCGCTATCTCACTGCATTATAAATTTCTCATTTTCACGCCGACATCAACATCTCTCACCATTAAACAGTTCTCTCATTTCCTTTCCTTTCTCTTTTGCTCTCTCTCTCTCTCTGAACTCTCGTGTTCTGTTTCCAGATTTTTTCCACATATGATTCCATTTATCCAACCATATATGCACACTAAAAAGAAAAGATATGAAGGGAATACTGTATATAAGATAATAAACATGTTTAATTTATTCATTTTCTTACAACAAACTAATATGTTTACAGATTATAACATTGATGGTCAAATATTAAACACAAATGACCTCATCTGCTACTTCCATTTGTAAATTACTTTTTTCTTTAAAAAAATTCAACAAAGCATACTTATGCTAAATCTGAGCACCATTTTTTTTCTCCAGGGAATGTATTGTATCATGACCTGCACCCTTATTATAAAACACATTATAAAAACATGCCGATTTCTTTAAAAAAAAAAAAATTACCTATGACTCAATGATTGCAATTTTTTCCAGAGAAACAATACTGTACGATAGTATACAGCATCCTTTAGTGTGATGGTTACTCCGTGGTCCACACACGCACCAAAGTATATCTTTGCTCGTTATATACCATATATAAATCATACTCGTAGGCCCATTCCCAAATGTTATACTTATTATCAATAAACAGAAATTGATAAAAGATGACCCCTCCCCAAAACTCTTATATTCCAAAAGTTTGATCTTGGCTGACAGGTGGTAACTTGAGTACTTGACTACATCTTATTTGCCCTATAGACGCATACTTAAAATGGATGCCTTGGCAAAGCCTCAGTTTTATAAATGATTGCTTGGCTTAGACTGCCAATGAACATATTTCTTGTTTTTATCTACACCATTAACTTTTCTCCACATCGTGCTGTCAGATTGAGATGCTTTGGTGTGATATACTTAATGTTTTACATCATGTTTTTAATGAACTCCTACCTTGCTTAGTTATGCAGACATTTGGCACTTTTTTTAAAACTTCCGATAGCAGTGAAAAGGATGTGCATAAAAGAAGAGGCGGGATATCCATACTACTACCATGTACTACTACAAGATGGGTAAAATTGCATCATTGTATTATACCTTGGTTCCTGGTTACCTCTCCTTGGTAGTTTGAAAACTATGTTTCAGTACCGGTAATCATTGTAATAGTGTTTCCGTTTCATGGTGTCACTGGTGTGGTTGTGTGTATGAAGGCCAAATTTTCTATTTTCCTGCTTCGCCTGTCCACAATCACTAAACAATTTAAGCTGAAATACAGGGCCTAATATACAAGGTGATTACAAAATTAAACATACTGCTTGCAAGGTGAAGTTACACGTACTGCTTGAAGAGAATTGGGCACCAACAAAATAGGCACTTTCTGGAAAAAAAAAGGGCACCTACAAAGGGAATCTCAAAGCGAAAATATCAAATTTTTTTAGACAATGGTATATACCCCTACATTGTGATTACATTATCAGGGACGATTTCAACATTTGTTTCTCTTTATACACCATACAAGATATTGCTTAAGTATCAGTTCGGTGTGATGGTCTGAAAATTGATTTGCGAGCGAGGAAAATTTTAAGTTTTGTGAGGTCGCAGTACAAAATATTGCATCTTATTAAGAGTGAAAAACCCAATCCTGATGGGATTATAAGCACATTCTCACAATGGAAGACTGGAAAGACCTTTAATAAGTAACGTTATTATGTCATCTATAAATGCGAGCGAGCTTTGGGGGAAGTTACTCTTAGTCGCTTGAAATTAGGGGAGCATTTAATGATGAGAGGAAAAGGGGACACTAAAGGGATAAGAGGAAAAGGAGCATGTGTCATGTAAAAAGGTAATTATCAGAGGTGAAAATGGGGCACTTCTTAGACCTACAGAAAGATGCACTCACCAGGAATGAAAAAAGGCACTTATGAGAATGGGAAATGGCATTTTTCAACGGAATAGGGGCACCCATCAGATTTTGATAGGGGCATTTATGAAAAGGGGATAGGTCCCTTTGGTATTGGAAAGGAAAAGAGGCACGTATCATTGTTAAAAGGGAATTTATCAAAAGGTGAAAAGAGGTACTAGTCTTATTGGGTCTGAAAAGGGGCACTGACCAGATAATAGATATGAAAAGGGGCACTTAAAAAAAAAGGAAAAAGTGCAATAGTTTTAAAACAAGGGAAACGCTCTTGGCGGTCTCGCCTGCATTATGCAATTTGAAATGATGAAAAATTGAGGTCGGAACATTATTTATAGGCAGGGCCCATTAGCAGGCCCCCAAAAATGAAATCCTCTGAATATAATCATCATTTTGAAGTAAATATTGACTAAGAATCATCAGAAGAATTATTTACTATTAATTGTACCACGATCGATAACTTGAATGAAATATGAACAAATTAATTAAAAAAATTGATTTATTAATTCTCATATTAATTAAGTTGTGAAAACATAATACAAGTCTACTGACTTAAAATGAGCTTTGACCTTGTGACCTGGAATTTGTGTCATATGATTTGTGATACTTGATAACCCTTGGGTACAAGTTTCATGGAATTTCATGGAACAAACAATTTTGAAAATATGCTAAAAATTCAAAATCTTGATGTTGATGCCACAACAAAGTCTAAGTTTCTTGACCTAAAATGACCTTTGCCCTTAACTTAGTGACCTGACATTCTACTCAGATGATTGGGGATACTTGATAACCCTATAGTCCAAGATTCATTGACTAAGAACTTAAACTATCAAAATTATATCAAAAATTCAAAAACTTAACCTTAGGTTAAGTTTTCGATGATGATGCCACAACATAGTCCAAGTCTATTGACCTGAAATGACCTTTGACCTTGACTTTGTGACCTGAAATTCTACTCACATGATTGGGAATACTTGATAACCCTATAGTCTAAGTTTCATTGACTAAAAACTTAAACTTTGAAAATTATATCAAAAATTCAAAAACTTAACCTTAGGTTAAGTTTTTGATGTTGACGCCGTCGCCGCCACCGTCACCGGAAAAGCGGCGCCTATGTCTCACTTTTTGCTCGCAGGCGAGACAAAAAGGGAGATGCAGAACAGATTTTAATAGGAGCATTTATTGGAGGTGAAAGGGGGCTATTATGAGAATGGGAAAGTGGCTCTTTTTAAAAAGAAAAAGAGGCACATGTTAAAGTAAACAAGGCACTTATCAGAGATGAAAAGGGGTAATTATGAGAAGGGTAAGGGGCACTTATAATCAGAAAAAAAGAGCATTTATTAGGAAGGAAAAGGGGACGTGTCAAATAAAAGTGGCAGTTATTAGAGACAAAATGGGACACTCATCGGAGATGAAAAGAGCACTGATCAGGAAAGGGAGGGGCACTTATCAAAGTAAAATGAGTATCTCTCAGATTTGAATAGGGGCGAATATCGGAGATGAAGGGGGCACTTTTCAAAAGTGAAAGGGGGCATTTCTCGTAGTTGAGAAGGGGCACTTACTAGAGATTAAAAAGGGCACTTATGAGAATGGAAAATGAACACTTATTGCAAAAAATAATGGGAACTTGTCGAAGGATAAGGGGCACTTATCAGAGGTGAAATGGGGAAGGGGCACTTTTACAAATTAATAGTGGAACTTGTCAAAGTAATATGGCACTTTACCTATGTGAAAAGGCCATACAAGGGGCATTTAGGGGGTACTTGAAAAAGTGGGGGGGGGGGGCACTGACCCCTCCCCCCTGGCTAACAACATATCTCCGCCACTGGTTATGAGGTTTATAATACCAAGGTTTTGATACCCAGTCGCAGCTCCAGCAGTTCATTGAAGAGGCTAAGTAGAACTTCATAGTCCATACTGTACATGTATGTCTGTTGAATGAAAAGAGAAGAGAATGAAAGTAAAACATTGATACCTACATCATACCTGTACATGTATCTCTGTTGTAACATAAAAAATGTCTTGCATGTACATTGTAGGGCTAGGCAGGGGTGTCGATTTGTATCCGTTATTGGGGGGATGATAGGTGCCAAAATATTTTCGGCAATGGATCAAAGCACCCAAGAGGTAGAAGCGTGTGGGAGGTTGCACCCCCTCCCTTCTAAGTTATTAACTTTTTCAATTCACCCTCAATAAAGATAACATTTGAGAGAATATAAGAGTGGTAATAAAATTAATAACATGCTAAATGTTAGTCCTGACTCTTGCCTGCAGTGTAGGCCTACCCAGGGGCGTCGCTAGAATTTTTTCAGTGGGTGGGGGGGGGGGGGGGTGTAGAGGCCAACGATTACCGACAAAACTTGCCACCAATTAACGACAAAATTAAATGTCCCAATATCTACAAATTTAACCCTATAAACCGGGGGCCGAAGGCTAATTTTTTTTTCCTATGGACTATCTATAGTACTTGCATATGCGCAAATGGTCATTTTCCTAAACAACATAATAATACAAATTATTTCGTCAACTTAATCAGCCTCATAGCTATATATTTTAATGCAGGCGCACAGCTAGGATCTTATTTTAGGTAGGGGCGGTAGTGAGCAAGCGAATCACTTAAAGAGCGCGCGAAGTGCACTCATTAGGGGGGTGTGGGTGATAGGCCTCCCGCGCCAAGCACGCAAGCTTATAGACGTTCCTTAAATTATTAAGAAAAGAAGACGATTTGCTGTACCGTTCTCGACTTTTAATCCTTGTGTGAATTCAGTTCTTCCCTTCCTGCGCGAAGCGCGGAAGTTTTGCGTTTCATTTAATTATTAGAGAAAGCAGACGATTTGTTGAACCGTTTTCGACTTATAATCCTTGTCTGAATTCAGTTTCCCCCTTCCCGCGAGAAGCGCAAAAAGTTTAGACGATTGATTTAACTATTATAGAAAGAAGACGATTCGTTGTACGTTCGCGACTCTTAAACCTAACTTGTCTGAAATCAGTTTTCCCCCTCCCACGCAAAGCGCGGAATTTTTCGGCGTTTTATCGAAATATAGTGAAGGGAAGACGATTCGTTGTATCGTTGTTGACTCTTAATCTTTGTTTGAATCTAGTTTCCCTGAAAATTTTAAACCTCTGATTTCTTTAGCTGATATTATAGGAAATTGAAACTTCGAGAAATACAAGTATTGTAGTTGTTGGGTAGAATATGAATATGCCCATATGGGTAACACATGGGGAAAATCTGGGTTAACCAGAATTCAATTTATTCTTGTCTCATAAACGGTTGTCTCATTTACTTCCTTTTCTATTTATATTATGTATTTATATTATGTATGTATTATGAAAATGAGATAGCAAAATGTGTATATTGATGGTCATCTTGCGAGTAATAACCGTTGACTACTCTCATCGGGCTCTCATCATTAATTTTTCTCTTTTTCTTTTTTTTTTTTGATGGTGAATTATTGGGGGGGATGATTGTACAGGCCATCCCCCCCCCCCCCACCTGAAATATTTGGGGGGATATATCCCCCCCCCCCATCCCCCCCGGGATCGACACCCTAGGCCTCAAATTTTCTCATGTGGAATCATACATAGCCATCCCATTAATACATACTTCTCAAATCAGCCCTTCGCATCCCCTCCAGCTTGGCCTTGACCTCACTCATTTCAAAATTTTGTTTTACTTGAAAAAACTAAATTTGAAATAAATAGCACTATTTAATATTTTAGTTGTCTTCAACGTTTAGTTTTTCAGCAAAATTTGAAGGTCATTTTTTTTTTTTTTTTTTTGCTTGTCGTTCCTTTTCATGTATTGGACCCCCCCCTTCCCCCCTGCACATGAGCTTAAAATGTTAATCCTTAAAAGAGAAACACTTCAGCAACGTGTTAGTAGACATGTGGATTCATACATAGCCATCCCATGAAAACATACTTCTCAAACCAGCCCTTTGCATCCCCTTCAGCTTGACCTTGACCTCACCTATTTCAAAATTTTGTTTTACTTGAAAAAACTAAACAGATCAAGTTAGATCAAAAGTAAATATGTGTACCTTCTCTTGTGGTGGTCTGTTTTCTCCAGGACATTCTTGTTTCAAGCACATACTCCAAGAAAGCAAGCATTTGGTACTGCATTAACTGCGACAAGTCTCTCTGTACATTTTCCTGTAAAAGAGAGGGGGGATTTAATTCTTAGAATAAAAGGAAATGAGCATGATCATTTAAACATTGATGAGCATTTGTAGAATTAACTGTTCTATTTTAATTTGGATTTTCTCTTTACCAAAAAAGCCCTCCTTCATTATCTAACATTGAAATTTATATTCTATTTCTTGATCCAGATCTAGTTGATCTACAGCCTCTAGATCAGGCCTTCTCAACTGGCGGCGCGCGCGCCACTCGTGGCGCTTGCGGTCAGTCAGAGTGGCGCGCGGCTGTTCCAAAAAATTATTGAAAATTAAAAATTAAAAATTAAAGAAAGAACAACATTAACAAATTCGATTTTAAAATAAAACAAGCCAGAAAAATCAAAAAGTCGCAGTCGAAGTTGAGCCCAAAATGTAAGCAAGCCATTTTGATTGTTTGATTTTCACTTCATTTTGACATTTCCGTGTTTATTGCACCAAAATAACTACATATAAATTAACTTCTAGTGTAGATTTTAGCTAGGAATTGTACTAATTATTTCACATCAATATGATATTATGATTGATGTTTTATGGAACAAAAAGGTGTTAAAAATGCCACATATGGGCCTAAAAAAAGCCCTAAAATCCACTAGCTTCCGGGGGCTTTGCCCCCTGAACCCCACCCGGTATCGGCTCGGTCGCTACGCTCCCTCCCACAGTCATCAAACATACAGGTTGGCACTTCAACCTCAATTCATTTTTGTTTTGGCGCTTCTAATAAACTAGTTGAGAAGGCCTGCTCTAGATGATCTAGATCCATGTCTCGTAACTGTTCATTCTTTCAAATGAAAAAAAAACGCAAAATAGATATGGACCTAGATGATAGATCTATATATGACAGAGAAAACTTAATCGTGTTTACAGCAAACAAAAATTCAAAGATAGAGCCTAGAGTAGAGGCAAATTAGGCTAAGCCAACAAAGAGTTTAAGCAACACACAGGCACCACTATACGTACATGTACCCCTGTATACTATACGATGAAGTCTAGACTGAATAATTTTTTTTTTTTTTGGGGGGGGGGGGGGGGGGGGGGGGGGTCGTGTTTTAATTTGTTAGATAGCTACAAGTCTCTGTACGACTACGAGTATCACATTCACAGGCAGGCACGGATCTCAGGGGGGCCGAGCAGGCCTTGGCCCTCCCCCCCCCCCCCCACACGATCCCCACCCGCAAAAGAAAAAAAAAAAAAAAAAGGAGAGAGAGAGAGAGAGAGAAGGAAAAGAAGGGGAAAAGGAGAGAAAGGGAAAGAAAGAAGAGGAAGAAGAAAAGAAAAGGGGTAAAAGAAGGAGATCGGGGGGCCTAAAGGACCTTGCCTCCCAGCTGTAACCTCTCCCCATCCCCCCCATCAAAAAAAAAAGAGAAGGAAGGAAAGGGAAAGAAAAAAAGTAAAGAGGGGATAAAGGGAAGGAACAAAGAGGAAGAAGAAATAAAGGGGGATATCAGTTGCAATTTTCCCGCCAACAAGTTGTAGTTCGGGGGGGGGGGGGGGGGGGGATGGGGGGGGGGGGCAAAGGCCCTTGCCTTTATATGCTCATCTGACCGTAATTAAATGCCTATACCCCCAAGCTTCTGGGAGTTCCACCCCTTGACCTCCGCAGGTTCTTCGCCCTTATACACAACGTCAATTTCACAACGCTCTATCTGATCGTAAATACCTCCCCCCCCCCCCCCCACCTACTTAGAGAAACGTTTAGCGGGGCCTGCATGTAAGAGTGGGGTGGTGCAAATTTTTTTGTCTACCCCGTAGTACCCCCCCCCCCCCTGTTTTTGCTCATTTCGCCACTGCCGGTGTCACTATCACGTACCAATATTTGGCTTGCATAATTTCAAATTTGGGCCCCCCCCCCCCCCTAACAAATCCTGGATCCGCGCCTGTTCACAGGTAGTCCAATTATTTACTGGTCTGTAGGCCTAGGCCTCAAATTTTCTACTCTCGTACTCGTCTAACTTACTATCTCGGTATCTGGTCCAAATTTTGGCGCTTGTTCACAACTCATGTCAACTACTCATGTCAACTGTGACCATGCTTTTTAGTGTTAGCTATTAACCTCTTTCTGACCAAACTATGAAAGTAGTTGGACCTAAAAGTAACAAAAAGCTTGGATCATTGATGCAGCTAGTGCTAGTGAAGTGATCTGCCAGCTGCCTATAGAACCTTTACTCGCGTATCTAATTTGCAGAGAGGGTCTCGCCCGAAAGTTTGGGCCAAGGATCAAGGAGTGACTGGCAATCGAGCTGAAATATTTCTCATGACGATAAATAACGGATCAAAAGTTCGAGTGTAAATTACTCCTAAATTCATCAGATATAACCATTTTAAACCACTTCATAATGTACAGACAAATCAGCAGATTCATACTATCGTTAGATATGTTTATAAATATGATTCAATTCACGAGATTTGAACGTAATTACAGCTGTACTCACCATCAAACTTTCAAAGAAAACCTCGAACCCTCACTCTGTGTGGGTGACGTCATATATTAAATATGCATACAGCGAAAGTCTTGTCTTCAGATCAGGCAATCGTACATAAAAACTTCCACCACAGATAGAAAAATTTCTTATTAAAATAATGAGGATGATTAACATTATCAATCATTATACCCAAATCTGCATACAAATAAGAAGGAGAATAGTGATACAGAGACTTATTTACCGCTCGTAGGATTTCTGATAAGAATGCACAAAGAACACAAAATGGAAAGGTGCCTGGAATAGAGGATAATATGGGCAGTCAAGCTCATGAATATTCATATTATGGGCGTTACCGACCATTGCCATTTGCATACACAATCATTATTTAATATATAATGGAAATGCGCTTTTCATTATATATTATATAATGGAAATGCGTTTTTCATTATATATTATATAATGGAAATGTGCTTTTCATTATATATTATATAATGGAAATACGCCTTTCATTATATATTATATAATTGAAATGTGCTTTTCATTATATATTATATAATGGAAATACACTTTTCATTATATATTATATAATGGAAATGTGCTTTCCATTATATATTATATAATGGAAGTGTGCTTTTCATTATATATTATATAATGGAAATACGCTTTTCATTATATATTATATAATGGAAATACGCCTTTCATTATATATTATATAATTGAAATGTGGTTTTCATTATATATTATATAATGGAAATACACTTTTCATTATATATTATATAATGGAAATGTGCTTTTCATTATATATTATATAATGGAAATGTGCTTTTCATTATATATTATATAATGGAAATACGCTTTTCATTATATATAAATAATGAAAGTGTGAATTGTAATTATTTATAAATAATGGAAATATGCTTTTCATTATATATAAATAATGAAAGTGTGAATTGTAATTATTTATAAATAATGAAACGTACTTTGTCATTATTTATAAATAATGAAGTATGAATTGTAATTATTTATAAATAATAAAAATGTGTAAAAAATTATATACAAATAAAAATGTACATTTTCTTGCATTATATGTAAATAATGGTTATTATTTGTTAAATAATGATTATATAACATATAATTTGTCTATATAATTGTTTTACAAACGGCGCCTCATAGTTTGATGGGGGAGGGAGCATGCCTTGTAATATTCCATGTCTCATTACGAAATTACACCCTACATTTTTTTAACAGTTCTCTAGGATTTTGTTTGTGTATTGGTGTCCAGTTTTGAAAATCACTTTGATGTAGATGCATTTGTAAAACTATTAATTCAAACTTTTTGTGTGCAATTTGGAAACAAATTTTGAGGACGGTCAAACTTCACAAGCTACATTTTTCTTCCATATCTCTCTTTCTGTATGTTACACTCAATCTGTTTGCTCTGAGTGCTTGTATACATTTTTTCAATTTCTCTGATAACGGTATTCTTATTTAACACTTTACATCCTTATTTCACAATGGAAATCATTTTAGTGCAAAAATAACCCAGCTCTTTTCAGATTTTTTTGACAAAAAAGTGATATTTCTTTGCAGTAATTTATTATATTTTTTCTTTATTTCTTACCCAAGCTCTTTCAATATTTCTTTGGAGCTTTCCGGAGATTAAATGCCCTCTGCTCCGCTGTATTTTTGTTGCAAACTGATATGACAGAAAGTGGCATTACTCGCAAAATCACAAACATCCCAAACGAGAGGAAGCTTTTGCAAACAGATCAGAGATTTGAAGAGTAAAAAGACAGAAGCTGAAGTCGACAAAAGAATCCAAACTTTGCGGAATCTTAATTTGACTTTCATGAGGACTTGACATGCACCAGGTCAACCCAAGTGTTTGCCAGATTCTTTACGAGAACAACAAGAAGAGGAATAAAGTCAAGAGAGATCCCACAATAAATTGTGCTACTTGTTTACACCCTCAAAAGAAAGCATTTAAAAAAGACGAGGGGCCACAACTAATTTACATTCTCGATGCATCATGGTATTGTATTCTGACCCCAGACATTTATCAGTGTCACTGAAAATGATCGTTGTGGGTTCGAAGAAGAATGATGAAATAATCTCTGTGGGTTAGAGGACTTTAATGAAATAATTCTTGTGAATTTGAAGAATTTGATGAAAATAATGGTTGTGGTTTTTTGAAGGATTTGATGAAATGAAAATTGATGTTTCAAAGCATTTGATGGGACAGTAATTGTGGATTTAGGATTTAGCAAAAAATCAAAGCAACAATCAATGCGAGTTCGTAGTATTCAAAGAAACCATTGGAAATTCAAACATATTGAAGTCATGAAGCATAACAAAATGAAATTGAAGATAAAATCAAAATAAACAAATATTTGCTTTGAAGAGACAAGATAATTATGCCCCAAAGAAATTGACAAGATAGTGCATGGTTTCATATAATTGATGTCTTTTTGATGGTATGTCAGATACCAATTTGAATGACAGGCAAGTTAAACATGCAGTCTTTTCTCAGTTGCTAGAGCTTTCTAACAATGATGACACTCGTATCAGAAGAAAAAAAATCACAAAATAAATCAACAGTAGTATATTCATACAAGGGGAAAATATTTGACAGACGGACACAGATACAATCAACAAAAAGAGACGAACGGTGACAGGGACTTAATATGGCAGTGAAATATACAGAAATTGGATGAAAAAGAAAAGAAAGATGAGACAGAGAAATTGAAAAGGACAGACAGAGACAGGGATAAGAAGAAGATGAGTCAAGCCTGACACAGTGGTATAACAAATAAAAGATGAAAAACTATGTTGGTCGTCTTGAAACCAGCAGTGACATGAAAATACTGGATTGCAAACCAGCAGCACAGCATGAAGCTACAATGAGCCTGCTTCAGCATTCGATCCTAAAATTCATCTCATTATAGAGAGAGAGAGAGACAAGAGATAGAGAGATGGAGAGGAAGGCTTGTCATCATTAGCCCATTTTTTTTTTAAATAGCCTGTTATTTCTGGGTTAAAATCAGCAACAAAATGCAACTGCTTAAACATATGACCCCCAAAATTCATCTCATCATTAATAAAGACATGAAAAGAGAGAGAGAAAGAATGCCCGGGTTCATTACCCTGATTTTTCACAACAGCCATTTCTGATCTCGGGAAATTTGCAAAATCATGACTAGCTTGAGCTAATTCACAGTGAAGACATGAATAGCAGGCTATTTTACTGCTTTACTTGGAGAACAAGCTACAGTGCATGATCCCAAGCAAACTTTAAGGCTTGCTCTGAAAATAGCCAATTTCGGGGCAAATTGGTGCACTTTTTCCCTGGCAATTTGCACTCGGACTTGATATAATGCTCTGAAGCCCAAGGAGTTTCCAAGAGTGAGCAAGGGGTATTCTAATATATGATCTGGTGACAATTGCTGCAGGATTCATTTTTCAAAGATACAGGGTTATAGGGTTGCCATAATTGGGTTTTGGTTTAGGTTTAGGGTCAGGGTAATAATTACATATAGTGTTTAGGCTAGGTGTTGAAGTTTGGATTTCTGTCGGTGTAAGAAATTGACCTCAGATCAATTATTGCTTGAGCATGACTGTGTCAGAACTTCAGTGTCCGACATTTTTTCTTTCTTTAGAAGTGCTGCTTGGCACTCTAAACATGGACCTACTAGAGTAAAGAGACAGCTGGACCATGGTTTCATATCTCAAGTTCTAGCTTCTTCAGCCTAATGAGAATGCAGCTAAGGAGTAGGAGAGATACCGAGAGAGTGGGAGAGATGCAAAGAGAGTGGGAGAGATACCGAAGGAGAGAGTGGGAAAGATGAAATTCATGGAGAGAGAAACAGATGAGTCAGGTCTGGCAGAGATTCAGATTTTGTCTATTATGATGACCATGATCGTGACGTTCTTAGATGGGCACCTGTGTCCATCTCTCAAACCATGTTTTCATACTAAACTATTGAAGACAGCATAATGTCTGGAATCTTCAATGCGTGTTGTCATCAAATACATGAAGCTTGAACGCATGTGAAGCAAAATGGCCACAAAGTGGACTGATTTAAATGAAGAAAAAATAATGATCACAAGCTGATAATTGTATTTATAGAACCGAAGGGAATACGTTTCCTTGACTGTTTGTCAAAATATGCCCTAGACACCAACCTTTCTACTTCATTTTTTTCTCCAGAATTTCATCAAAGTTCTTAACACCCATCACATCTCATCTAGCATCCTCCCATGACTACGCTTCCTGTTCCCATGGCAACTAGAGTCTCAAAACTTTCTGACAGGAATAAAAATGGCATGAATGTCAAGAGGGGGTCCTACAGATTGCGGATTGAGGGCTGTACTGGTTGGCGACAGAGGGTCATTAAGGGCGCGTTCATGCTTGATTTTGAAGGTAGAATGAGCGATCTGAAACGCTCATCGTAAACGCTCATCGTGATCGCAGTTCCACGGTGTAGCTGTTCATGCTTACTTCTCTGGCTCATCCAGGCAATTCTCCTTGTGTGGCATTGTGTGACCTTCACTGTGCATGCTACGTAGACCCACTAGAGGTCAGTGCGTTGACCCCATTTAAACGCGTTTACAATTGTAAACGCATCTTTTTGTGAGTTTACGATCGGCGTTCGTGATCGCCGTTTTTCGGTGATTCTACAAAAGTGAGCATGAACGCAAGCGTGTTTTAAACTAAACACGTAACAGATGCCTGATTCTGGCCGTCAAAATCAAGCATGAACGCGGCCTAAGTCGTATAATTTTACACAGAGTTCACGCCCTTCTAGTTCCAGACAGAAGATTTGTAGGAAAATGAAAGGATTTCCCTTAAAATAAAAACTGAAGCTTATCAAACTTCTAAGATCACTACAGACGTGCTCAGAACAGAGTTTGACTGGGGAACTCCCCATGAAAATCCATGTTACACACGCGTACAGTAGTGCAGCGTTGCTTCATTCGAGCAGTAATTCATCAGATTAGTCAAACTAAAATCTGTTTAGCAGGTATCAAATTTCGTCAATTAGAGTCGTGCAGAGTCATGATGTGTGATTGTGCTGTGCTCTTAGCTTTTCAAATCTTACAGAATTACAGGTTTCCTTCTGAAAATGCAGGATAAATCTGATGAATTTTGTTAACCAAATCAGATTGTTGAATCAAGGAGTTGCTCAGGAGCTTTTTGCATAAATAAAGCTATGGCATCTTACAAGAACTTGTCTTTTTTTGTTTAATAAATAAACTGCATGTAGGAAAATTTCAATTAATGATTGAGAGAATGAAAAAATACTGTATCATAGAGTATAAGAAACAGTTAATCAATGATAGTGAGGAAGAATGATGGAGAGAGAGAGAGATAGACAGAGACAGACAGACAGACAGACAGACAGAGACACAGAGAGACAGAGTGAAACACAGAGAGAGGGGCGAGAGACAGAAAGATATAGGGAACACAGAGAGAAGGGGAGAGACAGACAGACATACAGAGAAAGACAGACAGAACGACAGACAGACATAGACAGACAGACATACTGACAGAAAGAAAGAGGCAGAGAAAGAGACAGGAGGTGAATCCTAATTCCAATATGAAAAGAGATGAATATAATTTCTATTCCAACCTGTTGGTATTATGTGTAGGAGGAGTGGCTGGGATTTCAAATTCTAGACTGTCTCGGACGGATAATCCATGTTTAAACAGTTGTGGTTTAAGATTCAAACTCCACCCTCAATACCCCACAACAAAGCATAAAAACCCACACAATCTCCCTACCAATGCATCCTTAACCAACCTAAACTATGTTCACACACTGCTATTGTTCACTGTCACTGGGATAAAACTAAAACCGATTGTTGTGATAGTAACCACCACAATGAAATTGATAATATTCCTTGAGACAACGATTTATTCCGTTTTATTCAAACTCCCAGAGAGGTGTGCTCATCGCTATCTACAATTGAAGTGTGGTTAAATTTCTATGAAGTTATACCAATACACAGATTTGTATTCTTGTAATTATCTTGAATTCAAACTCCTGGAGTAATTTGCAGGGCTCCTCAATGGCTGCAAATGGAATGTGATTACTACTATGAATTTCTATCAAGTATCTCTTTGTCAGAGTAGAAGATTGATATTTCTGTGGCTTTTCTTGTTCACGTTAGTTCACATTTTTGTGATATCATTTGGAGGGTGGAGCTATTTAAAGGTAAAGACCAGTATTTGCAACGCCCCAATTTCAAAAAATGAAATGGAAGCTCTCATTACCAATCATGTGAAAGAATATGTTTTGACTAATACATGATGATAACAAATTTGCCGGGAAACCGCCTACTAATTCATATATTTGGTAAATTTATTTCTCTCATGGTCTGGTGAGAGAGATAGGGTAGTCCCATATACATCTTTCTGTGTATAGTGCTTGTAACTTTACGAAGAATGGGCCAAATTTCTTATCATTTTGATGATTCCAGAACCTTGCAGATGCTAGATGCTAGATGATCAACCTTTTCTGATCGATTCCACAACGTTTCTTTCACAATGCAATCGCATGACCATTACTGGTCTTTACCTTTAAGGACTCAGTAACTTACTAACTTGCACAGGGTGGACAACACCTAGTACATTAATGTATCAACTATTAGCATGTCTGTGCTCAGCATTTATAAGCCCTTTCATTTGAGAAGAGGGTGACATAGTGATAATTGCTGAAAATTCAATCATTCATTCAGCAAAATTGTCTTTATTTCAAGTACCAGTAATATTACCTCACAATTAAGATAAATAGTAACATTAATTAGTGAATGCCGAATGAAATAGTTAACAACTATGCACTTTTATAAAAAGTAACAAAGTCAATACAATCAGCATATGTCGATAATAAAAATACGCTGTTCCTTCTCTTAGAAATTTTCTTTTTACTTGAACACAAAAGGGATTCCCACTAGTGTATAGGGCATAGAATTAAACACAGATACAAGTCATTACCACACTCGTATTTGAGTTTGGTACCTTTCTTTCCATTTCATTCAAGGTATGTTTTCTTTCAATCTGTAGCGGTGTGTATGAACGGGTGCCAGCAGGGGGCCGGTCCAGCGGGTCTTAAACCGCAACAAGTGTTGTCCAGTGTTTTGCTTACGATTGTTGAACTTGAACTTGAATCAAGCCTGGTATGCTGAGTCAAGAGAAGACAGCATGCAGTCTCCCGCTTCATCAAATAAGGAGGAAAAAAGGCCCTGCTGAAGACGTTTCTCTTTCCAAATGTATTACCTTTTAACTTTTGAGAGGAGATCGGTCTTTCCCTAACTTTCAATGATTCAATTGTTATAATGAATAGCAAGTCTGTTCTGCTTACTCTAAAATATATCTACTACTTTTACCTCTTATTTAGGACTAGGTCAAGATGGGTACTGCTGTTGAAAAAAAAAAAAAAATAGAAGTAGGCCTACTTTTGTTTTGTTTTTACAGATCTGAGACACCATTATTGGTGTGTGTGTGTGTGTAATTGGGTTTTTACAGACGTGTACCAATCAGATATGATTATTTACGTCTGGGGACCGACCTTTAACGTCACCATCCGAAAGACGTGACTCAGTCTCGAACCTGCGTCCTCGGCTGAATGGTAGCCATGCATGGTTCTTAAGTATGGAACTATGGATCAATAAAAAAAACTTTAAAATCTGAATCTCAAAAGGTGATATCAAACCACCACCCTTTTACAAGAGAGACTATTTGTTTAAACACCAGTAGAGCATTCCAAACACAGGTTTACATGAATTCGTGTATTTGTATTGGCAGAGTTCAGTGTCTTCTTGAAGAATAACAAATCAAAAATTGCTCTTTGATTGCAAAACTACAATACCTGCAAAAGTCGACTCTGTCCACAGCCTTTGATGGTAAACTTATCACTGAGAAAGGGAAACTAATCAATACCTCAAAAACTAAAATACAATCTTGCCCAGTAACTACATCACCTAGCCTACAAGAATCCTATGTTTTGTCTGTCTTTCTTTTGTCTTCCTCCTATCTGAACTAATTCTAAATATTTACAAACAGTGCCCTATATCCACTATTTAGAAACACAATCATTTGTTGATTCAATGAACTATAAACAACCTATCTCCTACTTGAACCTTTCTCCTGTTTCTTCAAATGAACTTTCTTTGTTCCCCTGTTCTTTGTCTAAATTCCCCTGATTTGTGCCCCATTTATTTCTTCTTCCGACTAATTCACTTCCAATATTTGTTTCATGCTAGTACCAATTTCTGTGTGTAGATGGTGTATTAGGGAAACACGTCATCGTTTAACAATAATGATGACCAATCTTCTTAGCTTCATGAGCAATCAAGCAGAAGTTTCTTTTGTCACAATAATAATAAAGTTTCTTGAAAACACTTAGTTTTGAAGTGATGACCTTTCCATTTAGTTTCATGACTCATGAGCAATCAAGCAGAAGTGTCTTTTGTTATAATAATACCAACATTTCTTGAAAATACTTAGAGACAGGGTTGATGTAAGGTTAATTAAACTGTAAATACAGCCATTATTACCTAAGATACATTTCACTGTTATAGACCACAACGACCCTCCCTCTTTTGAAACCCATATATATATACACAACACCAAAAGTGTGCCCCTTCTTTATAAGAGTGATAACCTTTTGTAGACTGAGGGGGTGGTTGATGTTGGAAATTATTCTAGAATGTGCCCCATCTGTTTTGAAAATCCTGGATCTGCCCCTTCTAACCCCAACCCCTTTTTTCCTCTTCCAATCAGTCTAATCGCCAACGGAATAACCCCAACCCTCTTTCTCCATCCCATCCTATCCGAACCCCCAATGGGACAATTGAAGACAAAATGTGACCCTCTTTCTTCAACTTATCTCACCACAGCCCCCATATGCGACCAACCCAAACCCTTCTTCTCCTTCCCACTTTCACTTCACCCCCATCATGTTGATTAACCCGCCCACCCTCGTTAATTTTTATGTACCATAAATAGTTTGAAAGTTACTTTGGATGAACGCTGTTCTGTGCTACCTCACACACCTACATCAAAAGATCCAACGCACCTAATTCCTCCAGCCTGGCACCATATGGGACCAATCCTAGCCCTCTTTCTCCACCCCCGTCTCACCCCAACCCCCTTAAGACAAATCAAAGTCAAAGACATCATGGATAGATCAGGGGTATATTTGTGGAGGCAACAGACCGTGAAATATTCCATATTTTCAATAATCGAGTTCCTATTCTTTAGGCCCAACAATGACCAGAGGGACTGTTCTGAAGATCAGTTTCAGGTACTTGGTTGGTCTCATTTTCAGGCACAGAGATTGAAATCTTTCTACATACTCAAAGATTAATCAAGCCATAGGCTGTTCTACAAAATAAAGCACTTATGATTTGTTCAAAATTTGTGCTTGTTTGGTTGCTTCTTGTGCTTCTGCAACTGTAAGCCTGAAAAACGTAGATGAATCGGAAAGAAGAAGCGAAATTCCCCCTCATGACTTAAAAAGAAAATACATTTGCCATTATTATTACCATCATTATTGTTGATGATTATGAAAGGCATTATTCCCATAGAAAAAATGTGGCATGTGACTTGTAGGACTTTGTCCTAAATTTTCATTAATTTATAAAAACATGTCTGTGCATCCAAAAACACTTGAGAAATGTCCCAAATGCAAGTCAAAACATTTTAAAGTGGGTTAATACGTTTAATACTGATAATATCGTTAGGCTTTCAGTATTCCTGACTCTGGGAGCAAGGCTAGGACCCGCCCCACACATCTGGTTCTGGTTTGATCTGGGGTGAGATGTATAGAGGCCGATCAGGATGTCATGTTCTCAGGCAGGGTGACGAGAGACAGTTTAGTTCATAGGGCACCCTGTGGACCAGCTTCCCTCTTCGATTCCTACCAACTTGTCCTCTTTGATCAGTTCAAATTGGCATGCAGTCCCACTCAGATACAGTTGTGTTGGTAATTAAGTCATGAGAAGGATTAAAATCGACTCTGAATCAGTATGATGATTAAATCAAGTCTTTGAAGTATTTTTGTAGAGCGAAGGATGACGAGAGAAAGTTTAGTTCATAGGGCACCCCATGAATCTTTCCTCTTCGATTCCTACCAACTTGTCCTCTTTGATCAGTTCAAATTGGCATGTAGACCCACTCACATACAATGGTGTTCGTAATTAAGTCATGAGAAGGATTAAAATCAACTCTGAATCAGTATGACGATTTAAGATCAAATCTTTGAAGTATTTTTGTAGAGCGAAGGATGACGAGAGAAAGTTTAGTTCATAGGGCACCCCATGAATCTTTCCTCTTCGATTCCTACCAACTTGTCCTCTTTGATCAGTTCAAATTGGCATGTAGACCCACTCACATACTATGGTGTTCGTAATTAAGTCATGAGAAGGATTAAAATCAACTCTGAATCAGTATGATGATTTAAGATCAAATCTTTGAAGTATTTTTGTAGGGCGAAGGATGAGGAGAGACAGTTTTGTTCACAGGGCACCCTATGGACCTCTCTAATTCCTACCAGCTTGTCCTAATCAATCATATAAAAGACAGTCTCACTCATGCGCAATGTTGTTAGTAATCAAAGACTCCACAACTATTTTGGGAAATGATATCAAATCTCAATCGGTGTGATGATTAATCCAGATATCTTATAGGGCCAAATAATATGCCAACATGTAGACATTCTTGATTGCTATGAAACTTTTGTACTCATTAATCGGATCCCAAATAATCAAATTGACATGTAGTCCCACTTATATACAATTATGTTTGTGATTAAGCCACTACCAGCAAGTATACACGATGCAGTCTCAGTCATGCATAATGGTGCTGGTAAATGTGCCGCAAGCAACGAAGCCTGCCTGCAGTCTCACTCATGCACGGAAAGCCTCCGGCTTTATATCAAGATAATAATCAATCCCAAATCAGAGTGATGATTAATCCAAAGTCTTTAAAAGTGTTTTCTCACAAATACGATGTTCTGAGAGGTTATTGCCACAAGATCAAAAGTTAGAATAGATGCCAAAAATAGAAGTTCATAGATTCAACGACATAAACATCTGAAAGATATTACAGTACTTAAATGGCTAGCTAAACTATTTTGCGTCATTTTCAGGAGATTGTCAAAAACAAGATTCTGTTGTACTCTTCGTCTTCATGGAACAAGAATCAAAATAAAGGAGGCCCACGCAATCTTAGAGGGTCATACGCCCTTGGATCCCTGTCACCATTTAGCCTACATGTACAGGCCAATCAAGAACAGCCACTACTTGTAATGGTTGCCTTACGAGAGTCGAGAAATCCAGAAAATGCAGTCTTTGCAACTCCTAAAATTCACAAACCCCAGTTACCATTTAGACCCGTCTATCGGACCATCAGTCACCAAAAATAAGTCTACAGCAACTTCACGGTTGACTAGGAAAGTCAAGGGGTTCAGAAAAATGCAGAGTCTTCGCAAGTTCTAAAATCCAAGGGGCTTTGGGCTTCACCTCTTTGCCATCAAAAGACGGTCAAAGAGGAAGTCAAGCATTACAGAAAAACTCTGACAGCAACGGCAAAGCAGCCTGGCTTTGGTACAGGTTACCATGGTAACGCATACACATAGAACGTGGCTGTCGCAACTTCTCCGATGAACGAAAAACTTCCTGTCCAGGAAAGTCCAGATGTTCCACTCTGTCATATTATTTTTTTCCTGAGGATTTAGGAAGATTACGGATGAAGCGAAAGGATCCATCTCACGTTTGATCCTGGAAATTGGAAAGTGTGTAGTTGACTTTGGCCAGGGTAAATATTTGATGAATTTTAATGTTCACGAGGCTGACTTTTTGCCCTTCAAAGAACTGTGTCAGGATGTGGAAATTTGATGAGGTTTGGGGGAATTCCTGAAAGGTTAGGAGATTTTGAGGTTACAGCAAATGTCCTGTCGATAACCTAAAGATAGGATTTTAATGTCAGTCTGGTAAATGTTGCCTCAAATATAAAAATCTTAATATTTCCTTTTACACAACAAACAAATTTGAATTGAATTATGGGTGCTTAACACTCTTAAAAAGGTCATTAACTTTGTGTTAGAGTACATGAGATGACGAACTGGCCTTGTGGCTCCAAACGGACGATATATAAGCATTCACAGAATATTAAAGAACAGAATGTCCTGGAAGACAACTTTGAACGACAGGTATTGCAAATGCCCAAACAAAGCATGTGATTATTTGGTGAAACTATGGCACTCTACCAGGCATGTCCACCAAGCCATGTACTCATAAACTCTTGGCAGTTTGGGGCAAGATATGATATTCTGAAGGATGAAAATCTTAACAATTCCTTCCTTCTCATGAGTGACAACCGATTCACTGAATTTGTGGCCCTGATTGGTTCCGTCAGATGGACTATTAGATTAGGTCATTCATTCCGTTTCACAGTAGGATACCAGTTTAACCAGGATCTAAGATCAAGAACTGACCGACAGGGAAACTCTTCTTTTTTTTTCTCGATTTGGATAATCATATCGTTTTTAATGTAATTTCTTATTTTATTGATTTTCCACAAAAAGTGGACCCTGTTTTGCTGTCCACTATTGTGATTTCCTAAGTTCCCTTCTTGATAAAAAAATTGTTTTCACTTTTCAGTAATAACGGACATCTTAAATGATTGGGTGAAAAGCCCTAAAAATGTTGTCTCCACTCTTTTCTCTCCATTGCAAAATGATAGAAGCCGTAAATGTATGTCCTAACAAATTGATAAAATATAAAAACAAATACCTATAAATTATAAAAACAAATATCAACATTTTTGCCTGCATCAATTCAATCTCAATACATGTAGGCCTACATTATGTGTAGTTCAAGGGGCTTCAATATTTTGTATACAGCTTTGGTGAATAACTTTGAAAAGATATCTGCAATGATTGGATATTTATCATAAATGTTTAGGAGTGAGTGACTAAAAGTACTACAGGCCTATTTCTATCCAAGTGTTCCCACAGATACAACTTGTCCATCACTTTTTACAGAATATAGGCCTTCAGACCAAAGTCCATGATCGACACTAGTAGTAGCCTGCCAAAACCCTGCGAACGATTTATGAATTAGAAGGTCAAATGTAAGAATAATATCCCCGCCCTGATATTATTCAACCCTGCACAACAGGTGTGAATCCATTTTGATTTAAAACAATATTTTGATTATGGGGTGCATTGAGCGTGATTTGTTTTCATAGCTTGAAGTTGAACCCTATATATTGCAAGGTCAACCATCACGATCTCACTCTACTTTTTCAATTGTATGCATACATATCGATGACAAAAAGTCATTCTACAAAGTTTTTTTTTAACTTTTCTATGAATCCTGACAATTTGTTGCTCATTTTGCAAACTGACACTCATGTATACACACATCTCTACTGCTGAAAGTATTGCAGGTAATCTGGTTCACAAACCAGCAACAGAGTAGTCGGCTGACAACAAGAAGGCTGTAACACTAACAGCTTTATATTATGTCAGTAACGGCCTTGTTGCTGGCAGCCGACGAATAGTGGGTCAAAGTTCGAAGAAAATGAACTCACTAGGTTCATATCTATGGAAGATTGGCATTAATGATTACATAGACCAGGAACTGTTTAGGACTCATGATAGACCATTGTTCCACTAGTCACTACCACCACATCCTGCCAGTATCCGTTAGGGTCATTTAATGTTTAAAGCTTCCCGAATCTTTCTAGGTTTAAATAAGCAAATCAAATTAATGAGATAAAATAAAAGGGGAAAAGGGAGAACAAGTAAAACGGTCATGAATATCTAGAATCTAGCTTTGACTGCCTTGCCTATCAAATTTTAAAGATCATAATATTTATAGGGGTAACCCCCCCCCCCCCCCCCCCCCCATTCCATTTTTTATTTGGAGGAATCACAATCCGAGGTTTGAACTTTGATACATGAACAGCTGAAGACAAAAAAGACATTTGTAGAACTTTCATCTGCAAGTGCAACACTATTTATAGAAGCCCTTCTAATCAATCATCTTATTCTTTACATGACAATCAAGCATTTGTGCCACAAAGATGAATATAACAACAAGCAATGAAACGACAGAGACAAACATATCACGCGCGACATACGCGAAAACTTACGATATTGGCAGCCCGCCTCGCCGTTTAGCCTCGACCAGCCGTGGCAGCACTTGTATTTAGTCTCGTAAGTCCTCTCGTACACAATGCGATACGACGTGTAGTAGGCCGTTCTGCAATCAAAAATGAAATAATAAACCAGTTAGATTTTATGATTATTTAGAGTATAAAGTAAGACTTATAATGACAGAATCAATGAACGTATATAATATATATATAGGGGCATGCCACAATATGCACGGGTTTTTTTAATCAGGGATCAGAACGTTCAGAAAACTTACTTTCGCCACGACTTCTTGGTACAAAAAGTACGGCTGAAGTTGAGCTCCACATTAACCTTAATAGTCTTTTCTACGGCTATTTGTATTTCCACATGTTCGTTTACATATCGTGTTAACATTTTTTTTAAAGTTTGGTCTTTGGTAAGGTTGTATCAAACTTGCATAACATTAAATTTATGAAAATATTTGTTTACTTATATTTTCTTATCATGAGCAAGACATGATTGTTCATGATACGGCTCTCTTTATAACATTTTCCAAAAATTGAAAAAGACTCGAATAAAACTAACTTTGGCTCGCGAGTTGATTTTTCCCATAGAGATATATAACTACTAATATCTCTATGATTTTTCCGTAGAGATCAGTGGTTAAATCCACCTGCCACAAAAAGTTGGTATCGGTACCAAAACGTGAGATTTCATTTCATTTCATTTCATACAAAACAAAACAAAATCACCGTAACTTTACCCCCCCCCCCCCCCCAAAAAAAAAAAAAAAAAAAAAAAACGGGTTATACATGCAATCCTATAAAAGGCTATGATCAACCCGATATTATGCACAAATTTTTCAATCATTAAAAAAAGTCTCGCAGAATAATTCATACACCCAAACAGAGAAATACTTTAAAGCCCCACTGCACTACTGATAGCTACTTGTGCCCTCTATAAGCGGTACCCGTTGATCCCCATGATGCCCTTTTTCTTATGTTAATTGAGAGCTGATTTGATGAGATACCCACCTGCCAGTGACCTTGCAGGGAGGTCTAATCCAACCATGCCAAACTAGTGCAGAGGGTCTTTAAGAAAACTAGAAAAAAGCGAGCCCCACGAATAGAGAACAGTCAAATTTTCCGCACGGCCCTTTGATGTCTTTTGTTGTCGTTGTAAATTTGAGTTAGGACGCTACAAACTTTGTACTCTGTCATCAATCGCACAAACGGAGACAAACTGAAATGTAATTCAGTGTCCACTGAGGCCTTGAACTTAAATGAGGGCCAGGGGGTACTTCGGCCAAAAAAAATGACCCTTCTAAATTAGTTCATGCCTAGATCTTCCGAAATTAGTAATGGACCTTGCTAACAGGTTTCTTTGTCTACAGAAGAATAAGGGAGTAGGCCTACACGGGTTGTGTCACTGAGATAAAGATATGGTTTTCAGCAATCTGACAAAAATAAACTAAATGATCTTCTTCGATATTTACTCTTCTTTTTTTATCTCTTCATTTTTCTGTCCGGTTTTAGCTTCCATTTTTGACATGCGATTTTTATGATTTATGTACTTAATGTGTGAAATGAAAGGCTGCTAATAAGAATAAATATGCCTACTGTTTTAATTATACTTTCATTGGCAGTATTTTCCTTCTTATCAATAGGCTTCGACTCCCTGTTCTTTTTTATATTATCAATATTCCTATGCGCCCTTCCTTGTTAGAAACATTTCTGTGTTCTTCTCTTATCAACAGCCTTTTTCTTCTTCATCTTTACTATCAGAAGGATCAATTTAATCCGATATATTATGTTAAAGTCGCTTCTATAAGAACTGACTTTTTCTCACAATAATAAGAAATTCGATTATTCAGAATACAATACTTTCTTTGTGTCACATCGCATGCACCTGAAATACTAGAGAGTAGCCCCGAATCAAAATGGCGACCAGTGGACCCCTACGACGGCAAACGTGACAATGTGAGCTTTAAATCCTAGTCCCACGCTGACAATTTCATGTTACCCGCCACGTCGAGCTTATTAGCGGAAAATTTACACTCAGCGTTTGAGGCTATTAAAACATCAGGTGCTCGTCAATGTTAATGGCACGGTCGCTTTGCAGTTAGTTTCTGATTGATAAACTGTCTGCCAGTTTTCATATCACGTTCATAATCACGGACAGTATCGTGGCTAACCAAAGATGAAACGATATGAGTCATTAATTCGTATTCCAGACGATACAAAAATATATGTTTGACAAGAAGCTTTAAATTAATCCTCACACATCCAGATGTACATGTCCTGACAAAAAGTTGTTTCATTTTATTTGTCACGCACAATATTTTTCATTTATGATACTACAAACTTGCCTTCATGGCCACTCTTGTATTTTTTTTCTTCTTCTTGAATGTGTTACTGACGTATGTAGACAATTTTACTTTGGTTATTAATATATTATACAAGGTAAAGCCTAGTTTATATAACCTAATTAAAACGGGAACATGCTTATTAAGTTTTCATTTTTTTCAGATCATAAATACGAGGTTAAGCCCATGACCTGTGTCACTATACATCTCAGATCGAAGCATCCCCTTCCCCCTGGCCCTTCCTTTATCTATATATGCCCGTATGCCCATAATAACTAAACCATATACTTTATCATCCGGACTATATTTCATTTCCCTTTAATTTTCATCTTTTTCACCGCACATAATTTTGATTTTCCCTTTAATCGATCCCATCACCCACTTCCTCTCTCACTCTCAGGGGCGTGCTTCTGCCCCGTCGAAATGTCATTCACCAAACTGAACTCAGATCCTTCATGCAAACCAAGCCCCGATTTAGCAACAGCTTGCCAAGATTCTGTAACCCGTCGGTTGAATGCAACATCGCATTCTCCATCCACATGTACCGGTTTAACCGCATGGGCGAATCCAGAAGGAATCCCCCTCCCTCCAGAAAATATTAAATCGGGGAAACAGCATTCCCCAGGGTGTACCATGTTCCCTTTTAACCGTTTAGCATGGCCGAATCTGGGGAAACGCGTTATTTTCCAGCACTGAATTCCTTTTTATCCATACACTGTAGCTGAGTTCACGAAGGGGCCGCCGAGGCTGCCCCCTCCCCCCCCCCCCCCCCCCCCCCCCCTCTTTAAGAAAGAAAAAAAGTAAGTCGAGGTTAACGGTAACTACCTTCATCCCAACCCTCCGCTGAGCAAGACTGGAAGAGCTAGCAAGACATTTTGGAAGGGAACTCACCCCCCCCCCCCCCCACACCCTTAAAAAAAAAATCGAATATAAATTAATTTTATTGATCGTAAAAATATTTTCAGTCAGATAATTAGTGTCTGTTTTTTTTTCTAATTTTCAAGCCTATTACCATTTTGTTCTGTTTTGTTTTTTGTTATCACTTTACGACGATCAGCCAAACAGATATGAGGGTCGCTGTGAGACTGAATTGAGAGATGAATTTGACAGCAAATGTATAGGTCTAGAAGCTGAGAAATATAATAGGCTTAGAAACTTGATGAGTTATTGGGGCTGACGCGACTTCTCATCCAATACATTGCCCCACATGTAACACATCCATGTCGGGTTCTCGCTGTCAGACCCTATCAACCGGCATGCAGCCCACGTGAAAGAAGAAGGTCGCTCAGCGGCCGGTGGATGCGCTTCCTCGCCCGAGCTTCCGCGTGAAGGAAGCTTGCCTCAGCCATACGAGGAAGCCATGTGCTTCCACTAATCAGGATGTGATAGATCGGATCTCATGACCGAGGGGCCAGGCTCAAGAACAGTGTGGATTAAAACGGAATATAAGGTTTCTATTTAGAGATTTTTAAGAAGAAAGGGAGATTAAAGTAAACCGGGAAAGTAAACCACTCGCAATAGCATGGACCCTACCATCTATACTAGAACGAATTGCTGTGACGTACATGTCAACACACCTTTATAGGCATTGAGAAAGGTTTAATCAAGTTTCCAACTATTTAATGCCAAGACTTTAACAAGAAATTTACATCTATCTCTCGGATTTAAAAAAAAAATACCGCAGTGCATAAAAAATTATGCAGTCCTCTAACTCCGGAAAGCTCCAACTACGGCGCCGGTGTTGGAGCTTCCCGGAGTTAGCAGTCCTCTTATAAGCATGCAGTAGGTTTAGGTTCAAGAATAATGGTTGAATTAATTTGCATGTTCCTGATCCTTCATTAATACATTAAACATATCCTTCGAGAAAAAAAAAACAGAGCATGTGATTAAAACCGTATAACGTAGGACTAAATCTTGTATTCAACATTTACGTTGTATAAGTGTCAACTTTTAAAATGGTGGTTTCTTCTTTTCCTTCCAGTCTCTGTTTTCTTTGTAATCTATCATCTCCTCTAAAATTCTTCACCTCTCTCCTCCTCGTACTTCCCCTCCTCATTTACACTTTTCCTCCATGCTCACCCTATACCCATCCCCTCCATCACCCCCTTTCACCCCATAACCAGTTCATATTATACACCCCTCATTCCCCAACCACACCCACCATTTCCTCCCCCATGTCAGTTCCAATGCCACCCCTAAACCACCCACAACATGAAAAAGAGGGAACTTCGTTACCCCCTTATCAATTTCCGAATCTTGAAAGTACATGCGCCAAACTGAATAACCATAGGAAACGAATGGCTTATAATCTAGTTCAGAAGAGGAAAGGATCTGCCCAGTTTTATTAAATCGTTATGTGATTAAGTTGAGTGCCAGAATGTTACCCTTTAAATTCGCAGAATGATAAGGTATGTACTTTAAAGTCTGAGCGATACAAAATGATTGGCTTTTCTTCGAGAATGAAAATTTAACTGATGTTCTCCAATGTTTCAAACAGCGGTATTCAGATAAATAAGTCTTTTGACAACCGAGCTTACAGTTCGCACATGTCGTTTGTGTAAATTTACTTTGGACCAATCAAAGTTAAATGCTTTGCGCATGCGTAGAACCGAAATGCACCTGTCGAACGTATTATATCGTAATGCGCGTTGAAGAAGCCTGCATGAACAAATCTTTTTGAAATAATTCTAACGTAAATTTTCCGTGAACAATATGAAATGATAAAAACATATACATCGATTAGCAACTTGAATGGTTTCTAAAAGAAAACAAAAATTTAAAAAGTGACTTTTGAGTATTCTTAGAAAAAAAATCTTACCTTCTTTCGTAGCCAACACACCACTGGTTCGAGTATCCACAGTTTGGTCTCCATACTTTCACCATACGCGTATATGATCGTGTGCACGGTCTCCGATGACCGGCCATCGATAGCTCTTGGTACGGACATGTATTAGGCCTGGAAAAGGAAAAAATAAGAGGGAAGGTTTAGTAATTTGATAATAAATCTGAAATATATCTTATTCTTTTTTGTTCGGAGTGAGAAAATATTACGTATCAGGTGAATAATAAAATATACATATTAATATGAAATTAAGCATTGTGATGAGGAAGAGCCTTAGAAGCTTAGTGATGACTAAAAAGTCTCAAATAAATTTTAAAAACAGGAGAAAAGTGAAAAGGACTGTCATGAATAAATGACTGGGGGAGTGTAAAAATAGAATGATCATTGAGTAGTGAAAATGGAACTGCAAGGAAAGAATTGTACGGGACTTGGAGAAGGTGAAGATGAAGAAGAAAGAAAAGAAGGAGGGAGGGGATAAGCAGAAGCAGAACACGAAAATAAAGAAGAAGATAATGGTGACGATGCAAAATAAGAAAAAGAAACGGCCGAAGAAGAAGAAAAAAACGATGCATGAGGACGAGTATATTTACAAGAAAAATATTTATGAAATTGTCAAATTAAGGTTTCCATCCACTTGACTCGTCATTCGTGACACCGTGTTTTATTATCCTCTTTCATCCATCTCCTCCACGCATCGTGATATAATTTAAAGATTGGTGGCCCTTAATAGAGACCCATTAGTGATTCTCGGCATGGGGCGGCCACTCATCAGAACGTCTAATTCACACCATCGTGCGTCGGAATCGACAACGGAATGCTAACAATAAAATCTCTCTCTTCTATATTGATGGAGGAGGAAAATCGGGGAGAGGTCATTGTCAAAATGCGTCATACAATTTCGTCTTCTGTTTTCGATTTTGACCGCGGATTCAAAAGCGAAAATTGTGTAAATTAAGGTTGAGTTTCTTCAACAACAAAACCCACACCCACAACCATCCCGCATCCGCCCCCTCCTCTGCATTTTCCGATTATGTGCGTGTGTGTTTTTTTTTTGTATTCACATATACTATTTATTATTTTGCGCTTTATTTATAAAATGTACTGATCTCGAAGATCATCATTCAAAAATAAACATTTTTTGAATTCACGTACACCTGTATATTATATGGCTAAGCAATGCGTGCATGGTATCACGTGTCAGGCGATGTGTCTCTTTGTTCAGCAGACGACACCTCATTATAAATCAAGGTCTAGATAAATATTGGCGGGAAATTAACCCTATTAGGGACATCACATGCATCTATGAGGTCATTTGAGACAGGAATGCCGACAAAAACTTACATCCAGGCATGAGGCATTCCTTTATGGAAACTCTAAAATTATTTTAAGAGGTGTGTTGATGTATAGTGTCAGGTAGAGATATTTGAAGGTGTATTTCTATAGTTTTGCTCTTGAGCTGTATTTAAAGAAATGGCAAAATTTCTCAAATATTCAAGAATTGACGAAAATACTGAAATTGGTTAGTACATGTATCATGCTAAGAACACTTTCATGTTTGGTCCTATACAGTAACTAAACGTGTTTTCTTTTCTTTATCTCTTTTTCTTTTACATCTTTCGTTCTTTCCTCTCCCCCCCCCCCTGCTTTTTTCATTTTCAGAAAGCTATGATAAAGGTAAACATACGAATCTTCAATGAAGAAGGCCTACACTGCAACAATGGTTGAATAGGCGTAATTAACGTTACTTATTCTCATAATAATTATTATGCGCTATATTTATTATCTTGTATAAATTGGAAATTATTCTCTTTCACAAAAAGATTTGAAGATTTATGGTGTGAAGATGCTAAAAAAGTGCACTATGGTAGAAGTTCAACGACTTCTCTTCTGCACCAGACAATGAAATAATAGTGTCATCCAGAGGCTTTTAACCCTAATTATATCCATACTCAGATAATCTTTCTCTATTTGGGGCTATTTATCAGCACGCAGAGAGATAGTATACTATCAGCCTGTGCATGGTGTAACAGTAACAGGTGCACTTCCTTCCGGTATAGTTCGATTAATTGGTTTCATATGAAGTATTTACGCTAACCATGTATTGTTCTGCCATCTCTGTACTCTGTATATGTTTTATACACAATATCAGCACCGATACATGCGCCAGAAATATTGTCTGCCAACAAATTACGACACTTTAAATGGTCGACGGACATTTGCCACTCTCAACCCAGGGGCTGTACATGACTGTATATGCGTACCTGGTAGAGGAAGCAATTCTTTGAATGCTTCACGTGCTACATAATCAGTCAGCTAGAGTTCAGTCGGTTACAAGTTTCGTAGGCACCTTGAGTAACATGCAAATGGATATTCATGAACGTATTACAATCGTAGTTGTTATTATTTACAGTGTATTTATTATATTCAAACAGTATGAAGATACATATGCTATGAGACTGCTTGAAGAATAGCATTGAAGAGGCACATCATGAAACGTTGTGAAGACACCTAGCATATTGTATCTTGAAACTAGGTTCAAGAATAGCATTGAAAAGAGCCATTGTGAAGCTTTTCGTCTTGTAACTCATGCAGAGTAAACGGAAAGAATGAAAGAAAGCCGTTTCTAGAAGACATTTTCACATAATTCAAGAATACAACGTTAACAAAATATTATATTTCATGTCCATTTATAGCCTTATCTGTTCATAGCTTCCTTCTTTTGGCACCTATAGTGTAAGTTATTTATTTTATGTACCAGATATCTGGTCGGGTTATCATACTTTGAATAAGTATTTCCAATTTCAATGAAAGTTCGACTTCATATTTTCTATCAAATTGAAATAACGGTGCGTCACCTGGAATAGATGCTATAACGATAAAGATCAGTATCAATACGATCCTTAGTACCTCTTATCTATCGTCTCCTTGTCCCAATCTCATGTGAAATGATTCGATTTTTAAATTCCTTCCGTGATCATGATGATGTGTGCGATAACATCCGAGTAAAACCTCATTTTCAGAGGGGAAAATGAAAGATGGAGAGCGTGAAATGTTAGAATAGTAAGAAAGTTTGACGTTTTTTCTTCAGACACGCTTCCATCAGCGCCCACGTCTGTCATTGATTCGCTGCTACTTGATGAGGAACGCCGATATGGCGCTTCGAATACCACTCAGGGACAAGCTAATAATAGCCCCCGTTCAATTGGGAACGTCCGTTTGGTAGTTGACTGAGATGCAAAAGCCTTGTTAGTAAGGGGTTAAGTATACAGACTAACACATGGCCGCCGCATGCAGGCAGGCATCGTCTTAGCCTCTTGTCGATGCCCTCGCGCTGTTGGAGTCTCTAAATTCTGACGAGCGAAGCGAGTCAGAGAAACCGAGGCGCCTCGGTTTCTCTGACTCGCTTCGCTCGTCAGAATTTAGAGACTCCAACAGCGCGAGGGCATCGACAAGAGGCTAGCATCGTCTGTATCACCGGTGACGAGCTTCATGTAGTCTTGGCTCGATTCTGAGTCTGTGATTGCAGTATAACGGCTTATTCCTCTTAAACATTTTTGTTGTACAACGCACTGTTTTTGTTGTCATTTTTAAAATTAGGTTTACATTTGTTGGAATAAATTATCATATTTCCATAGTTATATCACTATTATTCGGTAAGTAATTTCGATCGCAACATTCGCTGAAATTTACCTCTGTGTTGAAGTGCTCTCGGTTACAAGTTTCAGTAGTACAAGTACGAAATCTACATCTACTAACATAGGAGTACCAGCCCCCCCCCCCCTTTTTTTTTCTTCTCCAGACCCCACCTTCGTCGGAAGCTACCGCCGTGCATATCAACAGCCAATGGTCATGGCAAGGAATCACCGTCCCTGGTCAGATGGATTTCAAGGTCTACACCCACCCCGTAACTTTTCGAAATCATCACTGATGACTGCAAGGCTGGAAAACCGAGACAGCTTTGGGGGCTCGAGGGCTCCGGTAACGGTTTGGGGGCTTTCACAGCGCCGACACGCCACGCCTCACCATCCATCGTTCCCCCCGCCTGACCGACCCGCGTCCGTGATGATGACCGCATCTTGTATTCCATCCCCTCAAAGGAAACAAGACAAATTTCCGAAGACTTGATGAAAGGGAAACTCAATATCATGAGGAATCTCCACGGACCTTAGTGAATAAAGCAAAGAAGCATAACAAATCTATCCTTTTTGGCATGGGATCAAAAGTGTTCTCTGATTTGTCCATGTGGTTTGATGCGAAAGAGATAATAACCCGCAAAGTTGACATTTAGAAAGCCGCATCTTTTATAATATATTTTTTTGTTAAAGGTTAAGGTGGGAGAGTCATTGGCCTGTGTCAAGCAGCTGTTATCTATTTGCTAAAATGTACCGAGTGTAGATTTAGTGAATAGCAAGGCCAAGAGATGTATGACTGCAATTTCATGATCGTATGTTGTCTTTCCTTCCCTCTCTGTCTTTCTTTCGTACCCATCCTGTCTATCGCCCACACCCCTCCCCTGCCTCTCTTTCTTTCTTTCTTCCCATTTATCTATCTAACCACATACATGAACTTTGTAGTTACCATCATAAAGATCATCTCCACTTCATTGTGTATGCATAATCTTCTAGTCTTACAATATAGCACTTCTAATAATAAAAGATATCGGGGGAAAACAGCGGCTGTGATTTTATTTAATAAAATCAGCCTTTACTTGGCCAAACTTTTTCAGCCATCAGTTTGGGTACTTAATACTGATGGCAATCGCATTTTCCTTATTGTATAGCGTTTACACCAGGAAATAATAATTTACAAACCCTACTGTGCATCTATTTCAAAATACTAAAGTAAATAGAGAAAGACCCAATACATGGTAAAAAAAATTACAAGTTCCTTTTTCCTGCACAACTACAATAATAAGGATGTTTTTGCAGACAAACAATATTTGCTGTTTCAAACCGGAAGTGAAACTTCACTGTCTCCGATCCCATAGATGAAATGGAGGCAAGAGACATGAGAGATGGAGAGAGGTGATGTTTCAAGCGAAGACAGGTTCGAGACCCCTTGAGGAATCGCATCACATCACAATAACAACAACAACACATGCCGCCCCAAAACGGGCTCAAGTGTCATTCTGTGACTAAGTGTCTGATAATTCATGTCTCTTAGCTTCGTATGATCAAGTGTTATTGACTACTTCAGTGTGATATTCTTCTCTTCTTTTCAGTAACGATTACGTTCCATATTTTTTCAATGTGAATTCTCGATGTATGATCGATTTAGTTGACGCATTTGCAATAATTTTCACTCACAACTTTACAGATAACTTTTGTGTTCTCTATTGGTGATGGAAAAGGAAAATAACACAAAAAGGTTATATTTTTATTTTTGACAATGCAAGGGATTTAGTTAATTTCCGTTGTTGCTACTTCTGCTCGCGTTTTTCAGTGTCTGAAATTGAAGTATAGGCAATGGTCTAATCAGTACAAATATTGTGTAAATTCTAGACCACCCCTTCTCACTCAAAACTACCTCAGCGCATAATAAAGAGAATTACAGAGAAAATGAAAACTTTGAAAAGGGGTTTTATTAATATCCCAAACTCGGTTGCTTATACACCTAGTCAGCCTCGAGGCCAGGATATAGGCCTACAAGTCAACTGCAATCGTGCATAATCTCAACCATCGGCCATCATTCTCAATTCTCACCTTCAAGGGAAAGTGACTGAGCCTCGAATATTATATGTGTCAAGGTTCATCGATTCAAGATCGCCAGAAGAATTATCACACCGATGTCGAGTCACGGCCAAGGTGTATTTATAGACCCTAGCTCTCGACCGGGATATATCGGGTGCTCATCAAAAAGATTTAGTAGCCCGCGAGACCAGACAAACCTCGGGCTCATTATAGTCTCACAGAAGCACTAAATCAGGAACTCTCACAGTGACGCGAACTTTGGACTCATTTACTAAAAACCAAAATTTCGAGAGACAGGTTTGAATCGTGATTTGTTCAAAAAGAATTAAGATTCATAATAACTTTTACAATTCATGGCCCGTTTTGAATTTCAAGGGGAAAAAAAAATCAAAAACCCCAAAGTATATGATACAATATAAGTGGGCATTTAAAAGGACTTATACCGTATTGAAATGGTTTTTAAGAAATCATTGCGTGTTTTTCAGTTCAAAGTACCGACAAGATTATCAAAAGTAGCAGATGAGATTTTATTTCTTCGGTCGAGTAGGTACACTACATTCTTTACTGCTTATATTAATCAATAATATTGCATATCATCAACCCCCCCCCCCCCGCCATGTTTATGACAAATTTATTTTCTTCAAATATTTAGAAATTGTTGTTTTTCATTCATCGAAATAAAATTGATACTTCGAATAAATGCATCCAGAATGGTACGGATTACAATCATTGTAAATCAAAATACACCCAAAAGAAATTCATGCAACAGTGCCACGCAGTAATAAGACGTGAGCTTGAAAACCAACCCCGCAGGTATATAGGGACCCACATCGTCGAAAGCTGCGATAGCATCTCCGATGTTCCACAACCAGAGCTCGTTATCGCCCAAGATCTAGCGGTCATTACCTCCACCACGGTGTCATCAACGTCAGTCTGTTATTCGACCCACCACGAACTCATTGTCTAGATGGAAAAGAGACGAGGGGATCGAGGGAGCGACATTCTTGCGATGGTATCACGACAAATTTTTCTGATGGAATCTCCAAGTCTGCGGCTAGGTTGCTTTTGCAAGGGATCCTGATGGGACAAGGAAAAAGGTGCTTTATAAGGTGAGCATCATCAACGTCTGTCTGTCATTCGACCAACCACGGACTCATTGTCAAGATGGAAACAGAAGAGGGGATCGAGGGAGCAACATTCTTGTGATGGTATCGCGACAAGTTGTTCTGATGGAATCTCCATGCAAGTCTGCTTTTGTAAGGGATCTTGGGATAAGGAACAACTAAAAAGGTGAATATCAACGTCTGTCTGTCATTCGACCTATACCACGAACTCATTGTCTAGATGGAAAAGAGACGAGGGGATCGAGGGAGCGACATTCTTGTGATGGTATCACAGATTTGTTCTGATGGAATCTCCCATCTTTAGTCTGCGGCTAGGTTGCTTTTGTAAGCGATCTTGGGACAAGGAACAACTAAAAAGGTGCACATCATCAGCGTCTGTCTGTCATTTGACCAACCAAGAACTCCTTGTCTAGATGGACAGAGAAAAGGGAATCGAGGGAGCGACATTCTTGTGATGGTATCGCGACAAATTGTTCTGATGGAATCTTCAAGTCTGTGGCTAGGTTGCTTTTGTAAGGGATCATGGGACAAGGTGCTCAAAAGGTAGCATCACCAACGTTCGTCAGTCTGTCATTCGACCTACCACGGACTCATTGTCAAGATGGAAACAGAAGAGGGGATCGAGGGAGCAACATTCTTGTGGTGGTATCGCGACAAGTTGTTCTAATGGAATCTCCATGCAAGTCTGCTTTTGTAAGCGATCTTGGGATAAGGAACAACTAAAAAGGTGAATATCAACGTCTGTCTGTCATTCGACCTACCACGAACTCATTGTCTAGATGGAAAAGAGACGAGGGGATCGAGGGAGCGACATTCTTGTGATGGTATCACAGATTTGTTCTGATGGAATCTCCCATCTTTAGTCTGCGGCTAGGTTGCTTTTGTAAGCGATCTTGGGACAAGGAACAACTAAAAAGGTGCACATCATCAGCGTCTGTCTGTCATTTGACCAACCAAGAACTCCTTGTCTAGATGGACAGAGAAAAGGGAATCGAGGGAGCGACATTCTTGTGATGGTATCGCGACAAATTGTTCTGATGGAATCTTCAAGTCTGTGGCTAGGTTGCTTTTGTAAGGGATCATGGGACAAGGTGCTCAAAAGGTAGCATCACCAACGTTCGTCAGTCTGTCACTCGACCTACCACGAACTCATTGTCTAGATGGAAACAGAAGAGGGGATCGAGGGAGCGACATTCTTGTGATGGTATCACAGACAAATTGTTCTGATGGAATCTCCAACTCTGCGGCTAGGTTGCTTTTATAAGGGATCATGGGACAAGGGACAAGGTGCTCAAAAGGGTAAGAATCATCAACGTCTGTCTGTCATTCGACCAACCATGAACTCATTTCGGGTTCTGGGGGAAGGAGGGGATGGGCCACATTCTTGTGATTGTATCAAGTCGTGTCGCAGATGAAATCTTTCCAAGTCTGCGCTAAAGGTGCTCTTGCAATGGAGACGAGAGACAATAGGGTGTTGCAAAAAAGGAATATGGACAACCTGGATTTTTACACTATTGTAGTGCAAGTTGTTATATGTTTCAAGAACAACTTTCATCTATTTCATTTCATTTATTTATTTCCACGTCAAGATAAAAACAATATTATACAATCTCCAAAATACAAACATATATAAGAGAGATATCTGAAGTGAGAGGATCACGAAAAGCACATAAATGGCTTGTTAAAAATGATCCTCACTTCTGTACACTAATCTTCTGAAACCTTGTTTGGATTCAATATATATTATGGTACACCTTGTACCACCCGAGATCAGCTACGGAGCAAAGGTATATATAGCCAAGGGCTGCAATGGAGAACCAAAATCATTTTGTAGCAAGTTTCTTTTTTTTAAGGACAGTTATAAAATTCTAGAAATTGTTAAGAATCTGGAAGAAACTTGAGTCGACAATGGCCATCTGTCTTGATCGAGGGGCGGACCGCAAAACCTTTGTTTTCCCTGAAATGTTCTACCCCAGCCACACCGCCCACCCGACTCTAACCCGACCGACAAAATCAGGGCCCTGTTTCATAAAACTTGTTGTCCATTAGAAATGGTAAAATTCTATAACAAATTTGCTCTCAGCCAATCAAATGTCATGATTTCAGTAGCTTATAACAGGTATTGTAACTTGTTATTGATAATAAGTTTCATGAAACAGGGCCCTGGGCCATTCAGAGTAATGTAGTAGTCGAGTGGTTTCAACATTTGACTGGAAATGCAAAGGTCATAGGTTCGAGCCCCGGTGAGGCACTAGTGTCATTTGGAAAGACTTCACAATTGCCACTCTCTTCCCAAGTTTTCTAATGGGTGCCGGTAGGAAGGAATTCCTTGAATGCTGTGAGAACCGAAATCAGTGGTCTAGCTTGGGCCGCAGTTATCATGGTATAATATTCACGCCTTGCTCGCCTTGCGTGATGGATTATAATTATGCGCTGTATGAAAATATCCAATATTATAATGTAAGTTCTTTTTCGTTCTGTATTTTAGTTGCCTGGTGTCGGTCTCAATGGTGTGTCAGGGTTCTTAGGTACAACCTACATTAGACTACGGATTTGGATATTCTAGACGGTATTTTTCTCGATGACACAATACCACAATAGTTCAACAGCGGTTATTAAACGGTCCACCAGTAGAAAGATTGGGGACGGTCGTTTGATATGTATAGCCTTGATCTACAAGTTTGGCTGGAAGCAAATTTTCTACAGTCTTGTTAAGTCCTCCCAATTTTCGTATACATTTCATTTTCCATTGTTCTTTTCCCGCTTTTCTACCAACCAAAGATTTGGGTGCAAATTAGCTTTTTCTGTGTTGTTTGTGATATTGACCTCCATCTGAGTTTTTACCATTCTTGTGTTGTTGTTTTATTTAAATCTTTCATCATTTCCAAAACCTGTTTAACACCAAACTTAGCATTGATTCTGACGTTTCTTCTACTATCTCGGTTCAATATTTAATTATATCTAATAAATTATGTTACTTACAGGCCAGTCAATACAACATTTGCAATAACGCTGAACTTCGATTCATACCAGTTTTGTAATTTAAAAACGAACCAGTCTAACCCAAAAGCAACCAATTAATTTATTCAAATCAACAAAAGTAGGTACTAAACTATGAAATTATTGTGCCATGTTGTAAAATTAACTATAAAATTATTGTAAAGGTTCTGAGGTGGAATAGACAATGAACCAGAAAAGAAAAATGACCACACAAACACTCGGGTCAACCGATCAAAGCAATTAAAGAAAACTCGTCAATTTCCCGAGAGCTTAGCTTGCCAAAACGTCTAGACACCGAACCTCACAAAACATGCAAGATGATAAATTCAAATCGGCCCACGGCCCGGAAATTTAAATAAATAAATACATTTCGTTTCCCTCTTTGATATTGGTGGAAACACTTTCGTCATTTATTGCCTCTAAAACTTGTGCCAACAATCTGACATTTTGATATCAACCAACCGGTTGCGTTAAGCATGTCCCTCTTGCTCTTTTATCACCTCAATCTTTTAGATCTTGCCAAGTTCGCGCCCAAATATGTGTTGGTTTTATATTATTTCCTTTTCCATGTTATCCGCTGCTATCTGTTTATCTCCTTTCAAGCATCCCTGCATATTTTGCTAAATAAACACCTTATTCGACAAATGAGGCAGCAATTATCACATCGCATGTGACATTTTGTATCCGTTTCCTGAATGAAATTTTAAAAAGATGGGATTTTGAAGGTATTTTTGTTTTTATAAGCTGGCAAATGTAAATGCTTTTCTGGCACCAAATACATCACAAAATTTAAGGGAAAAATATGCGAGTGACAGAAATGTGTGCAATTACGTGGTAGCATTACTTGCAATCGCTTCAGCATTTGATTTTCCTTGGGATAAAGTCAGTTAAAAATGTATTCCATTCTATATTTCATGAGTTATAAGAAATTCATTAGTCATGTTTGCCATAGGACTCAAAATCAAAAACATATTCATATTATTAATATAAGATAATCTTCATTTTTTCCGTCAGATTTACTATTCATCGTTGAGGCGTATCCAACTTAGGGAGAAACAGGCAGACGCCCCCTCCCCCGTCCCAAGAAGGACTTCTCAAAAAGGGGGGAAAGGGCCTATCTTCCAGTGATTTTATATACAGCACGCCCCCCCCCCCCCCCTCCGTTTAATAATGTCCTCATATACGTTGTTACGTGTTACTTTACATGGTCCAGACAAGCAAACCAAAGGGGTCCCTGATCAAACCATGTGGTTTATCTTGTAACATGAAATTATACTTTCGGAGAGGTAAAATCCATGTATATGTGGTAAAGTCCAAACCATCCTGCCTAAGACAAACGCGGGGCTGCCAATACCACTCCCCCTCCCCCTGTTCATTAGTGTCTTGATACGTTGTTATACGTTTTAGCTTTCATGGTCCAGACAAGCAACCCAGACAGGTCCTATCTTACCGTCTTGATCAAACTATGTGGTTTATCTTGTAACATGAAAATTTACAATCCATGAATTTGTGGTAAAGTTCAACACATCAATTTATTAATGTGGCTTTGGACCTGAAGTATGCCACTATCTAAGTGACGTCACGATCACATGAACAGATCTCGTTACATGAAATTATGATTTTAGAGCCTGAGGTGCAAGCCATGTATTTGTGGTAAAGTTGAAACCCTCCCGTCTCATACAAGTCTACAGCCTACAGTAATGCTCTAGAAAGCCACATATCAACTTCACATCAATTCATGTGGCTTCGGCCCTGAAGTATGTCACTGTCTGAGTGACGTCATGATCACAATCATGAACAGATCTTGTAACATGAAATCACGATTTGAGAGAGAAACAATCCATGTATTTGTGGTAAAGTTCAAACCATCTCGTGTCACGCAAGTCTACAAACTCCAGTAATGCTCTAAGAAAGTCACTTATCAACTTCACATCAACTCATGTGGCTTCGGCCCTGAAGTATGCCACTGTCTGAGTGACGTCCTGAAAACATGAACAGATAAATCTCACTTTTCAAATCTTCGACAAACCCATTCCAATTAGTGGATGATTTATAACTGTCTGTTAGTTAAAGGATCGGAGCTTCTTTTCTAAATTCCCTGCAGTGTCTTCAGGTTTTTTTCTTCAAGTATGTTTGGAGACGTAAATACTTCAAAATGTCTCTCCATGGTAATGATGGTATTATTCATTGTCTCTCATCCCTTCATCTTTCTTTCTTTACCCCTCTATCTTTATTTCATTTCTTTCACTTCATCTTCTCTCACTTTCTTCCCCGCTTTTTCTCTTATGTCATTTCTCCCTACATCCACTACCTCCTTCTATCTCTCTTTCTTTCTCCCTCGCGCTCTCTCTCTCTCTCCCTCTGCACATTCCTCTCTCTCCCATTATCCATCCCTCTGAGTGTTGGGGCATCTCTTCAGAAACTTTCAGACAATGGCGCCCTGTATTTACCCATCTACAATCCATTTTCTTTTTTGCATAATTTTTACTCTGAGATCGAGCGAGACATGCAGACTAACAGAGTGACATAATTTCCACAAACAATCAAAAGCAAACATTTTCTCTGTTTCTCTCTCTTTCTGTCACTTTCTTAACCATTCCTCCCTTTCACAAAAATCTTTCGCGACAGAACTCATCAGAATTTCGACAGACAGTTTTAACACCGAGATCAATACGATGCCCCGTCACACACCCGATAATGAGGGGCAATCTGTGGACGAATTGTTGGTGGTAATTGCGAATTCTATTTTTTGAATGACACACTGGAAAAAATTAACGCGAAATTTGGACTATTTTGACTGAAAATTATTCCAAGTGTCACTTTTTTTTTCTACCACAGAGTCAGTATGTCACTTTGCGTTTGACAGATTACGGTATTGTTGCGGAAGAATATAGACTTTAAAAGGCGACACGAATAGGGGACATAGAAATGCCATGTAGAATTTGCAGACAACGGAATACATTGTTAGAGTCTCATCATTCAAAGGTTAATGATCGTTTTCTTATACCGGTAATCCTTTTTACCGTGTCATCGAGGTAACATAGCCTAAAGAATCATTTAAGTGATAGCATAGAATGATGAAACACGTAAACACAGGTAAATGGGATTCTTATGCAGATCCTTTTCGGTGGTGTATTTACGCCACCATTGCATTGATCGTATCAAGAATTTAGTAACTTCTTGATCGTATTATGTAGAAAACCTATATTTATGTGTTTAAAAAGTTAGACACTTTATTTGGCGGGGGGTGTATCAGGATCGCTTTTTATAATAAATGTTCAGTCTAATAGACACTGCATGATCTGATGATCTGTTTGTTAAGTTTCAATTTCCTTTCGAGATGATTTTTCATTAATCAGCCAATCATTCGTTTCCATATTCACGTACCCATAAACTGGTACCATGGACTTATATAAGTTATGATCACAAACGTTATTTCAAAAATTAGACACGACAAAATGAGAGGGATATTCTTATTACCAACATCACAAGAAAGTGTGTCATAATCGCGGTTTAGGACGATTAGAGTCGTTTAGGAAATCGGGTCTTCTTTTCACGAAAACGGAGGAACTTTTCGAAGGGTTGTCTGGAGGTAATACCTGAATGGGGATTTAGGATCATCTTTGTTTTCCTGTGGATGGGATTATAGGGATAATGATCACGAGAGGTAAGGAATTAGGAGGGTAATGTGGAAGGGAAGTTCTCGAAGACCTCGACCAGACGGTATGTAGTTCGATACGAGACAGAGGGGGTAGGGAGGTATATGGTGAGACAGAGGGAGAAGGGGAGGGAAGAAGGGGTGGAAGAAGGGATGAAGATAGAGAGAGAGAGACATGCAGAGTGGGTTGAGATTTAGAGGAAGCAGTGAAGGGGATGGAGAGAGGGTGAGAGGTTAAGAATGAAAGGGAAAGGGGGAGACTGATTTGAGAATAGAGAGAGAAGGTACAAACGGTAGGAGAGAGAGATGGAGAAAAGGACAGTGGGAGAAACAGACAGAGTGTATGTATGGGTGTGTTTTTTTGTGTGGGGGTGTAATGTACAGTATGTATCTATGTCTATGTATTGACAATGTATTGAATCATGTCAAGATGAAAAACAACTGTATTTCTGAGAATGATTTGTATTGTTTTGGAATCAATAAAAAAAAACTATTGTAAAAAGGGGAGAAAAAAGTTATGAGATAGTTATATGTGAAATGGGGTATTCTTGGCGGAGCGTCATAGTACGATTAAGGGGGCATCGACTTTGGTTTATCCGTGGTTTTACACCAAAGTGGTTAAGAATAAAAGAAGAAAACATGCAACGTCTATGCGGTTATTGTTGTTTGCAAACCGATTGTACATTGACAAACATTTACAGTTTACTCGAATGCGATTGAATACATCCAAAGTCCAGACAATGTTAGTTCTGAAATAGGAAAGGGTTGATGTATACCACCCACCCCCCCCCCCCCCCCCCCACTCCCTCATCTCTCTTCCCCTCCTCTCTCTCTCTCTCTCTCTCTCTATTTCTCTCATTAGTGAGACTATTTAAAGCCACTATTTGACATTCATCGATAAATCATTCATATTTCCTCTCTCCTTGCTTATTTATTCTTCTTTAATTTAAAGGATTTACCCCCATAATATTATAGCGGAACATCAATATACTCCTATACCACGGAGCTCTGAGGTAGGATACACGCTTCTAGACCAGACGTCTACCAGATTATCTTATTACTCCAATATCCTTAAGAAAATACTCTTTCTATCTCTAGTGATTTGACGAGCACCTTCAATTAAAGGTGATTAAGGTCCAGTTTAATTACACTAATTAAAAGTTCCCCCATCAGCTGCCCCCACCCTCTCCTTTGGGGTGTGACGTCAGCAATTTTTGTCGCAAGGAGGTGAGGATAAGGCAGTTACCATGCATGAGATTATTAGAGGGAAGGTGAATAGTAAAGCATTCAAAGTCTGTTATTAATTATAACCTACATTAAATTTTGTTGATGTCATTGGTCTTACGTTGACGCCCTTATAACACGAGGTGTCATTATGATTGCGTTATTATCCCCACTAATCAAGGCTATGTGAAAGCAAATAGCGCATGCACCAGTAATTCAACGCGATGCTTACACTTCATTTTGTATACATTTGTGTGTGTATATTTAAGTATGTAATTCAACTTCCACACCATGGAGGGTCAAAGACTGCGATATTCGTTGTCGCTTTCCTACGGCAACAATTGACGTAGGACTGCGTCTACTGACGTCAATTGACGCTACGCTTCATGTGCGACGGGCGTTTCGGGCATAAAACAGAAACGATTAGAACCCCTTAAAATGAAAATACAGAACGAATTTCTTTTGCAATAAATAACGACAAGCACACTACCCTAATTCCATAATTTGAAGATTCCTTCATTTCAAGGAAGTAGCTCAGATTTAGGAATTATGCTTTCAGGCTGCATCAATTTTTAAAAAGTTCTTACTCGTAACGATTAAGAATGACAGGCTAAATACACACGTATTATATAATTATAAACCAATTACACAGCAGTATTACACCAGGCTATAGTAAGACAATTCTTACTCGGCATTTTTTCCAGGAACCTATAATTAATAGTCTCGGTTGTCTTTAAAGATTTAAGATTTGAATAGTTTTTAGAATGTTTGGTGCTGCTAAGCCTATCCAGAGTTTATTTTTATTAGAACTTTATTAAATCTTTGACATTCATCTTTAGCTTGAAAGACTTGATTTGAAATTAGCATTCGTCATCTACTTCTCAGGAAGGGGGCGATTATGCTTGGGTAAACATGTTTAGGCTGCCGACATCGTTTGATGTGTATGGGACTGAAAAGGCAAATAACAAGAGTTGGGACGTACGCTTCATGATAAATATGACTTGAAGAGGAAATCGGCATTTCCAGAGATTAACATTGAACTTGGTGCATGCAAGTGTCACGAAAATTACCACAAAAATTAGACACCACATTTCATCATTTTCCAATTAGAAAATTTCCTACTCATGCACGAACATTCTACCCGACGCTGTCAAAGTGATTAATGGTTGAGCAACACCGATCCATAATTTATCACTTGGAGGTTTGAAGTGCAAACAGAGGACAATCTGGGGGAAGTTGATTAAGATCTGGAAAAAAACTATTGTGATGAAAATATCCGAAATATGCAAAGTATAATCTAATTTATTTTGAGTTACGACCCAAATATCCTTAAAGGTATAGTGTATCCCTTTTGCAGCCACCATCAAATTATGTAGAATTTTGCATGAATTATGAATAAGTATGTCACGTATGTCCTTTCTGCGAAATTTAAACGTTCGCAGTGTCCTAGTATTCATGCAAGGAACCCGTTAACTTTCTTCACTGTCAGACACTATTGAGTGACTGACTGACTGATTTTTTTTTCTTTGGTAATAACATACATAGAATGAGCTATAAAGGATACGTGAGCATTTGTCTACATCAATAACCCACTTCTTGTAATGGCTAAAATTAAACTGATTGAATATTTGCACAGCACAAAACGTAAGACCATTCCGTACAAGGGTCTGAAAATCAGATTACATAATTAAACGACCGCGATCGCTAAATTCGATTCGACAACTAACAGCCGTTATTTTCCCACAAAAATATATTTTCAAGCCCTTTTGGTTTTGAGGGAAGTTCTAAATTAGTATTATCTTTCAAATGCCGTTGGAATTTAACCTTTTCATTTTTTGGCCTGCAAATTTGACATTTACCTTTAAGAGCGATGAAGTGTCAAAGTAAAGAGGACATATAGCATGAACCTGATCATCTTGATCTTTTTGATAAAGGCAACTTTAAAAAGCTAAATATTCAATTACATTTGAACAAAAGATTGACAGGAGTACTAGAATAAAGTTCAAAGATGAATACTTACAATGCGGCCAGGTGTTAAACATCATTTTTCATCTCGTATTTGCTTTATTCCCAACGTATAAATCAAAGTTCAACCATTTGACATTTGAGATTGTGAATTTATTGCTATAAATCGATTTAAAAAGAATTTTCAATGAAAAATTGACTCTTGGGCGAACCAATATCGCCATCAAGGGGCTTGAAATTGTAATAGATTACCTCCAAGCAGAGCATGAATTAATCTATAGAATCTAAAATGAGGTAAAAAGGGTTAGACAAGTTTCACGCCTCGGTTGCTCGATTTCGTGCTTAGCAGATGACATGAAAAAAAGAAAACGTGTCTTTGGTCGTATTTTCTATAAAGATCAATGTTATTTGATTGTTAAGTGTTGAGTAAATAAAGAAAGTCTTGAATAAATAGACAAAAGGGTAAATGTTTCGGTAATCGCTTTCTCAAGTCAGGCGTTGATTTACAGTCTACTGCTCAAGCTTCAAAGAAATGGTTGCCATAGCAAAAAGGGCCTTTAGTCATATTTTCTATTGAGATAAATGATTTTAAAAAGTGCAGAGTAAAGAAAGAAAGTCTTGAGTAAATAGAAATAAAGATAATTGTTTCGGTAATGGCACTCTCAGGGCGTTGATTTGCAGTCTACTGCTTAAGCCACAAAGGAATGGTTAGTTGCCATGGCAGAAACAGATTCGTCAAAGAAAAATATTTGGAGTATCATCATGGAAACCATGGCCCTTCAATATTTCATTCTTAACGTATACTTGTACATTGTAGACTTAATAATTAATATCTAATAAATAATAAGAATGATAATAAAAGTGAAGGCTTGTCTAGTGCTTCTGTCTGGCACATAACCACTCCTGGCGCTTAATAATTATTATCCCAACTTATAGCACGGCTGTCATTACAGCGATTGAACATTCAATTAAGTCCTGTCGAGTACATATTAACTTCAACCTCCTGGATGGAGGGTGGCAAAAGTAGATTAATGTCTTGCCAAAGGACACGACATTAATGCTGCTACAGGGATTCGAACCCCGATCCTTGTGGTCCACATGCAGTCCGTAGACTTACATTGTTTCCGCTGGACCACAACACCTCTATTTATTATTCTAGCATCAACATTATATCAACATCTCATTAAACTTGTAAACAAGGTTTAAAGGCGACATGATATAGAAAGAGAATATACATAAAGTCACTCAATGACTATCACAATTCATATGTAGTGGTATTGCAAAGTTCATGGGCGGGCTATTTAACTTTGGCTTCGTTAATAAAAACAACCATAGAATACTAATCAAGTGTAAACAAGATGTTTTGATACAAGCAAGAAAGTGTTTACTGAAGTTACAGAAGATTGACTTTTCCATTTATAACTCGCGTGGGCCACATGTTAATTCTGATAATTGTTGATTGCTTGTTTTCAACTTGTTTGCAACTTGTTTGCAACTTGTTTACGGGGGTATCTAATGAGTCGTTAAGCCCACAAATTCGTCTCTGCTTTCGTGTTTTGCCGCGCTGCACATGACCGCTTTTGACCGTCTTTGGCCGCTCACCAATCGCAGGAGCATAACAAAAAGCTGATATAAATCAAAATTACTGATAACAATCGTTTATTATTTGAAAAATTCCTTCGCTTAAGTGATATCGTATACAATGCATGATGGATTATGTTTGACACTGAAGTTTTTATAAAAGGCCTCGATTAAAATAAAGTTATTTATATATGAAAAGAGATAAACATCATGATAGTTTTGTGTAAATCACAAAATTCACGTTTTTGAACGCTTAGAATTGATCGCCTGACTTTTAACTAAACCTCATATACTGGGTAAATACATTTTAAGTGATACAAAAGGCATTACAAGAATAAATCTTTGGATGAAACTCGCTGATCCGTCATGCGTGCAAAAAAAAAAGGTTCCAAGATTTTCAAAATAACATGTAAATCTCGTGCCAAACAGGATTTAATGATTTAACTTTTGCACCTGCGCTTTTATTTATTTCTCGCCTTGGAATGATCGATTTGGAATTATCTAAAGCCACCCACGGTGACTTTTGATGAACAAAATCGTTGGAGATAAGAGGAGTCTCGATGCAGACGACAGATTGATAAGATATATCGTTTTGTGATCGATCCATCTCAATTTTATTACCTCAAAATAAATTGGCGCCGAATATTACCCGTTTCTATATCTAACCTCCGCACTGACCCGTCACCATGATAAAAAGTCATGTATACTGTACACGCTTTTCAAGGCAAACCACAAAATAAAAGATTAAATGAATTATTTCACATTCAAATCATGGTCAAACTATTTCAATTTCTTTAACGGAAAGAAGGGCTGTTTTAAATTCGAAGTGAGCCGTTCAATCATCATTGTTGTGTCTTGTAATTATTTACGTTTTCTAAAGTCAGTGCCATTTTTCATCTATAATATTTAGAATCTATAAATTATCACACAACGTAACGTTTCCAGACGAATATGAGTTCGGACAAAAAATAACAACTCATAGAATTTGTGGGAGGCTCTACTCTTGGAAGTGTATTTCCCACGTTATTATCATTTTCCCCTTTGTGGGGGGGGGGGGTTGATGCCCACCACAATTTGCTCAATTTCGCATAACCACCCTCTAAGAATAAAGAAAGAGAAGAGAACAGAAACTAGGAAACCCTGGGTTATGGAGTTGTGGTACCATAGTGGCTCGAATAGTACAAGGTGTTGCCTTCTTTCCAGGGAATTTCAAAGTGCCCTCTTAGACTTTCGGAGCAGGGGGTCCCCCATCTGCAAAACGAAACGAAAGTGCGTGACGATTTTGTCACCCGGTTAAATTTCAACTCGTGCGCCCTGCATGCGTGCGCGTCTTCTTCTGCAAGAACTCAGAAAATTAAAGAGAAAATGGCGGGAAGCAAACATTTCCCACGACAATGTTTAAAATATAAAATAGAGAGAGGGTTCGCTTGTCGTCAGTCATATTGAACAATAGCGACAATAATCGATATACATGTACCCTCTTCAAATATTGACACAGATTTTAATCGCCCACTTCTGAACCGATTGTTGGACCAAATCCCTTAGCACCTGCAAGTGTTATGAACAATGTGCGACAAAAAGTTGAAACTTTCATGTCTAGGAAGAGGTTCGGCTGTGGATTTTCATATTGAGAAGTTTAACAAAATTAATTTTCTTTTCCACCTTTAAAAGTTGCACCACTCCCCCAATCCTGAAAGGGACTCTAGTTAGTTTGCATTTTGCTAGGTTTGAAATACCACTCAGCCTTTTGGACAAAAGATATGATAATAAATCAAGGACTGTGTGTTGATTTTTTTCCGAGTAGCTAGGGTTTTGAATCGAGATACTCGAGACAGAGTTCGGGATAGGAATAATGCTGATGTTTCAGCCGTTGTGTCAATATTGACTCATGTTGTAATGAGAAAACGAAGGGGACGGGGCACATACTTGATTTATGGACTCGTGTACTAGAGGCATGCGGCTTCGGTTTCAGAGGGGACGAGGAGGGGGAGCACAGGCCAGTTATGCCCCCCCCCCCCCCTCCAAATCCGCTAGTGCATTAATGTACCAAGTAGTAAACATAATAGGCCTAGTGTTACTCGTGAAAATCCTTGTTCTTCGAATGGAAGTATAATGCCTGATATTCAGCTGAAAATGACAAGATTGGATAGAAGGAGAAAAAAAAGGAAAGCTAAAGCACTGCATGGAATAAATAAACGTTGAAATGTCGACATTCATTTTTTCTCTCCTGCATCATGTGGTTCCAAATCTCTCCATTGTCTCAAACGTAACTTAACCCGAACCTTGATATACAACACGACCTCTGACCTCTATAAATGAAGCAAGAAACTGACAGAATGAGATTTAATTTCAGACAAATTCAGTGCAACTTTCTGACAGTTAGGGCATTGTACTTGACCCAGTAAAATCAAGAACATGAAAGCACTAGCCGCAAAAATAATATTGACATTAAAAATCATGTTCGCCACACGCAAGATAATATGAACATGTAAAGGTATCGCGCGCACGTACAAGTTATTTCTGTGTCCTTGATGTAGTGGTCACGTGGTGAATTTTACAACCAGGCATTGGTCACGTGGTGCATTTATAACCAATCATAACTGTCTGGATTTTTTCTTTTCTTTTTTATTGATATTAGGCCCAAACAAGAGAGGCCTGTATGACGAATATTTTATCTATTCCCACTTCTCTTACATTATGTCTTTAAACTGCTTTGGAACAAACGTGAGAGTATGATCTTTTGCCAGACTTTTGCGTATAATTTTTTCAAATCTCAGTCAAAAGATGATCACCCCAAACAAGAATGAATTGCTAGACTTTTTAAAACTAAGCATTATGTTTACTCTAGAGAAAGTAAAGTCCCGATACAGCATATCTATATTATCTAACTAATGCGTGTAATGAGGGTAGGTACATGTCATAATTATTACAAACATTATTATCAAAACTATTATCTAACATGATGCAACTCTGTTATGGCGGCCTGCATAAATAGATAAGAGCAGCAATAATAATACTAGAAATGCAATCGTGTCACAACGATGTGCGTGCAATGACGCCGTGTTTCTACGTGTCGAACGAAAGAGCTTCTCTCGGACTATCCAGAGCAATTTGTACTAAGTCTTTAGCTTCTGTAATATTGGAGACAAGTAGGGCGAAAGAAAGGCCTCAATAGTGACCTTGATGGGATGGTAGTGACTATGCCTACGATGTTTGAAAGAAATTGGGATAGGGGAAAGAACCTAGAAAGGGCTCGCAAGCACTGCGTGCAAAAAACAAATGGGATTAGTTGCATGTTCGTCATTGCAATCAAGATCGTTCTAGGGGTCAAAAGCGTGAACCCGATTTGCCCCATAGACAATGCGTGTAATGCATGGGCGGAAAACGTACAGGATCTGTATTATGACCGGAGTTAAATTGTTTTTTCTCTCTCTATTTATGTCTCTTTATGGGCCGTATATGGTATCATTGGAAAGAAAATTTCATGGTTGTTATTGTAAACTACTCTCTTTATTTCTATGATAATCCAATCGAAACATGTGATGTAAAATAGATTTAAAGGACAAAATGGCGTCTTAAATGGCCCCCTTGACTAATTCCAAAAATCCGGTCACGAGGTGCCCTGCGTATTGCATCTCGGAATGTCATTGCAAATTTTCAAGGAAAAAAAAGGATGTTTAGGGGGCGAAAAGTAGTCTGAAAAAAATGACGTCATGGCCGATAAGTGTTATAATCGGGCGGAATTCGTATAGTGACCCTTGTTCAAATGCGATTTACTCACAATTTTCTGTGTAAACATATACCATACTTGGTATCATTCGAAAGGGCACTTCATTGCGGTCAGTTTGACACTATTGTCATCTGCACGCAATGTACTGCACGCATTAAAGGCGCTATTACGTAATGCATAGCAAATTCATCATTTTTGGCGATAACTTTGCGCTGACGTTATTAAAATTTACCAAACTTGGCAGACAGTTGACACGTATATGGATACATGTGTCTGCTAAGTTTCATCGAGTTAGGTTTAAAGATCGCCATTTTAGAGCAAGTTGAAGTTATTTCGGAATTTTCGTGAAAATGGCGAATTTGGAGGGCAATTTTCTCAAATTTGGTCAGTGATAGGGTATATAATTTTGTATATGGCTGGAAAGGGCATATCCTCAAGTATCTAAATCCAAAAAAGGGTACGGGTTTGCCAAGCCATTATGGAGATACGGCCACAGAGAGAAAGCCAATTCCCAGAACTTTAGAGGGCGCTATTTATGTTGTGCAAAGCCATTGGAGCGTGAAATTTGGCATGGCTATGTGCAATTATGAGATGAAGATACTGTGAGATTTAAATACAAAACGGAATTTATATGAGAAAGTTATGGCAGTTTTAGATTATTTAGGGGTCCATTTTTCAAGAACTTGAGAGATTTTTGACGGAGTCGGTTTTAGATTTGAATTTCGAGTATGAAGATGGCATTTTGAAGGTCAAGTCATGTGTCGCAGATGAAAGAACATCTCTCAGACTATCTAGAGGAATTTGTTAGAAGTTTGTAGGATGAAGGATAGTGGAGATAGGAAGGAAGATATAAAGGCCTTAAAATGGACCAGAAACGGACAAAATGGCGCCTGGACGGTCATGCATGAGTGATTTCCAAAATCGAAGAATGTAGTGACCTTGATGAGATGTTAGAGACTATGCCTATGAAATTTGAAAGGAAAAGGACATGAGGAAAGCACCTAACTAGGAGTCACAAACACTACGTGCAAAACGAATGCGATTTCCTGACGATAAGGAGGAAAAGGAGGAAAAGGAGAATATTAATGGGGCAGAATGTGAACGAAAACAAGGCAATGACGAAGGTCGTCATTGCAATTACAAATTCCAACGAGAATAAAAGAACAGAGCAATATACACGCGAGCCTATACTCACTACATAAAAGAGCAAATGGGGAAAACATAACCCCGCCAACGCATTATGAACATGCCCGGTATGTTTGTACTATTGTAAAGTCGTTGAACCCGTATATGGAACTACGTCATCAATGTTTTGAAGTTAGTGAAAGGTAGAATCATTAAATGACATTTTGCTTTGTTTTTATTTGCCGTGATATGACTTTTCCGTCTGCGTTCTTGACAAGTTTCGATAACTTTGTTTTCAAGCTTTCAGATCACTGGTGATGTCATTTGCATCGAGTAAAAACATTGATAGATAAAGAAAAGTACTTTAACACGTGATTACACATTTATTTCAAATCAACTTGGTCATGATTACTTTGGTATCAGGAGAGAGTGAAAGAGAGCAGGGGGGTTAAATTTTACCTGACAAAATCCTTTAGAGACCTCTATATCATAACAATATAGATTTGCACAAATTAACGTAAATGTCAATCAATCTCTTAATAATGATAAAGATGCCTTGTTGTCTAGCTCACATGAGGTAATGCTTTCACAACAAATTAATGACAGATTTTCCATCATTATATGAGAAAAAGATTTTAACGTTGACTGATTATACAATGAGGATGTACTCTGGAAACTGATATTTCAAGAAAAATATTGATCTGTAAAGTATTATTAATAATTTGCAACAAGAAGTCAATCAATGGTTATCAGATTAAAAATACTGACTATATCAATTTTGTTTAATCAGTGGAACGAAATTCGGGGTGAAATTAAGGCCAGCATTTCAATCAAGATCAGAAAACAATGTTATCAAAGTACAAATCGAAAACTGAGAAATACCAACGTCAAAAAAACAGAATCGTGCTGTTTCAACTTCGTCCCTTCATCGCTTCTGTTTAAAGGTATAGACCAGTTCTGGTCATGCGATTGCATTGTGAAAGAAACGTTGTGGAATCGATCAGAAAGGGTTGATCATCTAGCATGTATTGGTGTGTACTGCAAGGTTCTGGAATCATCAAAATGATAAGAAATTTGGCCCAGTCTTGGTAAAGTTACAAGCACTGTACACAGAAAAATGTATATGGGACTACGCGATATCTATCCAGGCCAGATAAAATATGATTATTTACCAAATATATCAATTAGTAGGCGGTTTCCCAGCAAAATGTATATCATCACGTATTAGTCAAAACATATTCTTTCACATGACTGGTAATAAGAGCTTCCATTTCATTTTTTGAGAGGGGGCGTTTCCAAAACTGGTCTATACCTTTAAAGGGAAAGTCCACCCCCAAAATAAGTTTGTTTCGATAGAGGCAGAATAATAAGAAAATCAGGTGAGTGAAAGTTTGAGCAAATTCTGAATGAAAATAAGAAAGTTATGAATTATTGAAGTTGTGATCAATCAAATACAAATTGGCAACTCTGTGACGTATTGTACGAGCTCTCCTTCATTTGCTTTGTGCATAATATTCCATAAAATCATGTTTTCTTCGTTATTGATGACGGAATATATATTTGTTCCTTGCAGGGGGGAGTATAGAAACATATTTGCAATTATTATATTTAGGGTGCATGTATGGTTGAAATTTTTCTTGAGGGAAAATGAAAATTTTAGATTTTTTTAGTACTAAGCAAATGGAAGTTGAGCTCGCATTTTACGTCATAGAGTTGCCAATTTGTGCTTGATTGATCACAACTTTAAAAATCCTAACTTCCTTATTTTTAATCGGAGTTTGCTCAAACTTTCACTGACTTGTTTCTCTCATTTTCTACTCCTATTAAAACTAACTTAATTTCAGGGTGGACTTCCCCTTTAAGCATTCTTTTTGTTCATTGTCATCACATGGATCGCTTTATAATGACGGGTAGATAAACTGAAAGCATTTCACCTGTCGTTATACGTGTTGTATTTACCGACAAAGAGAATGGGGGCGAAAATGAGAGGTTTAAGAAGAGGGAAATAAAAAGGAATTTCAATCAAGACGATCAGAACTGTTTACCGTTGGGACTCCCTTTTGTTTGGGAAGGAATCAATTAGAAGCAGAGGATAGTGGGACTATTCTTTGGGAGAAGAATCGGGACCTGTTTTTTGAAGCGGTGTGAATAATTGTTTGAGAAAGCCAACAAACGAGGTACTATTTGATGGTTTCCCCCCTTTAGAAAGGTAGAGTTTACCGAGAGGGACACGCATGGTAAAGCGCACGGATAGTCAGCTCAGAACCATAAGGACGTAGACCTCAAATCACTCAACTAGTGTCAACGCCCTTTTGAATCTCAACAGTTATGTAAAAAAAAAAAACGATTTTCTCTTTCAGATTTCAGTGAGCAATTAGGGACTGCGCGATTCTTTTGGTCTGAGTAATTGGGGGAGTTCTTAGGTTATTCATGTAATTTCCTGTAAGAATCCTGAAAACTATTTAAACCTTCCATGTTTAAACATTGAATACAAATGTCATCAAATCCCCGGTTTTTATGGGTGATAAGTTTCAATTGATAGCTCGATCCTAACATGTTTAAGATTTATGTCAGGGAATATTTAGACCATTGTGTTTCAAACGTTAATTTCTGTTCATCCAACGCAAATGGCAGGTATCTTTTGCGCAATAATAAGACGATTTCAATACAAATATTTTCCCTGTTTGTCGTTTATACGCTAAAAGTATAATGTGCTGCAGTGTGATTTGAACATGACCAATGGGAGCGCGCGTTACAATTCTGTAACATAATTCTACAACATTTTCATCGCCAATATTTTTATCACCGGTAACCTCTGTACTTACTCCCAGTAAAAAAGAAACATACAGACTAATATTGATATCATAAGACAATCACAAATTCATAGTTTATGCATACAATTTGACAAAACTGAAATAAAACGAATGGTTTTCACTCCGATGCCAGATTTGACAAGACCCTTTTCTGTTTTGCCAACTTGTCTACAAAATTTGGGCCGACATGCCCCTCCCATTCAAAATTATGTAAAGATGCCCAATATATTATAAAAGGGGTACTCGTAATTCTGCCGACTTGAAAAGATAACAGACATACCTATATACATTGCATAGACTGAAAACGGGGAAGGGAAGCCACTGTGTGACACACAAAAAGGGACAATAGTTTTGGATAATACATCGTTCCATGCCTAAGTAAACGTATTAACAAATACTTGTTATTTTCGAGTGCTGTCCAAACAAAGTCCAGAATATCTGGCTCAGGAAATAAAAGGTGAAATAGAGGAGAGGGAGATAGGGTGAAAAAAGAGGTGGAGAGAAGGAGAGAAGGAGAGAGAGAGAGAGTGAGTGACAGAAAGAGAGAGAGGGGGTAAAGAAAGAACAGAGAGTGGAGAGGGGAAAGGATGGGAAAGGAAAGAGACGGAGGGAGTGAGTAAGAAATTGGCACAACAAATAGAGAATGAGAGAGAGAGAAAAAAAAAGACAGAGAAAATAATTGAGAGGGGATAAGATAGAGAGAGACAGAGAGAGAGACAGACAGATAGAGGAGACAGTGAGTATATAACCATGATATAACTAACAGAAAAATAGAGGATTAGAAAGAGATATAAAAGACAAAGAGTATAACGTAGAGAAAATAAGTGAAGGGGAAAAAACAAATAAAAGAGATGAAAAGGAGAAGAAAAAAGGGGACAAAGAAAGAAAGAGAGAGAATAACTGGGACTCATCTTGAGTTGTTTTGTTAACCCTTTCGTAACAGTACAAAGGTAATACATGGGCTATTTTGTGGTATTTACAAAAGACCTTTTTCTTTCTCCTCCACAATAATAGCTTATAAGAGGAGGTGACTGGACTGTTTATTACATGTCGCTGTCACCACCACCTTCGTTTTATTCGCTCCACTACTTTACTAGATCTCTTCCAATACATTCCTTTTTTAATCCCCCTTTTCCCTTTTTTTACTTTTCCATTCTTGTGTCAATTTTATACAATAGCGTGCGTTATGGGTTTCACTAGTAACGTCCATAACGCTGTGACGCTCCTTGCTCTCCAACATTATTAGTTTATTACCCGGTCATAGCTAACGGACACATAACAGCGCTCTGGTACGTACAGGGTATCCATTTTACACCTGGGTGGAGAGTGACGAAATTGAGTTGATGTCTAGCCAAAGGTTGTTGGGGTGCTGGGCTGGGATTCGAACCCTCAATCCTTGGATTGGGAGTCAAATAAAAGAGCCACTATACCACGACGCTTCTACCAAGCGAACGTGTTCCAAACCTGTATACATCTTAGATGGCATATTATACTCTTATATTGTTAATGCATTAATGAGTGGAAATCCTCGTCTGAAGTGTCTTATTAGAAACCACTTCTTTTGGAGTTTAACCCACACAACAATAATTATACTAGGATCCATTCCAAAGAAGTGGTTTGAATCACTCTTTTAAATTAATAGTGAATTTCACTGCTTTTGAGAGAGGATTTCCGCCCCAAAACGAAGAGACCCCTAAAATGACTACAGACAGTCAGTGCATAAAAAGGTGGATTTTCAATCCAGTTTATTCAGAGAGTAGACCTGTTTTAAAAGAAGAAAACGTTTCCTAGTAAATGTAGATACAATTTATTAAGAATTCTTAGGAAAAAAACGTGGAATGTTACTGTTAGCAAAGGTATGCGATGCGCTCTGGCAATTTGGAAATCCCGTTAACAACTTCGGTGAAAACAACCAAGGAGTTGGGATTTGACAAAACACACACGCACATGAAATCACGTACTAGTCTTTATCCATTAACTCAATTCATATTAATGGGCTCCGTGGGGCGATCTGCCCTGAATGTAAATTACGGTAACCAACAAAATATTGGAATACAGGGGGACAACATGAACCCCGCGTGTAGAATTTCACCCCTCCCCACTCCAAAGATCTTGGTGTCATTTACGTTGTGCGTATACACTGTAGGCCTACAGGCTTTCGCAGGTTCATGGGTATACTTGGAGGATTAGGCACAATTTTAGGGCAAGGAAATGTTCTTCCTCAACATGATAATAAATTAATGATTCACGAACTGTTCCCCATGTTACCCTTTGTTGTCACTGCCACAAAGTTTGATTGCATAGCTTTTGTTATATAAAACAAGCGTCGCATTGATTACACAGCACAAGTATGAACCAAAACATATAAGCCCTCCCCTACTGTTTTAATATGTTAATAAAAAAACGTCCTACTGTTTTAATGTGTTTATAAAAAAAAAACGTCTTCTCTAGTTTTGCATGGCAATCATTACAGATATAACAAACTTTGGAAAACAATACTGGAATAACATCATTACTAACTGATTAATTAATAATTATCGTTTCCGAGGTATAATAAATAAATGTTCAACTTTTGATAATTGACAAATTTCAAACGAACGAACGACCTCAAAAAATGCGTAGCATGACATTATATTTTTCTCCCCCAAAACTAGTAGGATTCCGTTTAGAATGACGACAAAAGGCACTTATGACATCATTTAGCTGACCTGGATTCGCCCTGGAATAACCATTATGTTTCAATCCCTATGAGGATCAATATTTGCATCGGGGGCTCATCTTTGATTCGAGAAAAATAGATCACTATTTACCTTCGCGGGTAGGGACGATATTCCGTGATAAAATCACATTCATTTTGACAGAATCTAAAGATGAGATCGTCAAATATTTTCGTCGGTTGATCCATGGACCCTGGTTGATCACTTGTTATCGTTTTTATGACAGTTGAGCAATTTACGTGGACGACATTCAACACCAAACATGTCATGAATAGTGCATTCCTTTCCCACTTACAAGTTTTTACTATTTGTCTTCGTATTCGTTTCATAAATTATTATCTCTCATATTTTATAATTTCATCATGATCTCCTTGTATCATTTTCTCTTCTTCTTGCTTTTCCGGCTCCCTGTTGTCTATGCTATGGGGTGTTAGTCTTTAAAATGCGATTAAACGGGAATAATTTCATCCAAACAGAATTACATATTTAGTACTTGCGATTGACTGTTAGATTTGCATTACATTCCATGTATTAGTACTATAGCAGTTATATCGAACTTGAAACTGGCTGAGATTTGGAGGAGAGGTGAAGGTTAAACAGTACGTTGATATGGGGGGGGGGGGTCAGATATGGGGGGGGGGTCAGACATGGATCTTGGGGATTTGTCAAAAAGGGCGTCGGCTCGAACTTGTACAGCTACCGTCCTTGTAAACATAATTATACAAGCCCGTCTGGCCGTGAAGAAGGGGATAACTTGACTGATGGAGCGACTGGCGGAGTTAGTGAGGAGGGGGGGGGGGGGGGGGTGGGTCGGGCAGTGCCCCCTTTGAAACCAATCTTGGGGACTGTACTGTATATTGGAACCCTGTGGTAGATTACCCTTCTGCTAATTAGTTAGTTATCCTATCCAATCAATTCTGATACTGCTGCTGCTGCTTCTATTACTACTACTACTACTACTACTACTACTACTACTACTACTACTACTCCTCCTCCTCCTCCTCCTCCTCCTCCTCCTCCTCATCCTCCTCCTCCTCCATCTTCTCTAACTTACTAGTCCTACTACCTTAGGTACACAAAAGATAAATGAAAAACGAGTTCACTGCCCTTTCCCATGTTCCACTCGAGAAGCATCTGAAAATATAACACTTTTCGTGTGCGCTTGTCGATGATTTTTTTTCTTCAATTGAGCCCCTCCCCTTTTATCTCCAGAATCCTGGATCCGCCCCTGTTAAAGGATGGAGATCTATCCCATGATCATGCACCTTGCTGACGAGGAGAATCTTTCCAACTTGTGAGAGAAAAAGGTCTCTTAGCATTTTCTCGATCTAACCATAGGCCAGACATTACTCTTGACCTTAAACTTGAACTTGGGGCATCTTAAAGGCGTCATTCTTCGAGAGAATGACCTAACTAGAATGACCTCTGTACTGTGAAGTTTCTAGCAACTGCAGCATCGAGATTATAACCTGTTCAACTTCTTTTGTACGAGCAGACAGAACAGTATCTATATGAGTAAAGGTCCTATTTCGTGAAACTTGTTATCAAGAACAAGTTTTCATAACTGTTATAAAGCTACTGAAACCATCGCATTCGATTGGCTGAAAGCAATTTGTCACCGAATTTTAGCATTTGTTTTGATAAGAAGTTTCATGAAACAGGACCAAGGTTTTTCCATTACGAGCCATGACTTGTATTTAAATTAATAATTATGTCTAAATACGGTGAATTTTTAAAACAACCACAAAAACGCTATACTTGATAGATTCTGTATTAATGCAATGTAAATTAATTTGGTCCATTTAACAAAAAAACACAAATATGTAAACCATAAGATCGAATGTAGCTTTTTGTTTAATCCTCAAAAGCGATTAATTATGGTTCTCGCGCGATACACAATATCTTGAACCGTCCTGAACAAAATGAATGTGACGAACAGAATGGGAAATAAATTCGGTGACAATGACTAGCCCTAAAGTCATGTCATTGAAGCTTTTATTGTACTCGAGTTGAGTCTGTGGGGGAAAGGGCTCACATGTTAAATGGGTCGGGGAAAAGAACAAACAGATTAAGTGGTGCTCTCCAGCAGACAATACTCTCGAAAAAAAAGCCTATCGATTCTGCCTTCAAGAGCAACTTAACCTACAAATAGTACATTTTCAATTATTGACACAGGCGAGCTATAAAGAACGCTGGAATATCACTTTAACGTGTTTAAAGTCCATGGCATCCGATGCGTCAATTGCCTGACGCATAGGACCGCGTCAGGGACTACTGCCATCTTGGACTCAAAATATGAGAGGGATATCGTACAGAAAGTGAATGCAAAACGAACTTGCTGAATGACCAAAAACAACGAAGAGTACTGGATCTGGACACAGATAAGTCGGTACGTGGGACCGCACGAACTTTCGGCAACAGCATGATCAGATTTGTCCGTAATTTTAAACTATTTCTAGTCATTACAGAAGCACGTCAAGAGCAATCCTTTTCAAATGTCTTGCTAAATATGATATATACTTGATCCTCGTCTGAATAATTAACAATAATAAGAATGCTCACAAATATAATATTTTTCGTCTTCAACATCACTAAACATTCCCTTTAAAAAGTATACCAAGTACAATGATCAATTTGCAGGCTTGATTTGTACTTTGGAAACATGTAATATAAGTAGGCCTGTAGTAATTAGGGTCACTCTTTCTGAACCAAGTTCACGGCGGAAGGTCCTTTTGTCCAGTAAAGATAACCTCATTATCAACATAATAGAGTAGGCCTACTTCACCAATATACGTGAAGTCACTACAAGTGAATGACACAAGGACATAAGATCCTTACGTCATAAACGAGTTGATGACTTGGTATCCGTTACGTGATTAGCCGTGTGCTTTACGTATACAGGCCCTTTTCACGACTAATTAGATTTCTAAGTTCGGATGTGAGTTTACCGAAGGGCTGCTTGCAGTTTGGGAACTGTGCAACAAGTCACGATCAGCTTACAGTATAAGCATGGACCTAATACTCTTACACCAATCTCATAAGTTTGTATTCTGTAAAGTTTCTTGATTTTGTTTCCCCTTTAATTTCTAAGTTGATAATAAATCGACCATGTAAATATAAAAAGTAATCCTAAGTCTTGTGCAGCAAAGCGATTCCGCTTCAACGAGTAATCCGAATTAAATTCTTTGTAGTGATAAATGTGAGTGGAATGCTGCCAAATGCAAAATAAAGTAAGAAAATCTTTCTGATTCTTTCTTTTTCCATGCTCAGACATTTTAATGAGTCTGGTATATAAGTCATCAAGGAAATGTCGCCGTTTCTATTTTGTCGGGAAGTACATTATGCTATATGGAGAGTGTCGAAATGACTCGGTCCAAGAAAGAAAAAACGCGGAGTGAAATGCCTACTAAGAAAATCACAACACTGGCTCGGCATGTGTACATGTAGGCCTTTACACGACTTTGGAGATGGCCAGAAAAGCATACAATGATTTAAAGATGTGTTTGAAAATATGAAACATATAATAAATCACTGTGAAATCAAATTATCTTGATTTACATAAATTTTGTACGAGTGAAGTATTGTATAGTTTGCCCGAACCTAAACATGAGACTTGCAAAGATAATGAAAACATTCACCATTGTTCATATTTGTTCTCAAAATAGTTATTAAACATACATTCTACAGAAATCAATTTATGTCCATGGAAACAACAATGTTTGTAAACAGCGATCAGAAACCCTCATTCTTCTCGTTTAATTTGCAAATGGGACATATTTTCCCAAACGCTTTATTTTACTTCTCCACAATGAAATGTTTACCGAATTCATGGCATTGCCGAACCCTAAATATCTGAACATAACTATTGGTCAGGGTTGAAAAATCAATTCCTTATCACGCACGATCATGTAGACGGATGTAAAATCGGTACATAACATAAATTTTTAACTCTAAAATAATCTCTGGTTTCACTCAGAGGCCAAGCAAATATGACAAACGTGATTAATTGAATTAATTTTCAGTTGTACAAACAGAACTTCTCGAATTATCAAACAAAAAGGTCTGTCCTTCTACAAAGTTTGCGTACAAACACAATGCACCCACTGACCAGGGTCATATTTTATATTTCATATATAAAGACTAGAATTATTACCGGTAGACAAACGACATGACGACAGGCAAATTTGTACACGTTTTTTATAATTCTATTTTTGGTGGGAGGGAAGAAAATGAAATTTGGGTTTATGGGATTATTTTATCACTATCACAACTTTACATGGCGGCAGTGCGCCTGTTTATGACTGCCTCTTATTTTGATCGATTTCTTCAAACGCATCCAAATCAGTGACTTCATTAATCTTTTTCTCAAAATTAAGAGTTTATATTCAACGAGCTGCTGACTTCAAGTTCCATTAAATGTTCATAATACATGAAATTTTGGTTAATATAAGCATTCATATCCTTTCAGAATTGTGTGAATTAATAAGAGCGGAAAAATACCCATTAGCATTGTTATATTCATACTTTATTAACAAATTTCAGCAGCTGAAATCTGTTTTTTAATCAAAATTATTCAGTAGTGACATGCTCTACAAAGCAAACTCCCTTTGAGTTCACATTGTCTCGAAGTATGTGTTTAGCAAACTTTGATGTTTGTTGTACCTTTGCTATAACTATAAGCCTGAACTGAACTCATCACTAAAACCAGGGGCGGATCCAGGGTTTTGTCAAAAGGGGGAGGGGCATGCACTGGCCAGCTGTATACCCTAACTTCGCTCCTGACTGAAATAGCTCGTGTACAGTCCAAAACTTTGGCCAAGATTTAGGCCAGTGCATGACCCAAAGTCTTCCCAAAAGCAATGATTTGTAAATATTTCACGGATGATATAAAAACAATTTTGGAATGTGGACACACAAAGTTTCCCAAATTAAGTTAACAATACGACTCCCTTAGGTAGTATTAGACCATGAAAGGAGTGGTAAATCTTTCAGCGTTCCCCCTCTCAAACATGAATACTTTCGCGTTATATTCCTTTTACTATAACTTTCTATGTAAGACTTGTGTATTTCCTCATCATGATAACAAAATTAACCTTCTACCAAATTTGTTGTTTATATTTTCCCGCCCTTTTTTAATCGCATCAAGATGTGCGAATAAGGATAGAGCGTTTCCACCTATCCTTGACTGTCTGTAGTTACTCACAGAAATATATTACTTATTCAAAGACACTGTATGAATACTATTCAGGTGTGTATGTTATATATAGGACTACCTAGTAATGAATGTATGAGCCGGATTTTTCCCTCAATATTACCATTTAACTGGTATGAGTGAATGTACGGTTTACACTAGCTGTGTTGCGGCGGTGTTGCGGAAGCGTTGCGTAATAATAATTGTTTTGCGTAATTGTGTTGCGTCTTTTTCAAGTGTCTGACCAGGGAAGGTTACAATTGCCTAAATCAAATCCAGTCATCCCGATAGTTCTGTGCTATCATATCTTCTTCGTGTTCGACCCCAAGTCCCCACGTGCATCAACCACGCATATATATTATCAAGACTGACAAAGAGGTGCCGCACGTAATAATCTCTTTAAATTCTTGTTAAGATAACCTATATCTTCTGATATCACACTACTACGTTAACTATATAGCTGTCCTGGTGACCCCGTACTACTGTATACCACGACACCGGGGCGCTATTTCATAAACTGATGTCAATCCCAAATTCTAAATTTCTATTACAAATTAGCTCTCAGCCAATCAAATGCCACGATTTCAGTAGCTTGTAACAGTTATTGTAACTTGTTATTGATAGCAAGTTTTGTGAAACCGGGCCCAGTATATCATCACTATTCTGCTGCATCACGACACTTAGGTCCTGTTTCATAAAACTTATATCAATAACAAATGCTAAAATTCTACTACAAATTTGCCCTCAGCCAATCAAATGCCACGATTTCAGTAGCTTGAAACAGTTTTGTAATTCGTTATTAAAGGCATCGTTTAACAATGTAAAATTTGAGATGCATGGCCCTAAATGTTATCAGTGTCTTTGACATGGTGTTATATTGAAGGCTTTTTTTTGAAGCCCTAAAAAAATTGCGCTTCAAAATGATTATGAAGTGCCTCAAAAAAGTAAAAATCTTCGAGTGACCGGTTTTACCATACTCGTTTTCCCCAATAGACTGTATTATTATGAAAACCATTAGGAAAAGAATCTTGTAGACAAAGTTACCCAATCCCTTTAATAGCAAGTTTTATGAAACAGGGCCCAATATCGTCACTAAACTGCTATTCCTCACCCCTTCGGATCGCTGACGACCTTGTTAAACAGTGGTAATAATTATGCTAATGAGTGACTAATGCGACTGTACAGGATCTCTATAATCATCATCGCGTCACTTTCTCTTCCGATTCTCTTATCCTCTGTCATGCACGCGACAGCGGCGACACCATGCAGACTTCTGTAAATATAATTACCATGGTGTATCTTCGGAAGTTACACAACACACAGACAGCGGGTTATCAATTATCTCTCTAACCAAGTTCCTGGTCTAACTTTCTCTTAAAGGGATTGGGTAACTTTGTCTCAGATTCTGAAACAATCCTGAATTTAGCTCATGCTGCAATGAAAATTATAAACCTTTAGGTCATTCAGGAAACCCCATGACTTTTACAAGCCGATCGCCTGATTATCAAGATATTTTATGATTGGAAATCGAAATTTCAAAAACCGTTTTCATAACGGTTTTTATAACACTACAGTCTATTGAGGGAATGAGTACGGTAAAACCGGTCACTCAAATAATTTTTTCTTTCTAATAACTTGTTTGAGGCACTTCATGATCATTTTGCAGCGCAATCTTTACAAGGGCTTCAATATTACACCATAACTATCACAGACACTGCACTGAGAACACGTAGGGCCATGCATCTCAGATTCAACATTGTTAAACGATGCCTTTAACCCACCCTGCACTCTTCCAAAGGTTCAGTCTAGTTGAGTTGTCAGAATATGCAGAAAGTGACATTGAGTTTTCTTAATAATGCCTTATTACACTGTATCTATAATTATATTCTTTCATCTTTTTGTTGATGTATCAAAATAACATTCAACGAGCACGCTTACGATATCACAATGTCAATAAGACAGTCATCCACTAGTAATTAATGAAATTTATTACTTTATGATAAAGACAATCTATAAACCTTAATGAATCTTTTCACCGCTTTACCGAATAGTGAGTTTGCATTATTATTGTATTACCGTTTGGCATACGAAGTTGGTCTGACGCCCCTCCCCCCCCCCCCCCCCCCAAGAAAAAAAAATGGCACTACCATACAAACCTTTGTAACCAAGTGCGGAGAAAAATCGTAGGCTATCAACAACGTTTAACAAGGTCGAGACAAGGCATGTTGTTTTATATTTGGCACTGTTTCCCTTCATTCACATATTCGATTTGTTTATTTAATCTTGAACAGTCCTTTTTGATGGAAGAAGGGTCCAATATTTCGGTCTAATAAAAGAACCAATCTTGGGATATTACTGAAATAACAGACTCGAATCGGCCCTTTGTTCGCGTTCGTCAACGAGTTGTTTTACGATGCCGAGTCAATATTTGGATATCGCTTTATATGAGCGCTAGAGATAAGCGAGAACAAAAGTCAACAAGATGTCAACAGACACAAAAATAAAACTGAATGGCAAAAACATTTTTTTATTTTAGTGCATTCTTTGGGTGAGCAGAATGTGCCTTAGACAATAGATGTTTGTTTAGGAGCACGTTTCTGCATATCAGCATACCGTTACGTCTATCTCTGCTCTACTTGCGCAGAATAAATAGAGAGCCTTTGGCTTTACAACAGTATATTACTACACAAAAACTTGTTCACAAAAGACGAAGGAGAAAAGTGCATTGAAAAGTGGTGTTTTGCGTACATGCCCTTTTGGCTAAAGTGAAATTGAAGTTCAGCCCGAGATCAAATGTTAAAAAATATTATGTCTGGTCGATTTGTATTTTTACTTTGTCATTGAGTCGTATTATGTCAACATGAGCATGTTTCTGATACCGCTTGTCAGTGATGACTTTTGTCTGCATTAGTGGACTGTGATATAGGTTGAATAATATTGATGATTGTGGTGCTATTAAACCCTGATTCATTTTTTGCTTATTGCAGGAAATGAACGTTTGGTTGTAGAGAACAGCCAATGAAAGACTTTTTTTTGTGGATTACCATGTGGAATTACCAGAGCAAGGAGCGCATGAAGATAAAGAAGAAGGAGGAGAAGAAATAGGAAGATCAAGAAGAGGAAGAAGTAACAGAAAAAGAAAGACGAAGAAGAAGTAGAAGAAGAAGAAGAAGAAGAAGAAGAAGACGAAGACGAAGACGAAGAAGAAGAAGAAAAGAAGAAGAAAAAGAAGAAGAAATGAAAAAAGAATACCACAAAGAAGATGACGATGAAGAATAAGTTCAAAATAAACAATCCCCGTGAATTATGAAATTGTCAGTCACATCAGGGATATGTGAGTTTTAGCGAATATACCTATTGCGAAACTAATGGTTTTAAAAATGAATATTGCAATACTACTGAGACTGCGTTGCAAAATGTGTAAGCTGACGACCTGCTTAGAAACTGTGCATCATGAGCAAAATAAAATAACAAGGCAGGCAACAAAATTTCTCCTTACGATTCAGCTAATAGTATAAATTTGATCACATTTATTTGATTCGTTGATTGCAGAGCGCTGAGACTCTATGCACCTTAGTTATCGAATAGTACGACGTTTCAAACAAAACAATCTTCTTGTACTTACATTCCAGAACCGAGTGTATTATCCTCGGCGCGATTTTGCACAGGTAGACTGTTGCCAGTATTGAAGGTGTTATCAAGCACTTCATTCGGTGCAAACTGGACGCCCCGTTGAACCATTTGGGCTTCTGATAATCCCAAAACCAATACGAAAAGGGCAGTTATCCTCGGTAAAATTCCTTCCATGATGGCGGTGAAAAAGTTGTTTTCAAGAAAGAAAATCAGTAGTTCATTGGTCGATAAATTCAATAAATATGATTACACAAAAGCGTTTCACGCTTTACAAAACGTTCCGCCTCCTCTCGCTCGGGCTAGAAAGTTTTCCTACAACGAACGCCGAACTTAAAATAAAGTAATATTCCAGGTAAAGTAAGAATCCACAGCTATGTACGATTAAATCCAATTACAGTCAAGCTCGGTTGAGATTAAATCAAATAAATGGTTCCAAATAATGCGAGTTCAGTTCAGTTCAGTTCAACCATTATAAAATCCATCTGAGCTAAAGTATACAATCTCAATGAGCGATTTGTGAGCACAGTATTCGCCGTGCACTCTCTGAGCGCTACACATGTATGAATGGCTCACGTTCGTTTCGCACAGCTCGAACTTTGCAGACGGTACACGAATGTCGTGAAAGGATAGTCACTCGGAGTCTGACGTCATGCAGACATCAACTTTTGATTGGTTATAGACTTCCTGGCCACGCGCTGCAACAGTTATGTGCTCAAAACTTTTTCTTACCGTCTGCCAATATGCTGCGATTGAATCTCGTTTCGGCCTTGCGAAAAAAAGTTTAAAATCTAACATTTTGATCAATTTTTTGAGGTTTCACACCTCGATACAAGATATGAATCGCAAGTTGTTGATTCAAAAGGTGAATTGCCGTGAATCGAAAAGAAAAAAAAAGGGAATTACTGAGCGACATGGAGAGATAAAGAGGTAGAAAAAAAGACGGAGATTTTGTGAAGTTAAATTCGTTCGAAGACGGCAAGATAAAAGACGACTTGATATAGAATGTGATACGAAATACGTGAGAGATAAAATTTTGCAGTCTTGCTCAACACTCAAATCGTACTTTGATTCGATATTTTGTTATATTTTTCAGAAATGATTCAACTTGATTCTAATCTAAAATTGGAAGCTAAATTCATTTTTTACCAACGACCACGATAATTAAAGGTAAAGACCAGTATTGGAAACGCCCCAATTTCAAAAAATGAAATGGAAGCTCTTATTACCATTCATGTAAAAGAGTATGTTTTGAATAATACATGATGATAAAAAATTTGCCGGGAAACCGTCTATTGAATTGATATATTTGGTAAATTAGTTTATCTATTGGTGTGTGAGAGATAAACGCACATGTCGCGCACGTGTGCGTAGTGGAAGAATGCCTCTAACAGATACACAGGTAATGCCTAATGATAATAATACTCAATTACAGAATTTACCTCGACTCTGTCGTCACACTTGTTTCAAACGGTTCCTATTAGAATTCATAATTTTTAAAATGGCTTCTTGTAGTGTGACGTAACGCAGACCAATTTACATTCACGGGGGGAGGGGGGGTTCGTGTAGTTTTAAGTGAATAAAATACTAGCTAACTAGCGGAGCGTGCATGAGAGGGCTTCTATTCGGAAAGAACGAGCAAGCCCACTAGCTTGTAACCACCCACTGTATGCAGCTCCGTTTTTTTTCTCGTCACATTCTGTGTTTTTTTCTATAAAATATGATGCATGGGTGGAGGGAGACCTATCATCCTCAGTGGAGGCAGGGAAGACGGAGCGATGAACAAAGCGCCACCTACGATAAAAACATTATATTATCTCGATCTCGCTGTTTCACATCGTCTGTATAATCATGCGGAATATTTTCATATCTTTATTATGCTCTTGAAATACATAATAAACTGACAGTTCCCGTTCTTTAATGACTCATAAACAGACCCTAATTAAGAAATATGGAATGTAACATTAAAATGTGGATTTGATTTACTATTCTGCACATTATGGCCCGGCTGTAACATTTTAATGTTTTCCTGCACGTTTGAATGTTATCTTCTCCCCCGGTTGTCCTCGGGGCTCGGCTCCTTCCCCTCACATTCGCTCCTGGCGCTGCGGGTCATTCAGTTTAATGTGTGTCATAACTACATCAAAGTCCGCCAAAGAATTCATTATAAATTTTATGGGAGCTATAAGACCCTTAAAAAAAACACTTCTAAGGCTTTAAATTTTTCTCATATTTTACTAAAGTTTATATTTATTTCATGTTGTTTTCTTTTAAGGATGTATACATTTTCCCTATTTATCCCTTCTTTAATTTTTTCCTCTTCTTTATTATTGTTTTTATTTGATGTCATCTTTCATTTATTCACCATAATCATTTACATCTTTTGTTTTATCTTCCTTTTAAATTAGCCTTCTACTTCTTTCCTCTTCTCTCCTATGTTCTGTCTTTCGTTTCTTCTTCTCCTTCTCCTTCTTCTTCTTTTTCTCTTCCTCCTCTTTCTCATTTCCTCTCCGTCTTCTCCATCTTGAACTTCTTCTTCTCCTTGTTTTATATTTCATGTTTATGTATACTTTACACTCTTTTCTTTTCTCCTTTACTAACCATCATCCTCCCTTTCGTAGTCATACATTTTACTCTTCTCGTCTAAAAACCCACTGTCTATTTGCTTCCCCTCTTCATCTATTTTTATTTTGTCTCGAGATGCTCGGTGTTTATCTCCATGGTATAGCTATTTTAAGCCCATTGTTATTACGTCACTATATTCTGTATATTCAAGGAGATACTTAAACTCCTTGGCAATATAGTCTATTTATGTATATATGTATATTATACATGTTGTAACTATATATATATTCCATGTTTTTGTAATACATTGCATCACTGTCGTCTTTCACAAAGTCATGATGACTGCCACCTCCTCCACGGCCTCCTTAGCCTATAAAACAAATTATATTAACTCATAAAAACCAACCAAAGGGACCTACAGAACTTCCATCATATAAACTCGTGAAAGTGTCAGCAGAAACTCGTGTTAAGCCACTAACACCCACAACCAAAAATATTACATCTTGACAGGGAAAGAAGTTAAAAGAAACTTTAGTTCCTGGAAAGATTAATCATAAATTGTCCATTGTCATTTTTTAATTCTAATTTGAAGGAATATGATAATCATGCGAACAATGCCCAATTAAACTAAAAGGTTTCTTCTTGAAACGTTCTCATATTAGCAAATATGACTAGAAATAGTTTAAAATTTTGGACCAAATTGTTGTTGCTCCATATTTGTGTAGTCCCATAAACCCATATCTGTAGAGGGTGATTTTCATTTTTGTGAGCCAAAGTTTAGTCAATATGACGAATACAGTCGTCATACATGTAATTCCAAAACACAATTAATTACATTTATTACATAATCAACCATTCAGTAACTTCCTGGATAGTTGAATACCCGGTCAAATACCATGAAAAGTATTAACCTAATGTCCATCCAAAGAGTAGATTACCAGAAATAACGAGAAGGGTTAAACTATCTTTGGTTGTCTTTAAAACACCATGTTGTTCCCATCATAATACAAGCAGTTTCACTGGAAAGTCAGTTTTTATTTGCAAAGTTCAAACTCAGCAGGCCGTTATGCTGTCACCAGCTCGTAAACTTCAAAATGATACATCTTGAATTTCATCAGAAAGTCCACGAAAAATAAGCTTTTTACGACGACTTCTTGACGCCTGCAAAAGTATACCCTTAATCGATAATCATGATTAAAGGTATCATCAGTTATATATATATTTATATATATATTTCAAAACTGTTCTTTAATTTCGAACGTATTATTATAAAGATATTGTTACATTGTACATTTACAAAAAGTATTGAACAACATTATGATATTTCTGTGTTGGTGCAAGCTAGGTGCTATGTAACTTAAATAAATGATGATGAGTTGATGCTTTAAACAGAAACAGATGGAAAATGAAATCGGTAAATGCTGATGAGAAGATTAGTGATAGTAATAATAATAGCAAGAAGAAGAAGGGATGATGATGATGTTGATGATGATGATGATGATGATGAGGATGATGATGAGGATGATGATGATAATGATGATGATGATAATGATGGTGATGACGATGATCATGGTGATCTTGATGGTGATGATGATGATGATGATGATGATATTGATGATGAGGATGATATTGATGATGATGATGATAAGGATGATGAAGAAGAGATGATGATGATGATAAGGATGATGAAGAAGAGATGATGATGATGATGATGAAGAAGAAGAGATGATGATGATGATGATGATGATGGTGATGATGTTGATGAAGACGAAGGATGATGAAAATCATTACAATAATACTGATAACGCAAAAGATTTTTTTTTAAACTCCGATCAACTCTCCATATTTATTCATGCAACCTGAAAGAACTATTTAAAAATAATCAATATATTACAGAAACCATCATGATCATAACATGGCAAATCAGTTTTGTGTGCGAAATACATTTCAAACTCGTCAGCATCGACAATCATAAACCGTGGGTCCATTTTTACAATTAAGGTCTCAAGGTTTTGTTGATCTACAGGATGACGATATAAATGACACGCTTCTATTGACATCGTAAATATAATATTTATTGCTTGTCTTGAGGATCAAACGAAAATCTTGTTATATAAGTCAAATGGCACGAACGCTCATTCAAAAGTTGAAAAAACACAAAGTTCAAAAGGAAGATCACACAATTCTGTTTGCAGAGAGCTATGAGTATTTTAGAGTGAAGAAAGGAAATCTTATCTCACAACAGTTTATCCAGCAAAACCGATTTTAGATTGTTGAAGTTGGGAGAAGGGGGATTCAATTTTATTAAGCACACTATTTAGATTGTTTTTCAAGTTGAATTGTCGTTTGTGACAAGACAGGACGAAAAGTTCGCGAGCACTTTAAAAATATAGATGTAATATAGAATTGAATGAATAACTTTGAAATGTAGATACGAAAGAAGCCTATATTTGAGCGTTTTTACATTTAGGATGAAAGTCGTACACTAAGAAATATTTACTTAATCTTTTTTATTTTTCTTTAAGGACAAGCATAACCATTTAATTTCATTAATTTGTTTATCATTTCTATAAAATGTGTAGGATGTTTTTATTTAAAAAAAAAGTTTTCTTGTTATGGTGTTGTAACAGTTTTCGTTGTCTTATTCAAGATGATGACTATGATGATGATGATAATGGTTAAAATCAATTAAATCATCGCCATTGTCACTATTCCACAACCACCACCACCACCACCAACATCATCGTCATCAACATTATTACCATCATCATCGTCATTATCATCTTCTTCTTTTATTTCTTCTTCTTATTTGTCTTCATATCATTATCATCTTTTCAATCTTCAACTTATTCTCCTTTTCTTTTTTATTTTTCTTTTTCTTCTTCTTCTTCTTCAACTTCATCTTCTCTTTCTTCTTCTGAACAGAAAGAAAAAAAAAACATCATGCCAAGTAACAAATACTTCCAGAATTGCCACGATGAAATCCTAGGGTCTCGAATCATTCTGATTTATTCCCTTGAACATTTATGTTCATCCTGATATTTTGTTTCCACGTGAAGAGGATGCGTTTAAGGATCATGATGTCTAGAGAGGTTCACATTATATTTCCCTTCAAACACTTCCAAATAACGGCATTGGTTGTCACATAAGTACGGTTTAAAGGCATCATCCAAATTGTCAGATTTAATCGTAGCTTATCGAAATACAGGAAGATATTCATAATCCTTCATGAGTTGCATGTTTTTTGTCATCCAAAATTTCATTAGACAAATGCATCTTTTCTGTTGATGTTTATTTTATGAATCTAGGGAGGTCCTTTTTAAAATTTATCTTTCTTTGCTTGGGATTCTAGAGAAACCAAGGGCATTACAATTTAAATTGTTAGACACTAGTCGCCCTTTGGGAGTCTTCTGCTTCCTTCAGCCATGTCAACAGTGTTCAAGAACAGGGGTGTTTCTATATTTGTAGGAGCAAAGAGAAACTTTGGTAGGGTGGGGGGGGGCTTGGGGCTTAAAGAAATTGAAAGGGGGCTTAACCCCCCCCCCCCCCCCCTCCTCCTCTAGAAATCGCTACTGTTCAATAAGAAATTTTGAAGGAGGAATAGGTGGAGCCCCAAGAAAAACAGGTCTCAACACCTGAGCCAAAGGCCACTCTGTATTTCCTTGTCATGTAGGTCACATGGAGGGCAAGTACTTCCGGAACAAATTTGAGATTGCTGCCACCCGAAGGTGAATCAGGTGCAAGCTCGTGAAAAAACTTCTCGCACAAAACATTGCTTAAATTAGGAATGTTGTTGTTGCTACTGTTGCTACTGCTGCTGCTGCTGCTGTGCTGGTCGTCGTCGTCTTCGTCGACGTCGTCGGTTGTTGTTGTTGTTGTGTTAACTGTACCATTGATTCCTTTAAAACAGAAATGCGGGGTGTGAAAAAAGTCTAGCAAAAAGAAAACTTTCTCCGAAATTATTTATTCGAAATAGAGTTTTATGACCAAAAGAGCTGGGCTCTGTAGAACAAGTAACAGTTAATTTTATATCCCTCAAAATTAGTCGCATCTCCTTCGAACTATCGTACCTTTTTATACAATAAATAGCAACCTACGATTTAGTGTATGTTACAGATATAAATAATGTAAATTTCAAATTTCAAATTCATTAGTTGAAATGGAATCCACAAATTTTGATTATTTTCAATACACAAGATAAAGTGTATGTTAAAGATACAATTAATTGCAGAAAGAAGGAAGATGCATACGATTTTGTTAATGATTATAAGTCCGTTTTAATGCTACGAGCCCTGAGAATATTTATATTTTTGTAACTGCGCCTTTGGTTTATTTATTTATTCTATTTTTAGACAGGAATTTCGTGCCAAATCAATGATGTAAATCATAATCATCATCATCATAATCGTCATAAAATCATATAGAAGTGATGAAGGGACACAATTATTCTTAGAATTACAATCAAAGAGATTAAATCAGTTATGGATATCAAATAAGCATTTTATGATCATTGTATCCAATGTCAAGGTTATGTTTTTTGTTAATATAAGTCAGACTGTTATTTCGAGAACACATTTTCAGCCAAACAGAATTATAATCCTTTTTCAGTAGAAATTTAAAAATGGGTAAACATGCACTGTCAAAGTTATGCGAGAAATGTTAAGTCAAGGCTTTGGAATAGTGTCAGGGATTCAATACAATATACAATTAACATTTAGTGGAATTAAATACTTGTCAATGTTTATCCCGTGACTTGTGGTCATGATACTTCGACTGAAAAATGTTGAAATGCTAACTAAAACTATTTTTGTCCCGAAAGAAAAAAACAAGCACGGGAGAATGTAATGCTGTTACAACAGGCTATACAAGTTTGCTTAAAGGCATCGTTTAACAAAGTTAAATCTGAGGTGCATTGCCTTACGTGTCATCAGTGTATGTGATATTGAAGCCCTAACAACATTGCGATTCAAAATGATCATGAAAGTTTTTTCTTAAGGTAAAAATCTTTGAGTGACCGGTTTTACCATACTCATTTTCCATAATAGACTGTAGTGTTATACAAATCGTAAGGAAAACGGTTTTTGACATTTTGATTTCCAAGCATTCATATCTTGATAATCAGACAGGCGATCATCTTGTAAAAGTCATGGGGTTCCTGACTGACCTAAAAGTTTATAATTATGATTGCAACATGAGCTCAATCCAGGATTTTGTTTAGAATCTGAGGCAAAGATACCCAATTCTTTTAAATCATGGAGATACAAAAGAAATGTCTAACTTGTCAACACAAGAGGAAACGAATTGCATTTGGGCCTAAAAACCCAATTTCCGTCACGGCTTCGACTTCATCTTGCAAAACAGTGCTCTAGAGTCTCTTAATGCGCGACCTTCACTGTGATACGTCCATCATAACGCTGAAACCATGTAATCGATTTCAACGGCTTATGGCTTTAATGTTCTGTCATGAAGGTCAAAGGTCAAGTATATCATTGATGGAAATGGAAGTATTTAGGTGATAGAAATCAGGCAAACCTTCTCATGAATGCTTTTAGGAGCGATAATAATCATGAACAAATATCCGTCGGTCATGCATGTCGTGTTATGATTATTTACTCAGCAGTTAGAGCTGAACATGGGAAGCTATTTTTTGTGTTGTAAGGGAAGTGTCGGGTTACGGTGACTTCAAGGCGTAAAACAGAAAGGGAAACCCACTTGGCGAGGGCTTCACCGCCAGGGTTAATTTCCCGTGTTTGAGTGATGTGGGGGAGTTTTATGCATGGCTACAAATGTTTCCCGCTCCTAACTTCACCAGTTGAAATGTATAATAAGAAGGGTATGACCTTAGTAGAAAGACTTGACACAACTTTACACTGGAAATTCCTGTGTAAAGTTGTATAATTTCTTTTTTGTAACACTACTTAATATAACCCCTGTGTTAGGAGTGAACCACCCAAGGTTGTGTCAAGTCGTTACACACCGAATTAACGATGAGAAAGTTAAGAAGATTGACAACAAAGACTGAATCAAATTAAAAGAATCAAGAGGGTCTGTTCATCCAAACTAGCTAGTTTGATTCAAGTGTATTTTTCAAATTTATTTATTCAATTTCAACAGATCTCAAACATTTTAGAAAACATAATACAATTGAAAACACAAATATAAATGTCACATATTATAACATCTTAATAACTATTACACAATAAAGCCTGGGGGTGTATCATCAAAATGATGAAAGAGAAAAAATATTCTTGTTTGTTTCAAGCGAATCCGGGGGTAAATGTTGGTGTCAAGAACTCGGTAATGAAAGAGTGAGATGTGAGATGCGAGGTGATCCGAATGATTGTAGGCCGAGTTTATTCCCATAAGAAAGTGATTCGGGGGAGGGGGCGTTAAAAACAATGATCACCCCTGACAAAAGATCAATAAAATACCCCCGAAGTTTTCACTAATAGGCTTGATATTAGTTTGGTGCTTTGTTCTTTCGTGTGTATGTTTTGTTGTGTTTGTTTTGTTTTGGTTTGTTTTATTTTGTTTTCGTCTTTATTTCTCTTTTTGTTTTGTTTATGTCTTTGAGTTTGTTTTAGTTTTTTTAGTTTTGTTTGTTTGTTTTTTGTCTGGTTATCGCAATTCTTGTAGGTTAATTCTTATTTTAAGTTAATTTATAACTGCTGGGGAGAAGAATAAAGGAGATCAGCTTCTCACGTGACTTAACGAGTAAGTAAAGGCAACGAGAGTCACATTACACATTTGAAAACTTGTATGTTTTATTATAAGAAAATATCGCGTCATGCACCCCTCTCTTATACGTCAACGACTTTAATCATCAGGGCATTCACTTTCTTGGTTTCAGAGTGAGACATATTTCCTGATTTCAACTCGAGAAGCAGGTGTGACGTCACTCTACTGATATAAGCCGCAATAGTGAAAGCAAAAAAACACCTTCCGTAAAGCATGACGTCATGCATCAATAATTTATTATTCTTTATTTATTAAGTGAGAGTGTCTCTTTGAGGTGTTTGTAAAGGCGTAGCTACGGGGACACGGAGTCATGAACCACGCCCCCCCCCCCCCCCAACGCACACACCGAATGCTAACAAAAATTGAAGGGCAAAAAAGGGGAAAATAGAAAAGAGAGAAAGAAAGGAAGAGGGCCAAGGCAGGACAAAAACGCCCTTCCCCTCTCGAGGGTCCTGTTCTCTCGTTTCCCATCCACCTTATAAGTCTAATACACAATGCCCCGTCTACCTCCATGACACATTACCCCCACCCCCCTTCAATCCCCAAGGGCTACCCCATGCTACGCCACTGATACTGATACCAACATTTTAGGCGTCATAGCGACATGGGTATTTGCCCCCCCCCTCCCTATTATGTCCAATAATTGAAGCAGCAAAGCTAGAAGCCTTCATGGAGAAAAGAATATGGAGTTATGGACCTATTCATGTTACTTATAATGATTCAAAGCGGAATTCTCTTTACATATAACTTTCACAAAATTCGGTAACTAAGGAGGATGACACAACTTTCCGGGAAAAAAGGACACAAAATTGGGTAATGCAGTGAAACCTGTTTATAAAGACCACCCAAGGGAGACAAAAAGAGTGGTCTTTATAGGCAGATAGTCTTTATATGAGAAACCATATTCAAGGGAAAAAACAAATGTGTTATTTATAGACAATTGGTCTTTCTATACAGGTGGTCACTAAAGCAGGTTTGACTGTAACACTAAAAAATTATATACATTGATCACGAGGGTGCACTCGGTATAGGACCTTCAATCGTATAATAGGCTAATTACTTTTTAAAAGTCGTTATGACATGTTTACTAAACTATCATTAAACTGGAGATGCTAGCTTTCTTTACAACTCTTCTCTTCCTGGGAATTTAAAATAATTCTACTATGTCTCATCGATGTCATCATGTTCCTGTACATGTCTCCACGTCTGGTGACCAGTTTCATGACGACGTTGCCATGGCAACACAATGTGACACGATGTGACACACACGATGACATACTAATGCGCGCCACCCTGAAAGGGAAGGAGGGAAGTACATCAATTGGCATCGTCTTCTTCTAAAATGAACCATACAGACAACGACTGATATAATTTTGCGAGATAGGATTGCGGTTTAGTCAGTTATAAATGCCAAGGACATAGCTGTTTGTTTCCCGCCCGTACGTCGCATATTGGAATGATAAACGTATAGGTTGTGTCTGTCTGTTTCTGCCATACATGAAATGAAATATACAATATGCAGCAATGTGAATCTAAGTTCATTGAAAAGTGGACCAAAAATAAAGACGTCCAAAACATATTCAAAGTCTTAACCAGAGGCGGCGGAGCCGGGGGGGGGGGGGGGGCAGGGGGGGGGGGCACAGTGTCCCCCACTTTTTCAAGTACCCCAAAAGTGCCCCCTTTTCCATGGGAAAAGTGCCCCTTTAACTTTGTAAGAAGCGCCCCTTTTTACATAAAAAGTGCCCCTATTACTTTGATATGTGCCCCTGTTAATTTTTAAAAGTGCCCCCTCTCCTTCCCATCTCTGATATGTGCCCTTTTTATTTTGACACGTACTTCTTTTCCCAGACAAGTTCCCAATTTCCTTTGCAATAAGTGTCTATTTCCATTTTCATAAGTGCCCTTTTTAATCTCTAGTAAGTGCCTCTTTTCGGATACGAGAAGCGCCCCTTTTCACTTTTGTTAAGCGCCTCCTTCACCTCTGATAATTGCCCTATTCAAATCTTAGAGGTGCCCCTTTTACTTTTAATAACTACCTCTTTTTAACTCGGATAAGCGCACCTTATATTTTCACATGTGCCCCCTTTCATTTCTAATAAGTGCCCCTTTTCCTTATGATAAGTGCCCCAACTTAACAAAGAGCCCCTCGCCTTTTCATAAATGCCCCTTTTCACCTATGAAAATAGTCCTTTTTCATTCTCCTACTAGTGCTCCTTTTCATGTCTGGTAAATAACCCTATTCAATTCTGAGAGACAATCGTTTTATTTTGACAAGTGCCCCCTTTTCCTCCTGATAAGTGCTCTTTTCATCTCTAATAACACCCCCTTTTACTTTGACACGTGCCCCTTTTCCTTCCTAATAAATGCTCTTTTTCCTTCATAATTTCCGCTTTTCATAAAAGCCCCCTTTCACCTCCAATAAATGCCCCTATCAAAATCTGATCGGTGCTCCTTTTCTTTCAACAAATGCACATTTCCCTTTATTATTAGTGCCCCTTTTTCATTCTCATAAGTGCCTCTTTCATATATGGTGTTTGCCCCTTTTCTGGTGCGATAAGTGCCCCTTTTCACCTCTGATAATTAACCTTTTTTAACAATGATACGTGCCTCCTTTTCCTTTCTTATGAGGAACCTATCCCTTTTTCATAAATGCCCCTATCAAAATCTGATGGTTGCCTCTTTTCCGTCGACAAATGCCCAATTTCCATTCTCATAAGTGCCTTTTCATCCCTGGTGAGTGCCCCATTTTCACCTCTGATAATAACCCTTTGTACTTTGACACGTGCTCCTTTTATTTTCTAATAAGTGTCTTATCCCTTCGATAAGTGTCCCCCTTTCCTCTCATCATTAAACGTGCCCCTAATTTCAAGCGACTAAGAGCAATATCTCCCAAAGCTCGCTCGCTACGCTCGCTCACATTTATAGATGTTATTATTATGTTACTTATCAAAGGTCTTTTCAGTTTGCTGTAATGAAAATGTGCTTATTTATAACCCGATGAGGATTGTTTTTTTCCTCTTTATAAGATGTAGTTTTTGCACTGTGACCTCACAAATCTTATATTTTTCCTCGCTCGCAAAAGATTCTTTCGACCATCACACCCAACTGCAAGGTATGATGCTTTAAAAAGCAATATTTTATACGATGTATAAAGAGAAACAAATATTGAAATCATCCCTGATAATGTTATCAAATTTAAGGGGTATATACCAATGTCTAAAAATTGTTTATTTTCGCTTTGAGATTTCCTGTTGTAGGTGCCCTTTTTTCCCAGAAAGTGCCCTTTTTCGTTGGTGCCCCCCCCCCCCCCCACTTTGGAAGTCGCTCCGCCGCCTCTGGTCTTAACAACTAAATTATCAATACCCTTAGCAAGTTTTTGAATTTTGTAAGTATGTAAAAAAATTGAATTGTCCAGATTTATGTTTTTTGAGAATGTGACATATCAAAGCTTACATCTAAAAGGCCTTAATCAACCCAGTCAACCTTTCATTCTTGAATTACGATGAAAAAAAACACTTTAATTTACAAGGGGATATGAATAATTTAGTTGTTATCTGTATAATTATGTTAGATCATCATTATCTTTTAAATTATCATTTTTTATTTACTTATTTACATCCTTTTTATTTAGGGGGGTACGATCCTACTAAAATAAATCAAATTTTAATTTCAAGCAAGACATTTTTGTAATCGCAATCAATCCTTCAGATTTCATTTCATTTCATTTATTTTCCACATTAAAAACCAGAAAAATATACAAGGTAACAGATTACATTGTACACATTTGACACATAGAGCAAATGAAAACAGATACATAAGCATAAAAGAACAATGAAAATCGACATCAGTTAACAAACATCAACATTAAAACATAAAAAGGTAAGTAATGTAGATGCATGGCTAATTCAAATTATTTGTCTATGGTATCTCACAAAACCACTATCAAAGGTAAAAATAGAAGCTGCATGTCACATTGTCTTGAGACAGTTGCTTTGCGTCAATTTACCTGTACCAACCGAATTCTCAACTTCAACCCATGACCTGACACTACACCTAACACTAACCCTAAAGCTATAACCTAAAACACATTACAACCCTAACCCCAAACGATGAAATTAACTCTTGGACAGCGTTGCACGATACCGTCATAAGTATAAGTTCGCCGACAACCCATTAAAAATATGTATCTTAAAGCACCACTGTAGCTACTTGCGCCCTCTTTGTAGCAAACAATCCCTAATCGGTGCCTGTTGGTCCCCCACGATCCCCTTTTCTTAAATTAAATGAGAGCTGATTTGATGAGATAACAGCCTGTCAGTGACCTTGCAGGGAGGTCTAATCCCCTGGCCAAACTAGTACAGACGGGCTTTAAATTAAACACGCGTTTCAATGGAGTGTCGGTGAACTTGTACGTATTACGGTCTAGTGCAACGATACCTGGAACATTTATTGCCGCCGGTGTAAAAGTCGGATCATCAAAATAAAAGGCCCCCAACATTTCAGATTGATTTTCGAACTTTGACCGGGTTCGTGCACGCTATGGAAGTACAGGTGTACCAAATTCCGACCTGTTCTTCATTGTTTCTAGGTTTTTATAAGCTTAAAAACATCCTTAAATATCGTGTTATCGACGCTCGTTTCCCTAATGCCTTCCTTCCGAACCCAGATCCCGATAATGAGATACATTGGCTATATAATCATGATAATGTCCCCTTTTTTGGTCTGGTTTTCTCCCTCTCTTTTCTGCCGTTGTCTATTCGTTTTTTCATTTTTTTGCCACTCTCTCAGTCTTCCTCTATCCCTCTCTCTTTCTTGAGTTCCTCCATCTCCTCTCTTGTTTTGCTTGTGTGATTTCTTTAACTTTGTGTTTTTGTACTCCCCCTAATGTTTTGATCTCTCTCTCTCTCTCTCTCTCTCTCTCTCTCTCTCTCTATCTTTTTTTCACGCTTTCTTGATCTCTGACTGACTTCCAACTCTTTCTGTTTGAGTTTTGTTCTTGGTTTTTTTCTTCATTTCTTCTTTATTTCCATTTTATCCCACCTTCCTTTGCTCTCGACTTTCATCTCTTGTTCTTCAAGTTGTCTTTTCCATCTGTTTATTTTTTCCCAGGTTCTATACGGAAGTGAAACTTTCACACTTGAGTTATCATAAAATATTCACACTAAACTCAAAACTGTGAAGCAATTCCGTTTACTGATCATTTTGATGTCTATTTTGGGGGCATCAAACTACCGGACGGGCCTAGCCAGACAACCCCCGTTAAAAAAGACCCCCCCCCCCTCTCTCTCTCTCTCTCTCTCTCTCTCTTTCTCTCTCATTTTTAAAATAGTTCCCCGGATGTGCTTTGGCCACGTTCCGGTCATCGACCCTGTGATATCGCCACGTGAATGGCGGTCCGTTATCGGTCGGCTGATAATTTTCAACCGCTCGAAACTGCTTTTTCTTTCCTTTTTCTTAATTGCTCAGTACGAGTCAACTAATTTTCTTTAAATAGATGATGATAATCAGTCTGAACAGGTGTGGGAAGCAAGATAATAAACATGATTGTTGACCATATCGTGTATGGAATTTGGAAGTTCTTTACGAAACACTATCGTAAAGGCTTTCGAGAAATCAACTCTGTATAGGTCAAATCAATTCCCCATTGTAGTATATACATGTACTATAAAAATCATGTTTGGATGTTGTATTTGTCATTGTCATGTTAACACTTTCCAATGGGTGCTGAAAAGAGCTGTTGAAATTGGCGTAGTTTGATGTCTCGAAATTCTTTGCATTCGTGTTGCATTGTGTCATAAGTTTATGATAGGGATATTTTTTAGATTATAAGTAGTAAAAAAACACAATAGCATATTCACTACTTTTCCTTCCACTGAGGAATCGGGTAAACTGTTAAATAACTGATACTGAACGTAATGATACCAATACGGCAGATTAAATAGAGGTATACCAGTACCAACAAAATATAGAACTTTTTTACATTTCTCTAAAAGTGTTAACCATCAAGCAAAAGGGCCAATAAGTGATAATGTTTTCAAAATGTTGTTCTAATCGGTCATTGACTTTACATAGGTAGATCCAATCATCCGACACTTTAAAGGCAGCATCCAATGTATTAAAAGCATTAACCGTTAGATCTATAACGTTGTCATACTATCTTGCCCTTTTACAGTGATTTAACACTTAACAAAGATAATCAAAATGCATGGAATCATCTTAACCCCCAGGGCCCTACCATTCCCACTCGAATATCTCCGCTTAACGTTGTTAAACCCCCTCATTCACAAACTCAAAAATACATTTATTGTACCGGATGGAGCCAGTCATCTAGATCAAATTATCGAATTGTAAAAATAAAAAAAAGTAGGTCTCAAAAATAAATCTGCACATTCCTTTTCTAAACTCTTTACAAAAGTCATCTTTAGGTCATAACAAATCATTCGCTCAGGAAATGTGGCAAATTTAAGTGAATTTGAAGAGCATTGTTGTTGAATTAGGCGGACTTTCAACAAAAATGACTCACACAATTTGGACACATTATTCTCTTCTTTGGCTTCTTGTTCCACACTCTGAATGAGCCGCCAATTAGTCAGCGCATATCGAATCACTGGGTAAATTAATTCCATGTTGACATTTTTTCGACCGACCGTCACATTTCATCTTTACCCCTCGGGATTTCTTCTAGGAATGGTTTGTGGGGAAAAAATGCAATGTTTTGAACACCCCTTGTCAAAAGGCGTACCGATCTTTTGTGTTCCTGAATGTAAATGGAGTTGTTATCGGACATATGATAGGTCCGCTTTATTGAATTATTAGAGAGAGAGAGAGAGAGAGAGAGAGAGAGAGAAAAGGTGAGAAGAGTTCATGTTCCTCGCCAGCTTCGGGTAAAACATCGATTGTCCAAAATAATGCCTTTATGGACTATAAAATTTGGAGAGCACCCCTCTTCCCCCCCCCCCCCCCCACCGATTGACGGCCATTACTTATATCATAATAGTCACCAGGGGCGGCGATCCCGGGGGACGGGGGACACGTCCCCCCTCAATTTTTTAGGGGGAATCGTCCCCCCCCCGGAATAATTTGAAAAAGTGCCCCAAAATGTATAGAAAATACTGAATAAAGACTGCAACACACTTTTAGGCTCTGGAGGCCCAAGAGTAAAGCGTTGAGACTAATAAAAATGCAAAAATCTTCTCGCTCGGTCGCTACCGGTCGCTACGCTCCCTCGCGCATATATCCTTACAAAATTTCAAATAAATATTGTAGAAAATCTGTATTCCGTTGGTATCACGTAAGCCGCACAGTTCACACTATGCTCCCTCGTCCCTCGCATTTCGTCAACCCTGTCATGCAAAGAAATCACCGCCCCTGATAGTCACACATTTTGATTTTTCTTCTTTGTATTCACACAAAACTAATTACTACAGTGAAAACGGTGAAAACGGTGAATATACTAAACAAATATTATTTCTTCTTAAAAAGTGGCCCCTTCAAAGTATAAAATGTATCTATTTCTTGTGTGGAATAACTGTGATGGTCTTCCAATAAGACAAATATCTTTGATATGTTTAACGAGGCAGGAAACGTTTTGAATTTTAGTTGAGATCTTGTCAAGTAAACCGTTCACCTGTAACAAAGCTATCTCATTGATTCCCGTCACCGGAAACGCCCCCATTGTGTATATCAGAATGATAGATGATACTGCTCCTCCCAACAATCGAACAAGTGTAAGAAGCTTTCGTAATTGCTAGAATTTGTATTTAACTTGAAAGAAAATAAGTCGTGAGTCATTCTGGAAGTTCGTCGACAGGTTAATGAATCCTTATTGCAAATGCGTGGTAAAAACCACAATCTTAAAGATAAAATCGAGTGGGATGTGAAACAAACTGTCTGGGAGCATTTGGAAAAGGATGACTATTATTTATAGAAAAGTAAGAATTAAATCGTATTTTGTAGTTCTGAATGTTCAACAGGGAATGTACATTCAATTTACTGCACACGGAAATTGGTATATGGGACTATATACACACCCGTGCCATGCACATTTTGTCCGATTTTTGAGTTACGTCTCATTATCATTTGAACAAAGCGGCCTTAAAAAAGCTTTCCTTTTCAAGGAAAATTCCAACTACAATATTCTTCTAAACTGACTAATGAATTATGAGAAAGCTCGCAAAATATATTTCATCTTTACTATTACTCGACTTTCTCTTTAGATCCGCAAGGGTCCCTCTCTCTCCGTCTTTTCGGTGCCGAAACTAACAAACACAGACCTCAGAAAATCCCTGCTTGCATAGACCCTGGAATAAAACCACACATTGTGTTAAAAAATGATACGAATACATGAATGGGTTCATAATTAGACGCGGCTGTATGATATGAGCGTGGGATTTTGCCAATTTGCAGATGATTATAGCGTTATGAAAGTTAATGATTACGATGATGAAGGTTGCATGTGAAAATGTGTGTTGATTTTTGGTCACAATGGCGTAGCCTTGGCCCACAAACTGAGAGGGTGCTGATAGGATGGGGGCACCGGAAATAGGGGAAGAAATGTGTGCGAGAACGAGGCCATGGAGTAGGGCGGAGGGTGTGTGAGGGCCGGGCTTTATTGTTATTTTTTAATTGTCTGCATTATTGATTTCTTTTTTCGCCATTCGTTTGGGGGACGCGTGCCCCCACGCAACACTTCCTACGCCGTTGTCCAATAATTTATTCTTCGGTCATTTAACAGTAGCGGATCAAGAGATTCTTTTAAAGAGGGGTTCTCACTTTTGCCATTTCATAGAGGTGTTGAAGTCGAGTGGTTTGAATACTTTGACTAATGATGCAAAGGTCACGAGTTCGAGCCTCAGCACGACATTAACGTAAATTTTCCTCTCTCGACCCAGGTGTAATAGGGGTTGGTGTAAAAATGTCAGAGTTAGAAATTGTTACCTCTGACATTATTTATCTGGCACCGTAGTATACGGGGACCTGGTAAGATGTATTTATTGACATGATTGAAAAACACTGTGCGGTGATGATGAGTGCTGTGGTACAAATTCCAAATGCACTTTGGCTGAATAATAATTTGGTGACTTGTGCGCTTTAAATAAATATGAATGTACTCCATTCATCAGTTAATGGTTACGGCAAGAAGAAAAGAAAAGAAAAGGTTGCAAATCTATAATTATTCTGGAAAAAATATATAATGTGTGTTTATATCTCACTTATTGGACCACAATAACGGGTGATTCCAAAATATTATGATATTTTTTTTTCTTCTTCATTTCTCAAACCAAGTCATGATCTAGAAAAAGTCATGTACATGTATGACTCATATGATAAACGTAATAAATCAAGAATGTTGTTTATTATGTTTGCTGTCTGATTGTTTGATAGTGGGTTTTTTCTCCTCATGGATTCTTATTTTCCATTCCCTTACTTTCCAATGTATGCGTCATAAAAACATTGACGCTTCGTACATGTCTTACAGCACGTAATTTGTTCAAGAACTAATTTGCATATCGTCTGATTGTCCAGTTAATTACCTTTTCCCACGCACATCCCACACACCAGACCTCTTCAAGCATTGTTATAAAACAGAATACGACATGAAAAAACCCCACATGACTCTTTTTACCATTTACCAAGAAAGGTCTTCTTTCGAACTTTTTTTACAATAAATAGAGCGACTTTTTATGACAAGTAGTTATTACTTGAAACTTTGTATATCATATTATCTGGTTTTCACCTTGTATATATTTTCTCAAGAGAAACACACTGTCTTTTCAAGAATCTTAATAGAATCTTTTGACACTTAGTTAGTATTACATGTTTTATTGCTGTCTGGTTGTTCAATTCTCTTTTCTCAACAAATAAAAACCTTTCATGAAACATCTTTATTAGTGATGCGGGAAAACCCTGCCTCAGTTTATTCATCATTTACTAAGAAGCATCACTTCTATGAATCCATGTCTTCTGTGGCACTTTAAAACAACAAATAAATGAATGAATTGAATAGAATTCGTCATCGTTGCCACGGCAACACCCACACCGCAGACGACCGGGTCATTTTGAATCGGACATATCGGCGGATATCGGAAGGAACCTATCGGCTTCAATCCGGATTTGTTGCTGTTTTTACAGCACGTGTAAATGCGGTTCAGACAGGATTCACAGGTCACTGTAATCATACAGAAACATTGCTTCTGCAAATAATCAAGGGCTCTCAAAAAGTTATGTTTGTAATATAAGCGTTACAAGTCTCACGTATACAAGGAAATCTCGATCCCCTGAAATGTCAACTTTTTTTTCTACCTGTCTTCCCTTTCCTTCAAATTTTGCCCCTAGTTTCCTCTTCTATACCTCTCCATTTTTCTTACTGTCCTTCGATCTTTTTCTCTTCTTCTTTTAGTCTTTATACCTTCGGCCAAATTATATTTTTTTCTTTTCCCCTCCTCATCTTTATTTTTGTTCTTTTTCTAGTCTTTTCCTTTTGTCTTATTCTTAAACATCTTTTCCATCCCCTTTTTGTCGTTATCCCTTTTAACCTTGTCATCCCTCCTTCTCCTCCTTCGTAATTCCTCCCCCACCCCTCTCTCCTATATTTCAACTTATTCGTCGATCCTCGTTAATTTCGAATATTACTCTCTTCTTTTTGTTACATCAACTTTTGCTGTATACAATTCTTATCTTCTATTCACATTGATCACTGTCTAGGGCACTGTTTTATTCTCAGGATGATGGAGCACATTCTTATAAGCACATACTTTACTGTAGACACAGTTATTCCAACAATTAATATTGGAGGAGGTGGCAACTTCCTTACCCCTCCCCTTGACCCGGCTCTCTAATCAATGTTAATACATCTTCTGAGAGTTAAAAAATTATAATTTCATATTATTTTTGAATAAATAATTTTAAATAGAGGTTGCGTTCTCGTAGCTCGATCCATATGCCCACTGTGGAAAAATACCAGCAACAAAGAAAAAACAAATATACAAAAAACATACACACAAACAAACAAACAAATAAAGCAACCACCTTCCATAGTTAGAGCAGGGAGATGAGAGTTTAGTCAATAAATACGATTACTTACTCCATCTACTTCTCAACTTTCTTCTTTAGCTCTTTCTATATAAAAAAACACATTCATGTCTAACCATGGACTTAGTCCATGGTCTAACTTAGTTTTCTTCACTGAAACGGATGTGTGTTGCAATTTCCTTTTTGGAATGACCTT